>QODF01000027.1:1402605-1976438 GCA_024372805.1 Oostethus manadensis | reverse complement strand
GCGCGGCTCTCGGCAGGCGCCGCGTGTCCTCCACCCTCAGACCGCCTGTAGTAGCCCCCCCTCCGGAAGGCGGATCCCAGACGCCGTCCTTGACCGTCGCAGGAACCAGGGAAGGGTGGAGGGAGGTTTGGAGGAGGGCTCGCGACTCACCCCGTCGACGTCTCCAGGTCGGTACCGCCGGGTCTCTCCGACGCCGACGGGCCGGCGCGTCTGTGGCAGGTCCAGGCCACACCGACGCTATGGGAACCAGCTTGCCGCTTGGCCCCCACATCATGCCCTCCAGCTCCCTCGGCGAGTACCGAGCCGTCTCCTCCTCCATCGCTGCAAAAACCAGGCGGGCCCAGTCGCTGTCCGGGGAGTAATATTCTGGTCGGGTCATTCTGTCATGATTCGCTGATGCTCGGCTAGCTCAGCGCGGCATAGCGAGAACCCCGGGGAAGGAGCGAGCAGGACGTCAGGCAGGTAAGTGTGGGAAAAGAGTCTTTTAATAATAAAGCTGCGAGGCAGGAACAAAAACAGGTTATGGGAAAGCGAAGCACACACGACATCCAATGACAATATGGCAATGACCCGACAAACTAAAGATGCACACACCTGAACTTAAATAGCAAGAAACACAAGTGAGGAACAGGTGTGTCTAATCAAAGGAAAACTAACTAGCCACGAAACGGGAAAACACCACAACAAAGGAAACCCCACTTAAAACCTAAACTGTCACGGGCACAACACCCGGATCGTGACAAAAGGGTTTTTAAGAATGTCCGACACCGAGTCGATATCATCTCCTCCATCAGTCATAGTGGATGTTATTATGTGCAAATTGTGACAGGCTCTTTTTTTTGTTTTGTATTTGTGGTTGGCAAGCACCTTTCGGTGTGAATTACTGCCACCACTGTTGTTTTGCTGTGATCAACCAATCACAGGACGGACAAATGCTGACGTTACTATATGCCTCCTAGTTGGCCTTGTCAGGCAAATCTGGAATCTCATTGGTTAAAAAAACGGCCCGTAACAGTTTGCTAACAGTTTAAATGGGCCACCACTGTCATTTACATTGTCATAGCAACACATAGAAACAGATCTTTCTAGAAGCAATGCAGCCAAGAGACACATTATGAAATGAAGATAATAGACTGTTGGCAATAAATTAACACAATTTCATGGAGCAATACTAGAACTGAAGTTGACAATGTAGATCAGTGCTTCTGACAATGGTCGTGCCTTGCCAGATGTCAGGTCAGCCTTGCTTGTCACTGGTTTTGTAGGATTAACATTAGTCAATAACTCTTTTATAGAAAACATGTTTTGAAACTTGTACTATTGTTTGGCAACATTTCAATAAGATTTTATTATTTTTCAATTCTCATTTTCATTTTTTAACATTTCAATATTTCTCCCATTTCCCCCTCACAGAATAATATTATACTGCCACATAGCCAACTGTTCCAAAATCTTTGTTTTTACTTTTCTGCTCAAAATCCATCTTGGTTCTATTTGTTCCCCATACCCCTTTTCTTGTAAACACAGTGAACAGAACTTTCGGAAGTACTATCTTGTGGCAAGCAGTGGGACATAAATTCATGTGTATGTGTGAAGGAAAGGAGAAGAGAGAGGAAGACCACTACTTCCCCTCTTGGGTAATGGCAGGTTTTAAAAATGGAACCGTGGATTGAAAGGAGTAGCCTGAAACCCTATGCCAGAATGACATCATGAAATCCAAAAACAACAGCGAGAGCTATAACTGGAGAGCGGCCTTTGAAAAACAACAGACTCCAGTGAAGATGATTACCTCCCTCTTCTCAGTGATTTAGGGCTTGTTTTTCTTGATCCAAAAATCCTAAAACTGAGATGTGAAAAGGCTCCTTGGATGAACATTTGAGTGCCTCTGACTCCAATGCAGACATCTCCTACTCAGAAAGTGTGATTTGTAAGCAAAGAGGAAAGCCTGTGTCAAAGTTGTGGACAGGAATTTATAACATACGTGTGTTGAAGGCCAGTCTGTATTTTGGCACAGAAATCCTCAATGGTTCGAGCCTTGCTAGTGCCGGAGGATGTTAACGTGATTGCCTGTCATGCAGCCCAGAGTGTTTGTGGATTCAATAAAGCTTTTACTGGTTGACTTTCCCTTTTTGCCTCTCTGTTTGTTTGCAAGCTGATAATCATAAACTCTAGTATTTCATCCCCAGTGCTGCAGGAGAAGATCATGTTGCGCTCTGGTGTGTTTCAGCAGAGAGGTGCAAAAGATCAACCGTATCACACTGTATCACTGAGGTGAGAGACAGATGTCAGGTCACTGATAATGTGATCAGGGAAGCTCCTGGTGTACCACAAATGCACAAGGAATAAATCTGTAGTGTGTAGCTAAACTGACAGAACATTTCCCCTTTATCTAGTCTGTTTCTCGATTTTTTGTGTCCAAAAGAACACGATGAGAAGAAAACACCTTCAGCCAACATAAAAGGTCATGCGTTCCACTGTTCTAATCCCTAAACAGATACACTCAGCTGTCTCAACATTACATCCACTTGCAGTCTTCTGAAATCCATTTAAAAAGCTATAGCTCTAGTCAAATTCAGACGAAGAATTAATAAATTATACTAGCACTAATAAATATTATAAAATGATAATCATATTAATGTGACGTACATAATATCATAACAACAGCAACTAATTGTGAACAAGTGTGAATGTATGAGGTCAAGAGGGAAGGTTGGAAGCCCTTGCTGTTTTTCGGTTTTTGAAGGGAGCTTGGCTGCTCCATACTTAGAAAACCCCAGAAATAGACTATATCGTCATCCATCCAGCTATCCATTTTCTACTGCATATTAGGTGTTAAAGGGTGCAAGTCACTTGGGCCAATCCCAGCTGACTACAGCAGATTACACACTGGACTAGTCACCAGCCAATCACAGGCAAACACTAAGTATACAGTTGAGAATCCACTCTTGCATTTGAATTTCCATCAATGACGGAACTGAACCCAGACTGCCCGCACAGACATTAAGCCACTGAACCCCGATACCAACCTTGCAAACTTAACTTCAGATCATCAACATATTATGTTTAAAACTGCAACATTTTTGCAACAGTCCTCAAATCAGCAGAAAAAGAAACACAACAACAACAAGAAACACACTCTTGTTGAGCTGTGAGTACTGACTGTGGAATGGAGCACGGCTTCTATATTAATGTTCAAAGGAAGGACAGTCATTCACTGCATTTAGCAGAGTGCTTTAAAAAATCCCTCATTTCTAAGGTAACCTTTGTTTGTGACAATTCAAGGTCACATGAATTCAGGCTGAAAGTTTTATTCTGAGGACCTGCACATAATGTCATTGATTGTATTGCAGTGGTGCATTTCTACATTACTACAATCACACTTAATAATACAATTGCTATTCAATTAAAATCAGTCTTGCAATGTCTCTGCTACTCTCGGGTAGGAGAGAAATTGCAAATGGTCATAATGTTGTTGCTGATGAGCATGTATCAGGAACTACTGAGTAGGAAAATAGGATAGTGAAAAGAAGAAGACATGGGGAAAAATGAATTACATGCACCAAATAATATTTTAAAGATATACTAGTACCTGAAATATGCTATTACCTGAGAAATCCACTTTTTGGTCACTCTATTGTTCACTATGGTTTACGCGTGGTCTTTCACATTTGTCGGCTTTCCACAAAGAAAAACAGTCACTGAAACCTAAGAAAAGTTGGTATCCAAGCAGGGGAACTGTTCAGCTTTTCAAGCAGCCACGGATCTATATTGTTACTGTAATTCCATCAATCCTCATTACAGCATCAAGCATTACCCCAAAGTGGTGGAGGAGACTTGAGAACTGAAGGATTGAATAACAGGAGAGTGATAAACCTAAGCTGCAGAACACTCCAAGAGGATTTCAGCTTTGTGACTAATGAGAGAGTGCGAGTTGAAGTGTGATGAGGCTATGATTTGGAATGGAAACGTTTACTGCATTGCATTTCTTGCTCATTTTCACATATTTTTCTGACAAACCACCAAGGACTTGGAAACAATGCGGTCATTTTTATTACATATATTAATGATACTGACACATAAGCTCATGTTGGTCCTCATAATTCATTTGTTGTGCCTGACATGTCAACATCATTTTCAAATTTACACGTAAAAATATAACTTGTGTTGCTCTTTGTGTTACTATTGGCTGGATTCTATGCATGGTTTCAATTCAGCATTCATAGCCAATCAAATTTGCAGATTTTATTTTAAAAAATTATTATACAGTGTTTTTTCAGAAAATAGTCTATATTTCTCACAGAAAACACATTGATGACGATGATGAATAGTTAGTAACAATTTATAAATACATGATAAAGGTCAAATGTACAGCATACATGTACCACTTTTAATAAAAGTCCACAATCTTTAGATGTTTATGTCTTTTTGCTTCACTGATAAGAATGTTTTGAATCAATCGTTGAGATTTCACACTGACCAGAAAGTCCTTCCAGATTACTGGAAAACTACAGCTACTGTGATCAAGGAGACGGGTACTGTAGGAGAGTACTTGGTGTGTCATCTGGAAGGAAAGTAGATAAGGAGACTTGGTGGTGGAATGAGGAGGTGCAGGAGTGTATACAGAGTAAGAGGTTAGCTAAGAAGAAGTGGGACACTGAGAGGACTGAAGAGAGTAGACAGGAGTACAGAGAGATGCAGCGGAAGGTGAAAGTAAAGGTGGCAAAGGCCAAACAAGGGGCTTATGAGGACTTGTATGCTAGGTTGGACAGCAAGGAGGGACAGAAAGATCTATACAGGCTGGCAAGGCAGAGGGACAGAGATGGGAAGGACGTGCAGCAGGTTAGGGGGATGAAGGATAGGGATGGAAGGGTATTGACAGGTGTTGACAGTAGTGTCATGGGAAGATGGAAAGAATACTTTGAAGAGTTGATGAATGAGGAAAATGAGAGAGAACCAAGAGTAGAAGAGGTGATTCTTATGGACCAGAAAGTAGCAAAAATTAGTAAGGACGAAGTGAGGAGGGCATTGAAGAGGATGAAGAATGGAAAGGCACTCGGTCCTGATGATACACCTGTGGAGGTATGGAAGTGTCTAGGAGAGGTGGCAGTAGAGTTCCTGACCGGGTTGTTTAACAAGATCTTAGATAATGAGAAGATGCCTGAGGAATGGAGGAGAAGTGTGCTGGTTCCCATTTTTAAGAACAAGGGAGATGTGCAGAATTGTGGCAACTACAGAGGAATAAAGCTGATGAGCCATACAATGAAGTTATGGGAAAGTGTTACTGCAGCTCTAATGCTGAGTTTATTTTGAAATGTATGCTTTTATTTTGAAATGTACGGAACCGGAAGTAGCACTGTTAACTCCGTAAGCTTAACAGGAAAGCGGTCAGCAGATGTCGTTAGGTTGCAGGTATGCTAACTTTAGAAGAAAGGAATAAGTAAAAATGACATTAGAAGAAGTTAAAGGAAGAAACATGACTCAACACTGTAAAGTACAGCTTTGTATTCAGTCAGATTGTCTTCGAGGGATGACTCTGCTGTTGATTGAGGAGCAGGCTAAAGTGGTTTGTGTCCATGCATATTCACTATTAGCTTCGGTGCTAATCAGTGCTATTGTCTAACTGATGTTTCATTTGTTGTGGTATTTTTTGTATATGTATGCACTTTAGTTCTACGATGTTCCACGGTGTGGTGATGTGGAAATAATGATCTGTAAAAGGAACTAGAGTCTACCAATCAATCAGCAGGCGGCACAGAAAGAGTAGTTGAAGCTAGACTAAGGGCAAACGTGAGCATTTGTTCACGGTTTTATGCCAAAAAAGAGTACAACAGATGCAGTGTTTGCTTTGAGGATGTTGATGGAGAAGTACAGGGAAGGTCAGAGGGAGTTGCATTGTGTTTTTGTAGATCTAGAGAAAGCTTATAACAGGGTGCCCAGAGAGGAACTGTGGTATTGTATGAGGAAGTCTGGAGTGGCAGAGAAGTATGTTATAGCGGTGCAGGACATGTACGAGGACTGTAAGACAGTAGTGAGATGTGCTGCAGGTGTCACAGAAGATTTCCGAGTGAAGGTGGGACTCCGTCAGGGATCAGCTCTTAGCCCCTTCCTGTTTGCTATGGTGATGGACAGGCTGACGGACGAGGTCAGACAGGAATCTCTATGGACTATGATGTTTGCGGATGACATTGTGATATGTAGTGAGAGCAGGGAACAGGTGGAGGAGAAGCTTGAGGGCTGGAGGTTTGCCCTGGAAAGAAGAGGAATGAAGGTTAGCCGCAGCAAGACGGAGTACATGTGTGTAAATGAAATGGACTCAAGTAGAAGAGTGAGGTTACAGGGAGAAGAGATAAAGAAGGTGGAGGATTTTAAAGCGTGTGCAGGCAGGCTGGAATGGGTGGAGAAAAGTGTCGGGTGTGATGTGTGATAGAAGAGTTTCAGCAAAGATGAAAGGAAAGGTGTACAAAACTGTGGTAAGACCAGCAATGTTGTTTGGTTTAGAGACAGTGCCGCTGAGGAAAAGACAGGAGGCAGAGCTGGAGGTAGCAGAGATGAAGATGCTGAGGTTCTCTTTGGGTGTGACCAAGATGGACAGGATCAGGAATGAGCACATCAGAGGGACAGCACATGTTAGAGGTTCTGCAGATAAAGTCAGAGAGGCCAGATTGAGATGGTTCGGACATGTCCAGAGGAGAGATAGTGAATATGTTGGTAGAAGGATGCTGAGTCTTGAATTGCCAGGCCTAGCAGGGCTAGAGGAAGACCAAAGAGAAGGTTTATGGATGTAGTGAAAGAGTATATGAAGGTAGTTGGTGTAAGAGAAGAGGATACAGAAGACATATTTAGATGGAGGCAATTGATTTGCTGTGGCGACGCCTGACGGGATAAGCCAAAAGGAAAGTTGAAGATTTAGCCGAGTTGAAATTGAAGTTAAAGCCGAAGTTAAGATTTCACACTTTGTTTGGTGGTTCATCAAAGCACCATAGTTGCGTGAGACATAGAAGTGAAACTTGTACACAGTTGTCCCTTATTTATTGCGGTTATTTGGTTATAAACTCGACATAGATATTTTAAGTGAATTTTCACAAAGTAGAATTCAATATTAGTAAATTTAATATTTGTATAGTTAGAGCAGATAAATCTTGTTTGTGACTTTGTAAATACATTTTTTACCATTTTTATAGCCCCCTAGACATGATATGCTCCCCGTATAAAAACCTTTACAAGCATTTGCTTTACACCGTATTGTGCAGGCTACGTGATCATTGCAGGGACACAAAAGATGGCCGTCACATTATGCATTAGTGTGCTACCAAGCTAACTTGTTAGCCTCCAATTTATTCATTCTAAATTTTAAAAAGGGAAGAAGGACAAAGTTAGAAGCCAAAAACGTACACCTTGCACATGGAATGGGGGGGAGAACTTCACTCCATCATGTCAGATATGCCATAGCTGACTTCATCCATCCATACATTTTCTTCCGCTTATCCGAGGTCGGGTCGCGGGGGCAGCAACCTAAGCAGGGAAGCCCAGAGGTCCCTCTCCCCGGCCACTTCGTCTAGCTCTTCCCAGCGGATGCCAAGGCTTTTCCGGGCCGGCTGAGAAACATAGTCTCTCCAACGTGTTTTCCCTGAGGCCTCCTACCGATTGGACGTGCCCTGAACCAAAATTGTGTTGTTTGGCAGGCATCCTAACCGGATGCCCGAGCCACCTCATCTGACTCCTCTCAATGCGGAGGAGCAGCGGTTCTACTCCGAGTCTCTCCCGGATGACAGTGCTTCTCACCTTATCTCTAAGGGAGAGCCCAGCCATTCTGCGGAGAAAACTCATTTCGGCCCCTTGTACCCGCGATCTTGTCCTTTTGGTCACTACCCAAAGCTCATGACCATAGGTGAGGGTAGGAGCGTAGATCGACCGGTAAATCGAGAGCTTTGCCTTTTGGCTCAGCTCTCTTTTCACCACGACAGATCGGTGCAGAGTCTGCATCACTGCAGACGCTGCACCAATCCGCCTGTCCATCTCGCGTTCCATCACCGCGAACAAGGTACTTAAACTCCTCCACTTGAGGCAGGACCTCATCCACGACCCGAGATGGCACTCCACCCTTTCCCGGGCGAGAACCATGGACTCGGACTTGGAGGTGCTGTTTCTCATCCCAGCCGCTTCACACTCAGCTGCGAACCGATCCAGTGAGAGTTGAAGGTCACTGCTCGATGAAGCCAACAGGACCACATGATCTGCAAAAAGCAGAGATCGAATCCTGCGGCCACAAAACTGGAATCCCTCAACGTCCTGGCTGCGCTTAGAAATTCTGTCCATAAAAGTAGTGAAAAGAATCGGTGACAAAGGGCAGCCCCGGCGGAGTCCAACCCTCACTGGAAACGGGTCCGACTTATTGCCGGCAATGCAACCAAACTCTGACACCGGTCATACAGGGAACGAACCGCCTGGATTAGGTGGTCCGATACTCCATACTCCCGGAGCACTCCCCATAGTATTCCGCGAGGAACACGGTCGAATGCCTTCTCCAAGTCCACAAAACACATGTAGACTGGTTGGGCAAACTCCAATGCACACTCAAGGACTCTGCCGAGAAAATAGTGTTGGTCCACAGTTCCACGACCAGGACGAAAACCACACTGCTTCTATCCGGCGGATCCTCCTCTGCAGAACCCCTGAAAAGACGTTACCAGGAAGGCTGAGGAGTGTGATCCCACGATAGTTAGAACACACCCTCCGGTCCCCCTTCTTGAAAATCGGGACCACCGCCCCTGTCTGCCTGTCCAGGGGCCAGGACCCTGACGTCCATGCAATGCTGCAGAGTCGTGTCAACCAAGACACGCCCACAGCATCCAGGGCTTTAAAGAACTCCGGGCGGATCTCATCCACCCCCTTGCCTTGCCACCAAGGAGCTTTTTGACCACCTCGGTGACCTCAACCCCGGAGATAGGCGAACCCGATTCAGAGTCCCCAGGCATTGCTTCCATGTTGGAAGTCGTGTCAGTGGGATTGAGGAGGTCTTCAAAGTATTCCCTCCACCGGTCCACAACATCTCGAGTCGAGTTCAGCAGCACACCGTCCCCACCATACACGGTGTTGACTATGCACTGCTTCTCCCACCGAAGACGGCGGATGGTGGTCCAGAATCTCTTTGAAGCCATCCGGAAGTCGTTTTCCATGGCTTCTCCGAACTCCTCCCATGTCCGGGTTTTTGCATCAGCGACCGCCAGAGCTGCAGACCGCTTGGCCTTCCGGTACCTGTCAGCTGCCTCCAGAGTCCCATGGGCCAAGACGGCCTGATATGAATATTTCTTCAGCTTGATGGCATCCCTCACCACTGGTGTCCACCAACGAGTTCTGGGATTACTGCCACGACAGGCACCGACCACCTTACGGCCACAACTCCGATCGGCCGCATCGACAATGGATGCACGAAACATCGCTCATTCGGATTCAATGTTCGGTGCCTCCCTCGGAACATGGTCAAAGCTCTCCCGCAGGTGAGAGTTGAAACTTCTTCTGACAGGGGACTCTGCCAGGCGTTCCCAGCAGACCCTCAAAATGCGTTTGGGTCTGCCAGATCTGACCGGCATCCTCCCCCACCATCGGAACCAACTCACCACCAGGTGGTGATCAGTTGACAGCTTCGCCCCTTTCCTTACCCGAGTGTCCAAAACATGTAGTCGCAAGTCCGACGACACAACCACAAAGTCAATCATCGAACTGCGGCCAAGGGTGTCCTGGTGCCAAGTGCACATGTGGACACCCTTATGCTTGAACATGGTGTTCGTTTTAGACAATAGCTACCCTCTCGTTTATTGGGTTACACCCCAACGTGCAGGCTTGGAGCCGGGGGGCAACAAGAATTGCCACCCCTGCTCGTCGCCTCTCATTGCTGGCAACACCAGAGTGGAATGAAGTCAAGCCCCTCTCGAGAGGACTGGTTCCAGAGCCCTTGCCGTGTGCTGTGCCCGACGGGGCCCCATGGGTGCAGGCCCGGCCACCAGACGCTCGCCATCGTGCCCCGCCTCCTGGCCTGGCTCCAGAGGGGGACCCCGGTGACCCGCGTCCGGGCGAGGGAAAACGAAGTCCAATTGTGTTATTCATCATTAGGGTCTTTTGAGGCACTCTTTGTCTGGTCCTTTCCCTAGGGACCTGTATGTCATGGGTGCCCCTTCCAGGGACATGACAGCCCCCGACAACTTAGCTCCTAGGATCACTGGGACATGCAAACTCCTCCACCACGATAAGGTAGTTACTCAGGGAGAAGTATAGGTGACTCCATGAAGTGTTAAGGCATTTGTTTTGGGGGGCATTTAACAGGGGGGCGTGAGGCTACCTTGCACACTTTTCATTATTAATGTATTTTTTGGACTACAAGATGCTTTTTTTTCCCTCTCCCTTAGAACCCGGCTGCTTTAATAACAAAGCGCATTGTTTATATATTTTTTTGCCATGTTGGGTGTGTTGAAATTCCCTACTGGATAGTGCGAGTGTTCCAACAACACTCTTAAGTTTCCGTGTGTATCTGCGCATGCCCAGAGTATGTTGTTTCAACGCACGTGTCATAGTTTTGGTTTAACTGAGCATGCGTGCTCCTGTGACCTGCAGGCATGTAAATCTCCGCACAACATCGGCTTGGCCCCCAACCTTTCCTGGCTTCTTAACCGGGCACCGACCCAGGACAGGAGATTGGGGTGCAGGACTTCAGCGCGCAGCGAGGGTGGCCGCCGCTCTGGAAGCACGGTTTCTCTTTCTCACCCTGGCAGTTGCAGCGGCGCGCACAAAATTATTTATCAAGGTTGAGATGTGTTACTGCTGTGTTACAGGCACTGTTTGGAAACAAGTTATTGAAGGGATGCGGGTTTTATTCACATTTGCACAGACAACATTTATACTGATTACATATTGTTTGCTTCACATGAACCAGATGATGAGCTGGCTAGATAGCAGGTTTGATTACACCTGACACACAATGAGCACACACAGACGTTTGATAAAGTACACAGGACACCTGGAGTGAGAAGGCCAGTGTGGGAAATGAACCTTGTGTGCCCAGGGAACAGGGGAGGATGCGAAGGCGACCTTGAAAAGAGGCAGTAAGCGCTGCTCCACAAAATGTTCCAGGCCAGAAATCAGCCGCCTCTGACTTCCGGCAACAACGGACAACAGAGAAGAGGAAGACACACGGGGCATGGTTGTTGTGGTTGGTGGATGCGGATTGGGGTGGGCTGCTTGGGGCTATAAATAATTTTATCTCCAGAGTGGAGCGCGGCAAAAAAAGTTTGGGAACCACTGTGTTAAGGCAACATAATCAAAGGTAATATCTTTTCCTTGTAACATTACTGATACCTTGCGACCATAACACTACATATGATTTGTCTTTCAATATTTTTAAACTAATAATAGGGCATAGTCAACCACTTCTAAATCAATATATTTTTGAAAAACTGTGATAGCATGAGGGAGCAATGTTCAAACTGCGAAGTGGCGAAGGATGACTATAACTTCTACTTTGTGACTCCGATTCTATCTGTTCACGAAGCACCTTACATTATCATTAATTAATGGAGAGTACCTATATATTTTATACTTTAAAATGTGTTAATAAGTGTGTAACACGTATTTAGAGCTCTATGATTTCCGCGTTAACGGAACCGTGGACAGAATCGCGGAATTGGCCAATGAAAACGAAATTTACTCTTAAATGTGGAATCTCATAGAAATTGATTTCATGTGAATGAAATGCTGTCATCGTGAGGAGAAGGAACGTTTGTGTGTAGAATTATATACCCGTGGACGGCTAAATTGTGGTGGAATCACATTACAAACACTAAACCGCCCGCTCCAATTTTGAAATGACAATAGGCTTGGGCGAAAGTTGGCGGAACTTCCTCTTCTTTGCTTCCGTTAGCTTCCTAGCATGTTAGTGCGCTTGTGTGTGCGACTCAGGCTGGATGAGCACATTTTCACCGTGTTGTGTTTTACTACTTAAATATAAGGTACGTTTTACAGTTTCCAATAACAACGTGCAGGTTCTGAGTGAAAAAAAGACAAGAAGCACGTTTATTTTTGCACTTTGCTCGTAAGCTGTAAAGAAACTTTACACAGAACCTACACAGAACATTCTTCCGCTGGTCTAACTGTAAACAAAATAAGAATGTCATAAACATATCTTATATATGCAGCTGGGATTGCACGAGTGATTACATCTTCCTCAATCACAAGCACAGTAGTTACAGTTTGTTGAAGATTTTGTAGCAATGTGCACAGAAGCTAACATCCCGTTAGAAAAGTTATTCAAGCTACATCCATTTCTCAATTACTGGACTAAATTGTCCTTTGATGAATTGCATCAGTAAATGTAGGTTTTTTTGCACTTAAAAACTGACCTTTTATTACCTAACCCAAAAATCACACACACTATGGTGGTAAAAATATTTGCAAAATGTAAAAAAAGGAATTCTAATAAAATGTAACGGAAAAAACAGAATGTGGAAAAAAAATAGTATATGTGTGCTGGAGGCATTCACACAAAAAACGGAATTTTGGGAAAAATAAAACAGTTTTAATAGGGCCCTACATGTACGATATGATACAGAGTCATGGAGCTATTATAATTTAACAATCACAAATCACAATCACAAGTTTGGAATTTGGCCCACCATTGTGCACGACCCCGCTTTTAAGAGACTTCAGCTTGCCAAGCATAAGAGAGGACTGGCTCCTTGCATATGTTTTGATTTTCTTTTGGCTTTTTGCCAAGACGAATTTAAAAAAAAAACTTTCGTAAAGTTGGTCATATTAGTGGCCCAATGGAAAAAGGACATTTTTAACACATTCAGAAAAAACCCAGGCCAGAACAGGATGATACACCTCGAGAAAACAGGATGTTTGTCTACCTTATCATAAGCTACAATGCCAAACAAAAAGTGAAATGATACAAGTCCTGGAGTTCCGGGTCCCCAATCAAAAATAGTGCCATATTGGTTGTTGAATGAGGAGGATATGGCATTATATGGTGCCTAAAAAAATGTAAATCTGGGTCCACAATTAGAGACAAGAAAATTTGTTTGTTATATCTCTCCTTGAAGGAGGAGATGAAAGCGCCTCAAGAAGAGCTTCTTGGAGATCCCGGGTGAGGTCAAGGCACAACAGGATGATATTAAAGTTTAACAAGATGATAACGCTGACTTGCGATCACCTGCGACCTGCTCTTAAGGAGGTTAAAAAACCCTGGGGAAGGAAATAGAGCACTACAAAAGGATATCAAGGTAATATGATGCTATCAAAGCAGATGAAAAATATAATTGATGAGATGGATCAGAATGCACAAATGAGTGAAGTGATCCTCATTATTCCTAGGTCAAATGACAGGGCAGTCCAGAATGGGGGAGAACCAGATGAAATGAATGTTGATTGAACAAAGCAGGAAATTGACAATTTGCCAAGGAGGTGGATGTAGATATCCATACTAATGACATTCACACAAACGACAGCAGAACAGGAAGTGGAAACCTTTAGCTATTCAGACCAACAAACGATTTGATCTGAGAATGGTATAGATCTGGACAACAACAAGGACAAAGGATTTCTTTTAAAATTTTATTTTTAATATTTTATAACAACTGCTTTTATGATATTGAAAAATAATATAACTAGTGCATGTTAAATAAATTTAGGAAGCAAACAAATGTATTAGCCATCAATGTGAAACAGAGAGCAGAGAGGTAGAGGGTAGGATTAGGATTAAGTTCTGCTTTTTCCTTTTTCGGACATGTGGAATTGTAACATGAAGTAATCCAATGTAACCTGCATCACCTCAGTCAATGCTGAGCAAATTATACTTGTATGGAAAATGCGTAGTTATTACATTTGTTGAATAAAAAAATACATTGAATACATTTTTAAAATACATTTAGAAAAAATATCAAATTTATTTTCGCACATAGTAAGATAGGTTTAGCCTAGTGACAGGCCACACACCCCTCCGTGAATCACCACCTTATCGTGGTGGAGGGATTTGAGTGCCCGAGTGATCCTAGGATCTATGTTGTCGGGTGCTTTATGCCCCTGGTAGGGTCTCCCAAGGCAAACAGGTTCTAGGTGACGGGCCAGACTAAGAGTGATTAAGAAGACCCCTATGAAGAAGATCAAGAGAAGTGACCGCACCTTGCCCGGACGTGGGATACCGGGGCCTCACCCTGGAGCCAGGTGAAAAAAAAAAAAAAAAAAGGACTTTTTTTGACAGTCATATTGGGGCAATGAGGGCGCCAGAGCACATAATGTTAAAAGTACAATCTGTAATAAATGGCATAATTGGCAAATAGTTTATCCAGACTGGCTGCAACTTGTTCTGCCCTGATATAAAGTTTGCTTGCTGAACACAATTACTGTAAATTACTTTGCAAGGGTTTTCTTTATTGTAAATCGGTTCACAAATGTTTATTTTTGTATTATAGAAAATTTCACAGTTGATGCTTTTATTTTCACTCATTCATTCATTCATTTTCTTTGCCGCTTATCCTCATTAAGGTCGCGGGTATGCTGGAGCCTATCCCAGCTGGCTTTGGGCAAGTGGCGGGGTACCCCCCGGTCTGGTCGCCAGTCAATCGCAGGGCAGACATACAAACATTCACACTCACACCGATGGACAATTTAGAGTCGCCAATTAACCTAACATGCATGTTTTTGGAATCTGGGAGGAAACCGGAGTACCCGGAGAAAACCCACACACGCATGGGGAGAACATGCAAACTCCACACAGAGATGCCCAACGGAGATTCGAATCCTGGAACTTCCTGACTGTGAGGCCAATGTGCTACCCACTCGACCACCGTGCAGCCCCTGCTTTTATTTTGAAGGATCGAAAGCAGGCGTCTCAAACCCTTGAATGGATCTGGTCTGGTTCAGAGTGTAGATCGCATTGATGGATTCCATGCTTTTTTTTTTTGAAATCTCGCAGCATAGTCTACGCTGGGGAGTTTAGGAGTGGAATAGATTTATAGGGCAGCACCGTTCTCCATGCATCTACTAAACACGACACACCAAGTGAATAAAAATACAGTATATTCCATAGCCCCAAACATGTCTTTTTGAAAAAAAATGTGGCTCAGCTATTTGACAGGAATCGCTGCAAGGTCCCAAGGAGTAAAAAGTAGGCAAAAGAAGCCATTTTCACAAAAACCCATTGACTGAGGTTACAGAAATGTAAAATGTAACTGAAAACTGAAATGTATTACCAACTTAAGTAATTTCATTCATTTATTTTCAATGCCACTTAACCTCATTACGGTCGCAGGTATACTGGAGCCTATCCCAGCTTGCTTTGGGCGAGAGGCGGGGTACACCCTGGACTGGTCGCCTGTCAATCACAGGGCACATATAGACAAACATTCACACTCACATTCATACCTGTGGACAATTTAGAGTTGCCAATTAACCTAACATGCATGTTTTTGGAATGTGTGAGGAAACCGGACTACCCGGAGATGGTGCAAAGGACTATCACCTCAGACTTGTATTTGAAATGTGTAAGAAAAAAACACCCTACCTGTCTGCATGACTTCAACTATAACAATGACAAATCAACACAGCAACACAAAGCAGGCTCCAACTACCCTGTCTCTCAACACAGAAACCAGTGAACAAAGCAGGAGTGCTTCAATGATTGTACCTGTATGGGTTTCTTCAGAACAACATCCAAATAAAGATAAGCTACTGTATGCACTTTTAGACTCAGACACACTCAGGTTTTGCTTTCCACCAACAACCAACCTGCTACAAGGCAAGGTATCCTATCAATGGTTGCATCTCTCTATGACACACTAGGATTTGTCTCTGCATTAGTACTCACTGGCAAAAGAGTGTTTCAAGAGACTTGTAAACAAGGCACAAGATGGGATGATCCCCTTCCCAGTGAATTAAGGCCAGTGTAGGGCAACTGGAAAAATGACTTTGGCCCAATAGTAAAGCCTGAGTTGCATCATTTTTCAGACACAAGCTCCTATGGTTGTGGTCAATGTTCATATTTGAGACATGTAAGCAAATATGATAATTTGTGTTGTGCTTTAGTTACAACAAGACCAGAGTTGCTCCTGTAAAGGTAACGACAATACCAAGACTCGAACTGACAGCTGCTGTCATCATTTGGAATAAAATGCATTTCCCAGATCCAGAAAAACCACAACTGTTTTGATACCAGTTTGCTTATTTTAAGTAATTAAGGTTGTCCCTCGTCACTTTGCGGTCCAAATTTCACTCTGTCAAGGTTTTTTAAAAATATATTGATTAATATGATGTGATAATATCAGGGATATATGATATGATCATATGATAATATGAAATGATGCTGTTTCATGGTTCAATACAGTCTATTAATAGTCAAACAGTATGCATACAGAAGCAATTTTTTATGTTTTTTCCGCCAATTTCAGTATTTCCAAGCAAAGATTTGAAAAGACCGGAAAAATTGCAAGAATTTACATTTTGCACTGTTGGATCTTGAGATGGTTGCTATTAGACATTGAAAATGCAAAAAGAAGAAATAGTAGTGAAAAATAATTGGAGTAAGCAATTTATTGCAAACAACCATCAAATTGAAATAATCCGAAACCCTGCAAAATAGGTGGTGAAGATGGCTTTACAGAGGCATCCACTGTCTGGAACTGCTCTCATTAAAAAATGAAAATGTTCTCATTAGGATTTAGGTCAGGTGAACTCTCAGGATTGTCCAAAAACATGAGGTTATTCCTGTGGAAGAAGTCCTCCAGGCAGACACCGAGAACTGTGAGCATAATTGTTGAAATACTCAATCAGTACTTCACATTCATGAAGGATGCCCTCTGCAACACCTCCACATAGCGAGTTTGTCTTTGACGCTCCTGCACAACCTGAAGCTCCATTGCGACAGTGAAGGAAAACCCACCCCATATCATGATAGTGGTCTCTCCACTGTGCTGTGTGGAAAACTTCTCAGGTGATATTCCTTGTCCTGCCAGTACTGTCATCCCTCATCACTTTGCAGTTTAATGGTTGTTTGCTTACTCAGAACATTTTTTCTTACTCCCACTTCTTCTTTTTGCATTTTGAAGCTATACTTAGAACCTCCTTAAGGTCCAACAGCGCAACATGTACATTTTTCAGTTGACCTTTTATCAGGAGTGTATTAGGAATTCAGATGACACATTCAAAGACGCTGTGAATGATATGTAGTATTCTACATATGTAGTATGTAGTATTCTCTGGTCGCTGGGTGTCTGTCATGTTTCTGTACTTTTCGGGCAGGTTAAAAATGACAATGTTTAATTAAGATGTAGCTGAATTTACAATAACTTAAACTGCATAAATTGCAAACCTTTCACTAGAGGACCTACTTAGATCCACTGCCCAAACGAAAGAGGTGTGTATGACTCAGTCAACAAATGTTGACCTTCATTTCAATAGAAGCCACTTGGTGCTTGGTTATGCATTTTATCTTAGACAGTTGAACGTAAACATGATGACAGATTGCTAATGGGGATGATAATGGCTGGTGAAATAACAAAACATATTATCTCTGACCTGAAAGACAAAGGCGTGTCTCAGAGCAACATTAAAATATAAAATACAATTTACTGATGCATGTCAATCTAATGCAATTTGTCATAGCTGTCGGGGACAGTATAATTCAATTTCTGCTCTTTAGTGTCTTTGTGCCATAAAGGTAATATACTGAAATATTGACAATGTAGAGATTGTTGTTTTATTAGTTGTGGATTATAAATTAAACCATAAAAATAACATAGTGGACTATTATGAACTATGTCACAGGTGTCAAGGTCTGCAGGCCCACTTAAATGTTCTCATATAGTCTACCATATAGACTATATGAGTATGATGATAATTTAGGTATTTAAGTTCTGACCTGCGCTACAACTCAACTTCAGAATGTCAAAATCACTGTCATAGGAACAAAACATGTATGCAGGCCGAGGAATTCTGTATATTATAGTGGATATATTGGAGGAAAAGATGGTTACGTTTATTTATATATTTTTTTGGCTGTAATGGAATGAGGGGAGGAAATGTCCTTGTTACACAAGATATTTGTCCGGATGAGCTAATCACGTCCAAGATGTGAGAAGCCAGTCTTACCTACAGACCAACAATCCAGATACTTCTTTACATGAACATTCAACACATCATTAACGAAAAGCATGTGATCAAAGAACCGAAGTGTTATTGAGCAAAGTGGAGGCAGGCGTGGGAACAATTGAATGCATGCTACACAAGAAAAAGATTAAGAGAACTTGGGGATGTCTCAGGGAAGAGCACATGATACTGTGTCAAAACTAACATAATCGTGCTCATTTAATTCTCAACAGAAACGGTTATTTGTGAATGAAGGAGAATAAAAAACACAAAACTCAACAGACCACCTGTCAATCAAAGAATAATCTATGATACAAACTAATCAGTGACACAACTGTTTCAATTCAAAGACGTCTTGTTAGAATGAAGCCATTTTGTGACAGCTCCAACTTCTTCATAGGTCTCTTCAGGTTTGCACTGACAAACAAGTTCAACATCTTGACTAATCTTTTAATTAACCGGCTTGACAAAAACAAAGGAATTAGTCTTCAATGTGTGTGACAAGTGATGCCATGAGGTTCGTAATCAAGTAATGAAATAAACATGGCCTTGAAAGGAGTATGCGCACATCAAAAGGGTCATGGCCAAATGCAGACTTTGAGCTTCACTTGGGAAAACTCACATAATTGAACAAATGTCAATTATCAAACAAGGAAGGTGTGTGTGAATATTTTTGCAAATGTAATAGGGTTGCAATTAACAATTATTTTACGAGTCAATTTATCTGAAGCGTGCTTTCAATTAACTGGACTATTCCGATTGATTTAGAAGACATTCCTCCTCTAATCCAAGCAGGCTTCATCAGTTCATGCTAAATGACTAAGTGGGACAAACACTAGTTTGTATTGATAGGACATCCCGAGTCTGATACAAAGATAACTGTTCTGGTTTCATCAATGACTAAGAAAGTTTACAAATATTCATTATAGAGAAGCTGAAATGGGAGTATATTTACTTAATATTATATTTATTTATGATATTTATTTTAAAATCATGAATTGAGTACCAAAATAGTTGATGATCTTATTGGTTGTATTTTATTTGTTGCAGCTCTAAAATGCACCAAGGGGCAGGAAAGATCCAGGGACAGACATCGACCTCTTAATGTAACAAAACATATTATAGCGTACAATATATTAGAGAGATAGATACTTTAGAGAAATTGTCCATCCAATGCAATTATCATCCAAAGAGAAGAAAACTTGCAATTTATCCAATTTACTCATCTGAATGAAGCATACCCGCGTAGTTGAAGCTAAACTCAGTGTAATGCCATATGCATCGTATACACCATTATGGATTACTTCATCTGAAATATCCATCAAGCAAAATCAATACTTCTATGAATATTTAACAGTTGAATAACTCTTCCTTTTTCCTTTGCCACCCAACTGTGACAGTTTTATGGTCAGCTGTTGTAGTAGGAAATTGTTTAATTAGGAATGTCATATTCCAAATGGGTTCTGGGATTACCGTCACGACAGGCACCCACCACCTTACGGCCACAGCTCTGATCGGCCGCAACGACAATGGAGTCACGAAACATCGCTCACTCGGATTCAATGTCCGCTGCCTCCCTCGGAACATGGTCAAAGGTCTCCCGTAGGTGGGAGTTAAAACTCTTTCTGACAGGGGACTCTGCCAGGCGTTCCCAGCAGATCCTCACAATGCGTTTGGGTCTGCCAGGTGTGACCGGCATCCTCCCCCACCATCGGAACCAACTCACCACCAGGTGGTGATCAGTTGACAGCTCCGCCCCTCTCCTCACCCAAGTGTCCAAAACATGTGGTCGCAAGTCCGACGACACAACCACAAACAAGTGGTTAAGATGAAGAAAGAGTCCTATCAGGCCGTCTTGACCCATGGGATTCTGGAGGCAGCTGACAGGTACAGGAAGGCCAAGCGGTCTGCAGCCCTGGCGGTTGCTGAGACAAAAAAACGGACATGGGAGGAGTTCGGAGAGGCCGTGGAAAACGACTTCCGGATGGCTTCAAAGAGATTCTGGACCACCATCCGCCGTCTCTGGCGGGGGAAACAGTGCACAGTCAACACCGTGTATAGTGGAGACGGTGTGCTGCTGAACTCGACTCGAGATGTTGTGGACCGGGGAAGGGAATACTTTAAAGACCTCCTTAATCCCACCGACACGCCTTCCAACATGGAAGCAGTGCCTGGGACCTCTGAATCGGGTTCCCCTATCTCTGGGGCTGAGGTCACCGAGGTGGTAAAAAAGCTCCTTGGTGGCAAGGCCCCGGGGGTAGATGAGGTCCGCCTGGAGTTCCTTAAGGCCCTGGATGCTGTGGGCGTGTATTGGTTGTCACGACTCTGCAGCATTGCATGGACGTCGGGGTCGGTGCCCCTGGACTGGCAGACCGGGTTGGTGGTCTTGCTTTTCAAGAAGGGGGACCGGAGGGTGTGTTCTAACTATCGTGGGATCACACTCCTCAGCCTCCCCGGTAAGGTAAATTCAGGGGTTCTGGAGAGGAGGATCCGCCGGATAGTCGAATCTCGGATTCAGGAGGAGCAGTGTGGTTTTCGTCCTGGTCGTGGAACTGTGGACCAGCTCTATACTCTCGGCAGGGTCCTTGAGGGTGCAACCAGTCTACATGTGTTTTGTGGACTTGGAGAAGGCATTCGACCGTGTTCCTCTGGGAATACTGTGGGAGTGCTCTGGAAATATGGGGTATCGAACCACCTAATCCAGGCGGTTCATTTCCTGTATGACCGGTGTCAGAGTTTGATTCACATTGTCGGATCTGTTTCCAGTGAGGGTTGGACTGGGCTGCCCTTTGTCACCGATTCTGTTCATTACTTTCATGGATATAATTTCTAGGCGCAACCAGGGCGTTGAGGGGTTTCAATTTGGTGGCCACAGGATTTGGTCTCTGCTTTTTGCAGATGATGTGGTCCTGTTGGCTTCATCGAGCAGTGACCTTCAACTCTCACTGGACCGGTTTGCAGCTGAGTGTGCAGCGGCTGGGATGAGAATCAGCACCTCCAAGTCCGAGTCCATGGTTCTCGCCCGGGAAAGGGTGGATTGCCATCTATGGGTCGGGGATGAGGTTCTGCCTCAATTGGAGGAGTTTAAGTACCTTGGGGTCTTGTTCACGAGTGATGGAAGGATGGAATGCGAGATGGACAGGCGGATTGGTGCAGCGTCTGCAGTGATGTGGACTCTGGACCGGTCTGTCGTGGTGAAAAGAGAGCTGACCCAAAAGGCAAAGCTCTCGATTTACCGGTCAATGTACGTTCCTACCCTCACCTATGGTCATGAGCTTTGGGTAGTGACCGAAAGGACAACATCGCGGGTACAAGCGGCCGAAATGAGTTTTCAGGGTGGCTGGGCTCTCCCTTAGAGATAGGGTGAAAAGTACTGTCTTTCCGGGAGAGACTCGAAGTAGAACCGCTGCTCCTCCACATTGAGAGGAGCCAGATGAGGTGGCTCGGGCATCTGGTTAGGATGCCTCCCAAACGCCTCCCTTGGGGAGGTGTTCAGGGCACGTCCAACGGGTAGGAGCCCTCGGGGAAGACTCAGGACATGTTGGAGAGACTATGTCTCTCAGCTGGCCTGGGAACGCCTCGGCATCCGCTGGGAAGAGCTGGAAGAAGTGGCCGGGGAGAGGGACCTCTGGGTTTCCCTGCTTAGGTTGCTGCCCCCGCGACCCGACCTCGGATAAGCGGAAAAAAATGGATGGATGGACATTCAAAATGGACCATATATCAAGGACATTCCAAGAAACATACGCCACCATACTGAAACAACTTTGTTTTCCTCGCTTGGCAATGTCTTCACCACAAGTCCAATAGGCCAGTTATTCCATTTTGCCTTTTAGCAGAACTACATCATCCACTTGAAGGCTTGGCTTGTCATCACTTCCCTTGTGACATTTCTGGAGAGTCATTAAATACTCCCCTCTCCATCTTTTCAAGAAGCTCTCTGCGAGACACTGCACATGTTTCCACTGGCTTTTGTGAAGTTCCTTACTGTCAAAGTTATTTTTTGAGTAAGAATCATTGCAGGGTCATTAAATTTGGGTTGTCAGGGTCAGTTGATACTGGAATCAGTGGTCTAGCTGTTACGTGTTGGTCTTCTGGTCTTGGTGTAACGACCCTGAGGATGCAGAGAGCTGGACGCCAAGCAGGTAGGTATGCCACCAGTATGCCACCAATTTTGCCACCTTGAGTATCACCCAATAACAATATGACTTTAAAATGATATCAACACACATCACATATACTTTTGTTTTGTGACTTCTTTATGTAGTGTGGAATGTTAATACATTTGATGAAGTAGATATGAAAATAACCCACGTTGTCATGCTTTGTGGATGTTTGGGACAGAATTGCTTGTTTGGGGGACATGGGGGGGGGGTTCCTTCCTGAGCCACCAACTTATTGCAGAGGAGGAGTTTGTGTGCCCCAATGATCCTAAGAGCTAAGTTGTCGGGGGCTTTCATGCCCCTGGTAGAGTCCCCCATGACAAACAGGTCCTAGGGAAGGGACCAGACAAAGAGTGGCTCAAAAGACCGCAAAGATGAATAATATTAATGGACCAAGATTTAGGTAGGCCCCGGACGCGGGTCACCGGGGCCCCCCTCTGGAGCCAAGCCTGGAGGTGGGGCACGATGGTGAGGCTACCTTCCCTCTGCCTTCGGGCGACTGTTGTTTGTGCTTATGCGCCAAACAGCAGTTCAGAATACCAGCCTTTTCCGGATTCCTTAGAGGGAGTACTGGAGTGTGCTCCCTCGGGGGATTCCCTTGTACACAGGAGAGGTTTTTGGTGTCCACCAAGAGCAGTAGTTAATATGTGCAATTGCAGCTTGCTAATTGTGTTGTATACTGTATGGAGTGATTTCACGCGCTGCCAGAATCAGAATCAGAATCAGAAAAACTTTATTGCCATTGTAAGTGAACAATTCATGAACTAGGAACTTTCTTTGGCGACACAGTGCAACATAGAATTCTAAGTAAACATAGAGCATTAAATAAACATAGAGCTAACGCTAACTAAACATAGAACCCTGAGTAAAAAGTTGAAATCACTGATAAGTAAAGGCAAGAGAGTGTTTTTAGTGCAGGTATTATAAGGTGCCAAAAATACTGGTTATAAGGGACCATAGTGCAAATGTTATAAAGTGTTCATGAGTTCAACAGCAGCAGGAAAAAAACTGTTCTTGTGGCGAGAGGTTCTGGTCCGAATGGACTGTAACCTTCTGCCAGAGGGGAGTGGCTCAAATAGTCCATGTCCAGGGTGGGAAGGGTCAGCAAGTATCCGGCCTGCTCGCCCCCGAGTTTTGGAGACGTACAGGTCCTGGAGAGATGGAAGGCTGCAGCCGATCACTTTCTCGGCGGAGTGCACGACGCGCTGCAGTCTGTGTTTGTCCCTGGCAGTGGCCCCAGCAAACCACACTGTGATGGAGGAGGTGAGGATGGACTCAATAATGGCCGTGTAGAATTGCACCATCGTCTGGACAGGCAGCTTGGCTTTCCTCAGCTGCCTCAGAGAGCTGCTCTTCTGCTGAGCCTTTTTGATGAGGGAGCGGATGGTCTGCTCCCACTTGAGGTCGTAGGTGATGTTAGTGCCCAGAAAGCGGAAGGAGTCCACAGTTGTGATGGGAGAGTATGTCAAGACGAGGGGGGCCAGGGGGACTTTGACTTTCCTGAAGTCTACGATCATCTCCACTGTCTTCTGAGCATTAAGCTCCAGGTTGTTGCAGCTGCACCACGACACCAGCCGGTCCACCTCTTTCCTGTAAGCAGACTTATCACCGTCTGAGATGAACCCAATGAGGGTGGTGTCATCCGCAAACTTAATCAGTTTCACCGAGTCGTGGCCGAAGGTGCAGCTGTTTGTGTACAGGGAGAAGAGCAGGTGGGAAAGTACACAGCCCTGTGGGGATCCCGTGCTGATAGTCCGAGTGTCCGAGACATTCTTCTCCAGCCGCACGCGCTGCTTCCGGTCCGTCAGGAAGTCAGTGATCCACCTGCAGGTGGAGTCAGGCACGTTGAGCTGGGTGAGCTTGTCCTGGAGCAGAGCAGGGAGGATGGTGTTGAATGCAGAGCTGAAGTCCACAAACAGGATCCTGGCGTAGGTTCCTGGGGAGTCCAGATACTGCAGGATGTAGTGGAGGGCCAGGTTGATGGCGTCATCTACAGACGGGTTGGCTCTGTAGGTGAACTGCAGAGGGTCCAGGAGCGGGGAGGTAAAGGTCTTGAGATGAGGCAGAACCAGGCGCTCAAATGACTTAATGACCACAGATGTCAGTGCCAAAGGTCTGTAGTCGTTGAGTTCAGTGATCCTGGGCTTCTTGGGGACGGGAACAATGGTGGACAGCTTAAAGCAGGCTGGGACATGGCATGACTCCAAAGAGATGTTGAAGATGTCCGTGAAGACAGGCGCCAGTTCTACCGCACAGTGTCTCAGGGTGGAAGGAGAGACACCATCCGGACCTGGAGCTTTCAGAGGGTTCTGCTTTTTAAATGTCTTTGCCACATTCTGCTCCGAGAGTGTGAGGGCAGTGGGGGAGAGGGGGGGGCTCCAGGGCTGATATGCCTGCAATGTCCATTGTAGTCAGTGGGGTGGGGGAGGGGTGTGAATCTTCGAACCTGGAGTAGTGGGTATTTAGTCTTTCTGCTAGATGACGGTTGTCAACAGCGGGGGGGCCTTTGGTTCTGTAGTTGGTGATTTCCCTCAGACCTTTCCAGACAGAGACAGGGTTGTTGCTCCAGGACTTCTCCTTCAGATGCGTGTTGTACCTGGATTTAGCCTTCTCCACCTCCTTACTAAATAGGTACTTGCTCTGTCTGTATACGTTAGGGTCATTGTTCTTGTGGGACTTTTCTTTCTCTTTCCTTAGCTGTCTCAGTCTGGGTGTGAACCAGGGTTTGTCGTTGTTCAAGGTCACTCTGGTGTAAGATGGAACTATGCTGTCTTCACAGAATTGAATGTATGACGTCACTGTGTCTGTGTATTCGTCCAGATTATTAGTAGATAATTTGAAAAGTTCCTAGTCTGTTATATCCAAACATGTGCGAAGCTTCTCCACGGCCTCACTTGTCCACTTTTTAGCTGTTCTCAAAGTAGGTTTGGAGAGCTTCAGTCGTTGTTTGTATGCTGGGATGAGGTGAACCATGGCATGATCAGAAAGGCCTAAAGCAGCACGTGACACACTTCGATAAGCCCCACTGACTGTAGTATAACAATGATCCAGCGTCTTCTGCTCTCTCCTCGGACATTTAATACACTGTTTGTACTTTGGCAGCTCCTGGCTCAGGTTTCCCTTGTTAAAGTCGCCCAGGATGATAAGTAAAGAGTCCGGGAAAGTCCGCTCAACGTCCAAAATCTGCTCCGCGAGCGTGCGTTGAGCTTCGTGCACGTCCGCACATGGCGGGATGTAAACAGCAGACAGAATGAATGAAGCGAACTCGCGTGGAGAGTAGAAAGGTTTGCAGTGAATGAAGAGATATTCCAGAGCGGGAGAGCAGTGTTGGGAGATCACAGTTACATCCGAGCACCAGGCATTGTTGACGAAAAAACAGACTCCCCCATCTTTCGTCTTCAAATCCAAATCCATTTTATTTGTATAGCACATTTAAAAACAACAAAGTTGACCAAAGTGCTTCACGGCATAGTCAAAAAAGAGTACACAAAACAACAACAAATATAAAACAAATGGTAATATAAAATCACAAAACAAATAGAACAAATAAAACTAAATTACGATGACTCTCAGTTTGTGTTAAAAGCCAAGGAGTAAAGATAAGTTTTTAAACGCGTCTTAAAAACTGGCAAATTTGGTGCAAGCCGAACATGTAGCGGCATTTTGTTCCATAACGCAGGACCTCTGACTGAAAAGGCCCGTTCCCCCCGGCTCTTAAGTCTGCTCATTGGCACTTTCAGTACAAGCTGGTCTGCAGATCTGAGAAATCTGGAAGGAGTATAAGGCGATAAAAGCGAAGAAATATAAGAAGGAACTAGACCGTTAACAGATTTAAAAACAAACAATAAAACCTTAAAACCAACCCTAAACTTGACTGGAAGCCAATGTAAAGATGCTAAAACCGGAGTAATGTGTTCCCTCTTTCTAGTGTTGGTTAAGGTCGTGCCGCAGCATTTTGCAGAAGCTGAAGGCGGGACAGAGTGGCTGAGGAGACTCCAGAGTAAAGCGCGTTGCAATAGTCCAGCCGGGAAGTAATGAAGGCGTGGATCAGGGTTTCAAAATTAGATGATGACACGAAGGTCTTAACTTTGGCTAAAAGACGCAAATGATAAAAGCCGGTTTTAACCACATGATTTATCTGTTCATCCAATTTAAAATCTGAGTCCATTTTTACACCTAGGTTCGTCACTAAAGGCCTGGCAAAATTTCTGAAAGGGCCCAGGTCAGAAGGTAAGACTGAAGAACCACTAGAATTAAAAACAATAACTTCAGTCCTACTTTCATTGAAGTGCAAAAAATTTAGTGCAAGCCAAGCTTTGATGTCATTAAAACACTCTAAAAGCATGTTAAACGAACTGCGGTCATTCCTTTTAAGCGGGACATAGAGCTGAGAGTCATCGGCATAAAGGTGAAAGGAGACACCATGCTTTCTTAAGATCGAGCCAAGGGGGAGAAGGTACAGGAAGAATAACATAGGAATAAGAATGGAGCCTATGCCGGAGAGAGCTCGCTGTCTGTCGGCACGAAGGAGTTGAAATCCCTCGAGGCTGAGCGCGTTGTCCGGGACTTGTTCGTTTAGCCATGTCTCCGTGAAGCACAACACGCAAGAGGAGGAAAAGTCCCTGTTGTTCCTCACCAGCAGCGCCAGTTCGTCCATCTTGTTGCTGAGTGAACGTACGTTGGACAGGAAAATCCCAGGTAAGGCCTACGCGTGCCGCGTCTCCGGAGAACTCCTGCTCGCTTTCCTCATCTTCGGGGTCTCACTCTTTTAGCCAAAAGGAGAGCTAGATCTACTGCAGAAACTAAAAAAACTGAACAGTAGATCAGCAGGAGTGGTAGTTTTTATGTTTAACAGCTCTTCACGGGTGTAAGAGCACGCTGACACACCATTTACGAACAAAAACAAACAAAACAGAGCACGTAGTCACCAGGGCGACCATCCGCGGCGCCATCTTGGAAGAATCATGGCCCATACTCCGTAGCACATATGTTTAGCCTCGCCTGTGAAGCCCAAAAACAGCCAGACAGTTTGTCTTTTGCTAGTCTTTTTTGTCACAGGTGACCTGTGTGTTCTATAAGACATCTTCTTTTTAATAAACTTTCATAAAGATAGTGTAAGGAAAAAACATAGTTATGAACATTTGGAAGTTATGTGCTGATGCTTGCTAAAATCACAGCTGCACCCTTGAAAGAGAACAAACAGTATGTATTGGCTGAGAGTAAATCTTTTCATTGGTGACTCCCATAGAACAGTTGGAATGTTATGAGGATATAGAGAAAAAAAGTACCACACCATCACACATACAGTACACATAAATAATCAAATTACTTTGAATCGGTAAGGTATATTTTACTAAAGTTACTTTTAATTATTCAAGAGCTTTATTGAATTAAATTGATTTATACTCTACTGAAAACTAAAATACATATGCAGTGAGGGAAAAAACTATCTGAACCCCAGCTGATTTTGTAAGTTTGCCCACTAACAAAGAAATGATCAGTCTATAACTTCAATGGTAGCTTTATTTGAACACTGAGAGACAACAATGACAAAAAATATCAAAAAAATGCGTTTCAAAAAGAGTTATAAATAATTTGCATTTCCATGAATTAAATAAGTATTTGATCCCTTTGAAAAACTTGGTGGAAAGACCTTTGTTGGCAATCACAGAGGTCAGCCGTTTCTTGTACTTGGCCACAAGGTTTGCACTCATCTCAGGGGGGATTTTGGCCCACTCCTCTTTGCAGATCCTCTCCAAGTCATTAATGTTTCGTGGCTGATGTTTGGCCACTCGAACATTCAGCTACCTCCACAGATTTTCTATGGGATTAAGGTCTGGAGACTGACTAGCCCACTCCATGACCTTAATATGCTTCTTCTTAAACCAATCATTTGTTGCCTTGGCCTTGTGTTTTGGATCATTGTCATGCTGGAATACCCAACCACGACCCATCTCAGCCAACACTTGACGGTACATGGCCCCATCCATCCTCCCTTTGATGTGGTGCAATTGTCCTGTCCCCTTGGCAGAAAAACACCCCCAAAGCATAATGTTTCCACCTCCATATATATGACGGTGGGGACGGTGTTTTTGGAGTCATAGGCAGCATTCCTCCTCCTCCAAACACGGCAAACTGAGGTGATGGCAAAGAGCTCAATTTTGGTCTCATCTGACCACAACCCTTTCACCCAGTCTTTGTCTGAATCAGTCAGATGTTCAGTGGCAAACTTCAAACGGGCCTGTAGATGGACTTTCTTGACCAGGGGGACAGCAGGATTTCAGTCCTTCACGGCGTAGTGTGTTACCAACTGCTTTTGTGGTGACTATGGTCCCAGCTGCCTTGAGATCATTGACAAGTTCCTCCCAAGTGGTTCTTGGCGGATTCCTCACTGTTCTCATTATCATTGAAACTCCACGAGGTGAGATCTTGCATGGAGCTCCAGACCGGGGGAGATTGACAGTTCATTTATGTTTCTTATATTTGCAAATAATTGCACCAACTGTTGTCACCAAATGGAGATGGTCTTGTAGCCCATTCCTTATTCTCCTTTTCCCATTTCTCCATTCCCCATTCCTCATTTCTCATTTATACAGGTAACGAGCTGAAAGAGCTGCCAATGTCAGCTCGTTACCTGTATAAGATCCACCTGGGAGCTAAAGATCTTGCTGACGGATCGGGGATCAAATACTTATTTCCTTCATGGAAATCCAAATTAATTTATAACTCTTTTTGAAAC
Source organism: Oostethus manadensis (assembly GCA_024372805.1). Lineage (NCBI taxonomy): Eukaryota > Metazoa > Chordata > Actinopteri > Syngnathiformes > Syngnathidae > Oostethus > Oostethus manadensis. Next base: position 1,947,410 of record QODF01000027.1, on the reverse strand, counting down.
GCATTTTTCTGGATTTTTTTTGTCATTGTTGTCTCTCAGTGTTCAAATAAACCTACCATTGAAATTGTAGACTGATCATTTCTTTGTTAGTGGGCAAACTTACAAAATCAGATGGGGTTCAAATAGTTTTTTCCCTCACTGAAAATGTCTAAGATTTAAAATAAACATTAAACAACCACAGCCAGTCCTCATTCTGATAATATTATTGTTTAATTTATCATTGGCCTGCATCTAAAATCTCCGATATTAAGCACTCAATTACAGACCTGATCAAAATCTTAAAACCGGTTGAAAAATTTCTATAATTTACCTTTTGCACTTTTGGATGTTAATGAGGATAAGCGGTATAGAAAATGAAGGAATAAGGTTTCAAGTAGAGCTACAATATGCAAAAGCAAGAAGGAGTAGTTTGACAAAAAGCACTTTGAAAAAGACATTTATTTAAAACAACAATTAAACTGAAATAGGCTGTTTATCAGCTGATCAAAATTTTAAGACCACTGTTAAAAAAATTATAACAAACTCTGCAAACCAGTGAGTAGCTCCATTGTTATTGTTAATCACTTTAATAATTTAAAAATTTGTTTGGGCATGCTTGATGCGAGTGCTTCCAGGAAGCTAGTGGGAACATTGCTCCAAGTGGTGAAGATGGCTTCACGAAGGCCATCAACTGTCTGAAACTGATGGCCATTTTTTCCTTGCCATCCATCTCCAAATGTTCTCTGTGGGATTTAAATCAGGGGAACATGCAGGGTGGTCCAAAAGAGTGATGTTTTTTTAACTTTAATTACTTTTTCAAATTCCTTTTTACACTCCCCCTTCTTGTGTTTGACTATTGTAGCTCTACTTATTGTAAAACCTAATTAAGATCCAAATGTATAAAACGTAAATTTTTCAACTGGTCTTAAGATTTTGATCGGGAGTGTACAGGCAGTTTGTTAGACTCCAATGCAGTATTTCGAGGAGAGCCCATCCATAGAACATTAAGAGAGCCCATTTGCTAATGTGCTAGTGTGCAAGAAACAGGAGAACCATCAAAGCCGCATACAAAATCCATCAGGCAAGTCCCCCCCAGTTGAACCGAATCAGGAGTGTTCAGCACAACCACCTTCATCACCAAGCAGAAGTAGCAGATTCTCATCCCAGCCGCTTCACACTCAGCTGCAAACCGATCCAGCGAGAGTTGAAAGTCATGGCTTGATGAAGCCAACAGGACCACATCATCCGCAAAAAGCAGAGACCCAATCCTTTGTCCACCAAACCGGAACCCCTCGACGCCCTGCTGTGCCTAGAAATTTTGTCCATAAAAGTAATGAACAGAATGGGTGACAAAGGGCAGCCCTGGCGAGGTCCAACCCTCACTGGAAGCGGGTCCGACTTATTGCCGGCAATGCAAACCAAATTCTGACACCGGTCATACAGGAAACAAACCGCCTCAATATTCCCAGAGCACTTCCCACAGTACTCCCTGAGAGACATGGTCGAATCTAAGTCCACAAAACACATGTAGACTGGTTGGCCAAACTCCCATGCACCGTAAAAGGCCCCTGCAGTAGAGAGAATATGGAGCTAGTCCACAGTTCCACGACCAGGGCGAACCCTGGTTGACCCCTGAATAGAACTTACCAGGAAGGCTGAGGAGTGTGATCCCATGACCACCACCCTGGTCTGCCAACCCAGGGGCACCGCCCTCGATGTCCACGCAATGCTCCAGAGTCGTTACAACCAAGACACGCCTACAGCATCCAGGGCCTTAAGGAACTCTGGGCATATTTCATCCACCCCCGGGGCCCTGCCACCAAGGAGCCTTTTGACCACCTCGGTGACTCAGCTCTAGAGATATGAGAACCCACCATGGAGTCTCCAGGTACTGCTTCCTTACTGGAAGACGTGCCAGTGGGATTGAGGAGGTCTTCAAAGTATTCCTTCCACCGGTCGACAACATCTTGAGTCAGGTCAACAGCACAACATCCACACCATACACGGTGTTGACTGAGCACTGCTACCCCCTCCTGAGATGGCGGATGGTGGCCCAGAATCTCTTGGAAGCCGTCCGGGAGTAATTTTCTATGGCCTCTCCGAACTCCTCCCATGTCTGAGCTTTTGCCTCAGTGACTGCCAGAGCCCCTGACCGCTTGGCCTGACGATACCTGTCAGCTGCTTTTGGAGTCCCATGGGCCAAAAAGGCACGATAGGATTCCTTCTTCAGCTTGATGGCATCCCTCACCACTGGTGTCCACCAACAGGTTCTGGGATTAGCGCCACAACAGGCAGCACCCACCTTACGGCCACAGTGCCGATTGGCAGCCTCGACAATAGAGGCACAAAATATGGCCCACTCGGACTGAATGTCCGCTACCTCCCTCTGAACATGGTCGAAGCTCTCCCAGAGGTGGGAGTTGAAGTTCCTTCTGGCAGGGGACTCTGCCAGACATTCCCAGCAGACCCTTACAGTACGTTTGGGTCTGCCACGTCTGACCGGCATTCTCCCCCGCCATCGGAACCAACTCACCACCAGGTGGTGATCGGTTGACAGCTTCGCCCTCTCTTCATCCGAGTGTCCAAAACATGTGGGCACAAGTCCGACGACACAACAACAAAGTCAATCATTGAACTGCGGCCCAGGGTGTCCTGGTGCCAATCGTACATATGGGCACCCTTATGCTTGATCATGGTGTTTGTTATGGACAACCCATGGGCACAGAAGTCCAGTAACAAAACACCGCTCGGGTTCAGATCAGTGGGGCCGTTCCTCCCAATCATGCCTCTCCAGGTTTCACTGTCGCTGCCAACATGAGCGTTGAAGTCCCCTAGTAGAAACAGGGAAGGGAAAAAAGATGACCACCGTAACACACAAAACATTGGGTATGGAGAATAACAAATATAAAAGTAAACACAACAAGGAGTGTGGACACGGGAAGACGTCTACATCAGGAGGGGAAAAGGGGACAGCCCGCTCCGCCTAACAAGGACGGCGGCTGTAGTTTGAGTGTTGCCATATCAAGGGTATGCTTTGGGGTTTATCATAAGATGATACCTTTCAAATGTCTCTTGATCTGAGATAAAGGACAACGGTTCTGGAGGGACCACAGGAACCGTACGCATTTGATTAACTGGGACTTTGAAGTTATGTTCAATGAGTCCTGTCATCAATCTCAAACACAATAGCACAAGGAAGAACACAACAGCCACATGTGAGAAGGAATGTCAGGACTGAAATGAGAGACACAACAACAGACCACACCATAGATTTCCATTTTCTAAAGGTTTGGTCAAACCAGTCTCCAACTGGGTCATAAATGCCAGTGGAGTCTGCCATTTCAGCTGACAAGGTCCTTAGTCCTTCAAGCACCTTTGTCACCTTGCCGCCTGGGGCTTTGTTATTAGGAATAAACGTGCAACATTGTTGTCCAAACATAGCACAAAAAACAATCTCTTTGCCAGTTCGAGCAGAAAGATCCACCCCCTTTGACAGTTTAAACCACTGACAACAACAAAAAAAGACAGACAGGATGCAACACAAAAACACAAAACACCCCACTTAGCCATTTAGAGGTGGGCCAGGAGAAAGATGAAACCAAGTAGAGCCCTTCCCGTCGAGCTGGACGGCATGAGAGGTGTGAGCAAAAGGACCAGTCCACCTGGGGTTGGACCACTTCCTCTTGATCACCTGTAGGAAGATGTGAGAAGGCAAAGGGTCTTAGTCAACAGGAACCTGAGTAAAACTGGACAAGAGAACCTTTAATTGATCAATGTTACTGCGTTGAGAAACAGAAAGCAGGCATGTCGGGGGTCAGACCAGAGATGGGGCCAGGAAAAGATCTCCCTGTGTGGGTCTTAAAAGGACATAAAGTGTGAAAAGAGTTGATGCAGGCCCGCACAGACATGAGAACAATGGGAAGTGCTCTGAGCCAGCGCATGCCGGTCTGAGCACAACATTCAGCCACCTTCTGTTTGAGCGTGGCGTTCATGCTTTCAACAGTCCCCTGGGACTGGGGGTGGTAGACACACTGAAAATGATGAGTCACACCAAGTGCAAGTTCGACAGCACGGAGGTCTTTGACAATGAAGTGAGAGCCATCGTCAGACAGGATGTCACGGGGGAACCCGTGGGGTGGGATCCACATATTGAAGACAGCTTTGACAGCGGCCGGGTCTTCACATGCAGAGGGGAAGACCACAGGCCAACCGGAGAAAGCGTCGATGATGACTAAGATAATTTTTTTTTTTACCCTGACAACTGTCGATCATGTCAGTGTAGTCGATCACAATTTGTTCACACGGATAAGACGGGGTGGGAAATAAACCCACGCCAGGGGAATCAGAACGTCCGGGGTTGAAAGCAGCACAGGTCGGGCAGTTACGGAAAAAAACTCTCGACCAGGCGTTTGCCCGGGGGCACAAACCAATGGCCGGAAAGGTTGCGCCAAGTCTGATCCACACCTACAAGAGCCAATGAGTGATAGTTGGACAGAAATGAGGTTAACGTGGATGGGAGAATCGGGAATCCATCCACGTGTCAAACTCCCATGGATCCTCTGAGGGCTTGTTGGGATACCTACAAATCGATTTCATGTTGGTCACATTTTGCCTGAGCATCAGCAATAGAGGTGACATCAAGGTAGGGGCTAAGACCCCATGTGTCCTTGATTTGAAGTAGCACAGAGGCGTAGCCTGTAGCAATTTTGTCAGCATTATCAGTAGCCTCATTGCCTTGGGCCGCCAAGGAGGAGCATTTTGAGTGGTCAGTAGTTTTTACAACAGCCACAGAGAGAGTAACCGGCAGGGCCCTATAAAGGGACATCCAGTCCTCCTTATGTGCAACATGACGGCCGGTAGAGGTCAGCTAAGCACGTGAGACCCAGCCATGTCGGTCAATGTGAAGGGAGCCCACAACATAAGCCGAGTCAGAGAAAATTGTAACGTGATGGCCAGCCGCAAATTCCAGGGCTTGAATGACAGCCACTTTGTGCCACGGCTCTTTGTGCAGATTGATTTCCCTGAACTGTCTCTGAACAGTCACATAGTCATCACCTTCGTGTTGAACAACAGACCAGCCGGTCTTCAACAGTCCAGGTGTGTCCCTGAAACAACAGCGTCAGTAAACAATGTCATTCCTTCCATCAGGGGTTCCAAAAAAACCTGAAGCTGGCACTTCTTGTCACCTCGCACTTTTTTGTCAGACCAATGAACACCGTCCGCAATGGCATCAGTCATATTTGTAATTTGGGGTAAAAACTGAATATGTGGTTGTTGCAAGGTGTTAGCGGAACGGCGCCGATTGGAAAAGGTAAACAGTCGGGAGTTCACAAAGGCTGAGAAATAATATGACAAGTAAATGATCAATAGGGGGGGGGAAGTACCCAATGCGCTGTGCGATCAATCAGGGCAGCCAGGGCTGCAGCGTACTTCTCACTGTCAGAACTCTGGACTACTACCGATTTTAGACAGCCGAAGTAGCCCTTTTAGCTACACCCCTATGAATGGCAGTCTTTTCAGCAAACGCTGCAATGTAATGTCGACTGCAGTTGATAAGGCCTAGAAATGACAACATTTGTGAAACGGTAGTTGTTTTTTGATGGTGATATCACAGCGGTGTTTGGGAGTCGGCGAAAGCATGTGCCACCACTTTTGCCAAAAAGGTCACTACTGGTTGGGCAAACTGCAACTTAGACTTGAAAACTTTAAGGCCATGTTCCCCCAGGAAGAGCAGCACCTGCTTGGTGGGCAAGTGGGCACATCTGGAGCAGCCAACAACAGGTCGTCAACATACTGGATTAGGACTACTCCAGCCGGAAGGTTAAGGTTAATCAGAATCTTTTTGAGCTCATCACTGAATATGAGAGAGTGCAAACCCCTGTGGTAGTCACAAGTATGTGTATTGCTGCCCTAGATGAGTGAAAGCCAGTGAGCTGTTCATATCACGGTTCAAGGGCATGCAGAAAAAAGCATTAGACAGGTCGATAACGGTGAAAATTTTGTGATCGTTGATGAGAACCGAAAGGGACGTTCAGGGGTTTGGAACTCCAAGTGCTGATGTTTTCAGTAATGCGTTTATCTGTCGAAGGTCAGGTACGTGTCTAACTTTATCAGTATCCACGGGCTCACGTTTTTTTCTAGCCCCCTGCAGTGACAAGGTCATGCAGAACAGGTTGGAGTTTTGTCATTAGGTCTGGCTTGGAGTTGTACAGGGGTACATACAGCGCCACTTTCATGTCGAGCTGAAAAGATACCGGTGCACAAGCCAAACGTGCTACATCATTGGGTCCCAAAGACCACACTGTGTCTGTACCTTCAGCATCTTCTAACTGAGCACCATGGTGTCTTGTCAACAACTGGTGTTCCCAGACAACATGGTTTATATTGTGCGATGCAATTTGGTACATTTTAGCTGAGGGAGAAAATAAGACTGATGGCAGCTCCGTGACTGCCAGTCTGTCAATGACAGAACAAACTTAATCATTGGTCCCAGATATTTTGCCATGTGTCCAGGATGCTGGGCCAAGCAAATGTGAGGGACTGACAATGGCGTTCTGAACCATAGAAGTATAGAGTCAGGCAAGGTCACCCCCGTTTGCCAATGTAAATGTCACCTGATTTAATCTCTCAACTCCGGCCTTCAAAGGTTTGGAGGAATTCCGTTTTAGAATATCAAATTTTGTTCTCCATCATAATAAAGGGTATACAAGAGGGATCAGGCGGAGACAGAAAGGACCCCAGCGTCAGGATCCAGGGTTTCCATCAGGGAAATGCTTCAAGGACAGTGTTGAAAGTTGTCAGGGTCCAACTCATGCAGAAATACTTGAGACCCTAATTGGACCTGTACAGGTGCAGAAAAAGGCGCGTTACCCCACCCCAGATGCGGCCTTTTGTTGTTGAGGTACAGGAAAAGGAGCATTACGTGTGGAAAATGTAGCTCCAGTGTCCACCAGAAACCAATGTGTCCATTGATAATATGTCAACCAAGGGTTCCGGTGAAGACTGCACCTCCGTGGGGCAGCCCTATAGATAGATGCCTGGTCGCCCTTTCTGTGGTGGAGGACACCAGTCCTGGTCATACATTGGTTGTTGTGGTGCCACAGGCACTATTTGAGGCTGTGTCACCGCTAGGGGCCGTCCTCTGCCTCTCGGAGTGCCGCGTCCTTCGCGTGCCGGCAGTTGGTTACCTGGGTCGACAGATGCCCTGGGGCTCCCCAAGTGTAACATACCACTCCTACTCCTACACGGCAGTTTCTCGACAGGTGACCTTGTTGTCCACATGTGAAACAAGCACCCGCCGTATGTACTGGTCCATAGCCTCGGGGAGCCCAGCAGCTGCCGATAACGGCGCCGCGCTGCAGGACTCCGCCGGCTCCAGTCCCTCCGGAGGAACCTCCCAGGGCGTCGGTCCCAGTCCCTCCTGTGGCGCCTCTCAGGGCGTCGGTTCCAGTGCCTCCTGTGGCGCCTCCCAGGGCATCGGTTCCAATGACTCCTGTGGCGCCTCCCATGGCGTCGGCTCCAGTGCCTCCTGTGGCACCTTCCAGGTCGTCGGCTCCAGTGCCTCCTGTGGCGCCTCCCAGGGCGTCGGCTCCAGTGCCTCCTGTGGCGCCTCCCACGACGCAGTGCGTTCCCGTAGCGGCTTCCCCGACGCAGTGCGTTCCCGTCGCGCCTCCCACGGCGCAGGGCGTTCCAGTTGCGCCTCCCATGGGGCAGCGCGCTCCAGTCGCGCCTCCAGCGCTTCCAGCGACGCCCAAGGTTCCAGTCCTGCCTAGTTGTCGTCCCGGCCGACCCCCGGAGGGGTCTCGCCGGCCCCGCTCAGGTCTCCGTCCCGGCCGACCACGGAGGGGTCCCGCCGGCCCCGCTCGGATCTTCGTCCCGGCCGACCCCCGGAGGGGTCTCGCCGGCCCCGCGAGTGTCCTTCCCGGCCGACCCCCAGAGGGGTCTCGCCGGCGACCTACCACCAGTCATCCCACCACCCTTCCCGTCTGCTGGTGACTCTTGAACTTATTAGGACGTCTGGAATCCGTCCTTAAGGGGGGTACTGTCACGATCTCTGTGTTTTGTATTCATGACAGTTTTGGTTTCGTTTTAGTTTCGTATGGTATTCCTGTTGTTGTTGTTTCCTAGTTTCACATGTTTTCTTTGCCTGCTAGTTGTTCTCCTTTGTTAATTACACGCACCTGGTTCTTGTTTGTGTGCCATGCTGTTTTTGTTAAGGTGTGTGCGCCAGTCCTTTGTTACGTGTTACATTGTTACTTTTTTTTTTTAGGTGTATGGAATGTGATCAGGTAGTTTGGCAGGGAAAAAGTAGTTACACAGAGCTCCAAGTATTTAACAAGCATAAATAAGTGAAAATTTCTACAATAACACCGTGCACCCTTACAAATGTAAGTCAGAAGATGATAATGAATCATTTGTTTGGATTTAGAGCAACATTGGATAATTCACAAGAACCACCCATCCAAAAAGTTTGACTTGGTTATTTAACAAACAAACCAAGAGATGTCAATCAAAACAATACTTCTTGCGCTTGGTTGAGATCATGAATATGTGTAAAGTTTGATTAACAAATTCTACGTTCTTTTCATTTACTTTTAATGTTAGTTTCAACTTTTAAACAGTGCTTAAAGCTCAATGGCCCATGAAATGTGACATGATGGCATCCATGCTAATACAAAAATTTGTTCATGGTTTTTTTATGTCTAGATTTAAATATAACCTGCCTGACTTCAGAACAAAGAGCACCCACTAACAAAGCTGAAAAAGATTTTTGACATTAACCACAGCTACTTCTTTTCCCAACTGCCATCTTAATTAGCTCCTTTAAGTGCACGCAGATCCTAATGCACAGCGCCATATGCAGGACTGAATATTCATAGTCACCGAGCAGGCTGTCCTGGCTATCAAGATCTACAGTGCTTCTGCCCTCATTATTCTGACATGCTGACAAAGAGCAACACAGCATGGAGGAAAGAGCAAAGTCATACTCAAAAGTTCACTGCAAACTTTGTGACTAGTAAACAGAAGTGGTGGAGAAATGAAGTACTTTCATAATTTACTTCAATTTTGTTCCAGCCTTTTGAACAGCATTTTGCGGTGGATGAGGAACTGTAAAGGTTTTTACTGTTTGACATGGAGGCTATATTAAGGATTTATTAATCCTTGAGGCAAAATTCAAGGCATGTAAAATGGAGAGCACCTGTAAGTTACTGTTCATTAGAGGAGTCTTTCAATAGTACATGTGGAACCTATACACCTTCATATAAATCACTAGTATGTTTTGCTTTCAGTACTGTCAAAGGTTATTTCCCCTCCAAAGGTAATCCATGTCCTAAATATTTAGCACTTTCAAATTTATTGCAGCTTAGTTTTCTTTATTATTGAATAAATAATGAGCACCTCCTCCCCCTCTTACATAGTTATCACAAAAGAGGGCATTGAGTATGATGGGAATTTTAATTGGAACTCAGTTGGTAAAGTGTGTTCTTTAATAAAAGGGTTACAGTTGGCACTTTCTCACACTTACTGTGAGTGTTTGTTTTCTAACCCAGTATGTCGGTATGGACACAATCACTTTGTCAAGTCATAGAGTGGCAGCAGCAACAACTATGTCAGGGGCATGCCATTATAGTATGATGAAAATCACTGCTGGTGGAGGGAAATAAGGAATGAATAATAGAGAAGCACAGTGGTGACAGTACAGACACCCGTCCTTAAACTTGCTGCTCTGCTTATACGTAGGTTTCGACACCATTCGCAGCCTTATTTTGAGCAGCTCCAAATGTGGGCAAGGTCAACAGTACTCTGTCATTTATCCCTTCTGTGTACTCGTGTGTGTTTGTGTAAAGCGGTAGGAACTTAGGCCGGGGTTGGTGGGATGTGTCCAAGAGCAAGAACAAGCCCTGATGTGTCTGTTTTGTATCTGTTGCTGTGGAAACATGGGTACTGCAAAAGCAGTGGAGTGCGGTATGCCGAATTGATCATATGAAACATACCGATTTCCTATACACATACAAAGGCAGGATTATTAATTTGTGTCTGTTTTTAAACACATTTTGAAACATCAAAATATAACCTAATATAGTGGAACCCCGGGATCCATCCATCCATCCATCCATTTTCCTCCGCTTATCTGGGTCCGGGTCGCGGGGCAGCAGCTTCAGTAGGGAAGTCGAGACTTCCCGGTCCCGTTATCTCCCGTGTCCTAGGTCTTCCTGGGGGCCTTCTCCCGACTGGGCATGCCCGAAACACCTCACCAGGAAGGCGCCCGGGAGGCATCCGGACTAGATGCCCGAGCCACCTCAACTGGCTCCTCTCGATGTGAAGGAGCAGCGGCTCTACTCTGAGCTCCTCTTGGATGGCCGAGCTCCTCACCCTATCTCTTAGGGTGAGTCCAGCCACCCTACGTAGTAAACTCATTTCCGCCGCTTGTATCCACGATCTCATTCTTTCGGTCATGACCCATAACTCATGACCATAGGCGAGGGTGGGAACGTAAATTGATCGGTAAACAGAGAGCTTTGCCTTCCGGCTCAGCTCTCTCTTCACCACGACGGTCCGGTACAGCGCCCGCATTACTGCAGATGCTGCACCGATCCGTCCGTCGATCTCACGCTCCAACCTTCCCTCACTCGTGAACAAGAACCTGAGATACTTGAACTCCTCCACCTGAGGCAAGACGTCACTCCCAACCCAGAGGGTACAGTCCACCCGTTTCCGACTGAGAACCATGGCCTCGGATTTGGAGGTGCTGAGTCTCATCCCAAAAGCTTCACACTCAGCTGCAAACCGCTCCAGTAAACGCTGAAGATCACAGCCTGATGAGGGCATAAGGACCACATCATCTGCAAATAGCAGAGACGAGATCCTAAGGTCACAAAGCTGGACTCCCTCAACACCTTGACTGCGCCTAGAAAATCTGTCCATGAAGATTATGAACAGAATCGGTGACAAAGGGAAGCCTTGGCGGAGGTCAACGTTCACCGGAAACAAGCTCGACTTACTGCTGGCAATGCGTACCAGGCTCCTGCTTCGATTGTACAATGACCGAATGGCACGTAGTAGCGCGCCACCAATCCCGTACTCCCGAAGCACCCCCACAGGACACCACGAGGTACACGGTCGAATGCCTTTTCCAGGTCTACAAAGCACATAGACCGGTTTGGGCAAACTCCCACATACCCTCCAGTACCCTTGCAAGGTTGTAGAGCTGGTCCAGTGTTCTGCGACCAGGACGAAAACCACATTGCAGCTCCTGTAACCGAGGTTCGACTAACGGTAGTACCCTTCTCTCCAGCACCCTGGAGTAGCCTTTCCCAGGGAGGCTGAGGAGTGTGATCCCCCTATAATTGAAACACACTCTCCAATCACCCTTTTTAAAAATGGGGACCACCACCCTGGTCTGCCAGTCCAGAGGTACTGTTCCTGACTTCCATGCATTGTTGTAGAGGCGTGTCAACCAACACAGTCCCCTAACATCCAGAGCCTTGAGGAATTCCGAGCGGAACTCGTCTACCCCCGGAGCCTTGCCACTGGGGAGTGATTTAACTACCCCAAATACCTCAGCCTCGGTGATAGAACTGTTCATGTACATATCCTCAAACTCTGCTTCCTCTACGGAAGGCATGTCAGTGGGATTAAGAAAGGCATCGAAGTATTCCTTCCACCGACCAACTATCTCCACAGTCGAGATCAGCAAGCCCCCGTCCGCACTGTAAACAGTGTGAACTGGGGGCTGCTTTCCTTTTCTGAGGTGTTGGACGGTTTGCCAAAACCTCTTCGAGGCCGACCGAAAGTCGTGCTCCATAGCCTCACCAAACTCCTCCCACACCCGAGTTTTTGCCTTGACCACCGCTGAAGCCGCGTGCCGCTTGGCCTGCCGGTACCTGTCAGCTGCTTCGGGAGTCCCGCAAGCCATCCATGCTTGATAGGACTACTTCTTCAGCTTGACAGCAGCCCTAACCCCCGGTGTCCACCATCGGGTTTGGGGCTTGCCACCACGACTGGCACCGACCATCTTGCTGCCGCAACTACAACTGGCTGCCTCAGCAATAAAGGCACGGAATACGGCCCATTTGGACTCGATATCCCGGTCCTCCCTCGAGATGCAGGCGAAGCTCTGCCGGAGATGAGAGTTGAAGACTCGACGAACGGGGGACTCTGCCAGACGTTCCCAGCACACCCTCACTACGCGTTTGGGTCTGCCAGGTCTGTCCGGCATCCTTCCCCGCCATCTAATCCAACTCATCACCAGGTGGTGGTCAGTTGACAGCTCAGCCCCTCTCTTCACCTGCGTGTCCAGAACATGCGGACGCAGGTCTGATGATACGACCGCAAAGTCGATCATAGACCTGCGACGTAGGGTGTCCTGGTGCCAAGTGCACTTGTGGACATCCTTATGTTCGAACATGGTGTTTGTTATGGACAAACTGTAATTTGCACAGAAGTCCAGCAACAACACACCGCACGGGATACAAAATTAATTAGTTTTAAATGAATTTTCGTAAGACAAATTTTTACATAGTATGTAGAGTACGTACGCTTGCAGCGACAACCCAATCAGAGAACATTACATAATACGTACAGTACGTACACTGGCAGCGATAAACCAATCAGAGAACATTACGTAATACTTACAGTACGTACACTTACCTCCGCCATGCCTCCAGTAGGTATCCTACCGGTATGTTGCTAAACAAAATTTTTGCTGAGCACCAGGCGAGCTACACCACCATATGTGAATTGATTGTGGATGCCTGGTCTACGGTATCTGCTTTAACTGTTGTCCGAGATTTCACGAAAGCCGGCATTATTTCTGAACAGCCGACTGACAACGAGACTAACAGGGAGCCTGACATGTTTGATGACAAAATTGCCCAGCTGTAAAACTCAAATGCAGAAGATGAAGACTTTGATGGATTTGTGGGAGAAAAGTGATTGAAAAATACAGTGAGTGTATTGTTAAATTGTAGAATAAAGTTCAACTAAACTCATGCTTTTTTGCTTCCGTCGCCTTTTTTTTGTAGATGGTATGTTTTAGCATGCGCCTGAAAATACGGTAAATCAGAAAAATTGTTGTTTATAAAAAAAGTTTTGGCAAGATTGACAACTTTTTGTAAAGCAAACAAATATTTGTAAGCCGAAGCAAAAAAAAAGCAGAAAGGTCTTTTCGTATCCCGGGGCATTCGTATCCTGGGGTTCCACTGTATTAAATACCAATATTTCTGATCAGGGGTTGTCGCAGCAAGTTTTCATTTGTTCATCATTCGTTTGGCTTAGTTTTAACTCTATGCCCACATCAATCAAACCCACCTAGAAATGCAAAAATACACACATTTTCCAGGAATAGATTTTGTTGACATGCAGATGATTTTACTACATTGGTGGAAGTCTGCGCTTTACTGAGTGCAAAGTTGTACATTCTGTGTGTATTGATAGAACCATGCACTGTGCATAATTAACAAGGTTGACAGCATTTACATGTGTGCTTCATTATGATCCAAATACTTCCAGTCAAAAATGTCTGTACCATCTACAACTGCAACTACAATCTGCCAGCACTTAGTATGTGAGGAGTTAGTGTTTTGGCAGTGGGAAATAATCTGTTTTACAGGTCTCTCCTCTGCCATCACAATTCAGTCTTTAGGTGCTCAACCTTCTCCCATGTTTGTGGCAACTTCATGCTTTTTTGCTTAATATTGGATTGCCATTTATTGTATTCCGGCTCAGTACGGCCGATCGCTTGTACAGCGCATGTACAGTATATCCCACTATCTATGATACTTTGATTCTCTCTTACTTGCCTCTCTCTGGTGTCCTCCCTGTGTCTTTCATTATACTATTTTTTCCAGGCCCTAAAGGAAGCAGTCTGATTGGGTAATTAGAGGAAATGTGAGGTTATCTGCTTCAGAGACAGTCCAAAGTCAAATTTATGTAACCCTGAGCAAAAATCCAAGCAGAGTGCAGTTGTAACCGTGGGCAACAGACAAACTAATACAAAAAAATAATGGATCGTTTTGTTGTCAGAAATATAAAACCTAGTTGAGGATGAGAGATGTTTGTGGCAAGAAAAAATAATAACAATAATGCATCAAAATTGACCACCAAGAGTCTAGTCAAGCAAATGTTAGCTGACTGCACGACAAGATTCCCACCTATCTATGTTATTGACCTACTCGAATATATAAAACCTTTGGTAGCTTCTATTGAGCATTATAATTAATAAATCTCTACCACAACTATTTTTTCATTTGACATACTGTAAACATGTAATGCTGAACGTCTATACTGTACATGTATGGGACAGATAATCATTTCATCTTCATGTACAATGCATATGCGACTCAATCACGGCTTACCAATGTTCCATTATTTTTTTACTTTGCTTTTACTTTGACTGTGAGAAGTAATTATGTTTGTATTTTCACTGCAGCAATGTGGTGTTTTGTATTTCACACATGCGTGAATAATTTTAGTTTATTGACTGGATCAATACAATAAGCCCATGAAATTTTTTTTTCTTGCTTCAACAAAGACATTATCAATTCCACAGTGAGAGAAAGACCACGGAAATGTAAGTAAAAATATGGAAAATATGTATTCATGTTTTCATATAGTTACTCCTAAAAGTAAAAGTATGGATGTTTAGTTGTCTAAAAATAATGAATGCAACAGAAAGCACACAAATGCGTTGTCAAAATGTCATCAATTCAACAGCACATTTAAAATACTATCGTAACAAAAAAAAAAGTGTGATTCCAAATAACTGCTGCCTACTTTCTGACAAACAGTTTTAGCAAGACTACATGTTTTACCAGACCTATTGTTTAAAGTTAAAAAAAATATTGTCATACTTTTTCATACTGGAAATATGTTTTTGTTCAATGCACATACAATAGCACTTGCCATTTTTGCTGACATAAAATCTCTAAATTGTGTAAATTCTCGTATTTGCACAAGGTCAATGTTATATATACATACATACACATGCCCACTAAATATTAAATGTCCCTTAGAAAGTTTCACCTCAACCAGATGCTTTTTGTAGCCATCAAATTTCTGGCATAATTCTAGCTGGAAACAGTACACTCCTGATCAACATTTTAACACCAGTTGAAAAGTTGCAAGACTATACATTTTGTACTGTTGAATCTTAAAGACGTTCTTGCATGAGAGCACCATACTTTACACGGGACATTGAAAGGTGTGGAAGAAGGTTTTCATTCTCTGGTGACAAAAAATACTGTCTAAGCGTTTCCTACTTTTAAATCCAAGTGATTTACATATGGTAATGGACAACAAGGGAAGTGTCCTGATGGAAGACACATTTGTGTCCAAGTTTCACCTAGCTGTTGATTTGAGGTGAAGTCGAAAATTTAGGAGGTAATCCTCCTTCTTCATAATTCCATCGACTTTGTTCAGTGCATCAGTACCACTGGCAGCAAAACGGCCTCACAGCATGATGCTAACATCACCATGCTTGGCAGCTGGTATAGTGTTCTTAGGTTTGAAAGCCAAATGTTGACTTCTCCAACATAATTCTTCTCATTATGGTCACACAGTTTAATTAATTTCTTGTTTAACCATCAAATCTTCGTCCAGACGGCATCTGACTTGTCCATATGGGCAAATTTCAGTCAAATTAATGGTGTTGATTTCATGGCAGTTTCCTGGTTGGCACCCTCTGTCCATAAAAATGTCTTTGGCACCGGCAGTCTCCTATCCATGGCAGGCTTGAGCTTTGGTGGTTCCTGGGTTGTTCGTAAACATACCAACCATTTTCCTTAGTCAGTTTTGAGCCACACATCACTAGTGTTTAGATTTGGCTACAAAAAAACTTTCTTAAATCTACAGTTTTCCTTATTAGATTTTTGGAGATGTGGAATTCGCCATTGTGCCCTATGAGTACTGGCAAATTTTCTCAGAACACTGCAAAAGAGACACTTGATACAGATGCAGTCAATCAAGATCAGTAACATGTAATTAATTAGACTTTGCCATGTCAAGTTAAAAGACATCCAGCACCCATTTTTGGTGAAGATTTTAGTGAAGTATCTGCAGTTTGGGCTCACTTATCTGTAATACCAAGATTAACTATCAACGTTAACTGTCTGTATAGAAGAGTCAATGACCCTCCTCCATTACCCCTTTTACCATTACAAATATCATTTGTCGGCCAATCTTCAGCATGAAGGGTTGGACCAGTCAGCCGTGAAGCATTTAGATGGTGTAACAGCTCTCAAGAACAATATCCTGTTCATCACTGCTATGTGGAGCCCCAGGCTGTCAACACATCACCCAGCAAGAATGAATAAATAAGTAATAGTGATGGGGGGAGGGCAGTGTTATACCTTGACAAAGCCTTGGGGCATATGAACAAACTCAAGCTGCCCTGGTCTTCTCCTAATCAGCTGCTGTCCATCAATTTTGCTCTACTGCTAACTCGACTCATCCAGAGAATAGGTGGCTTCACCCGCCTCCAACTGCGCTGGTGCAAGTACCAGAAACATGTCACGGTACACAAATTAGCTGTGTTAGTCAGGCGCGCTCCAGGGCATCACTTAATGGGCACAAACTTACTTCCATAGCTTCTTTTCTTTGTCATCTAACAGCAAGAGACTGGGAGGTTCAACACAATTTGAGAAAGACTAACCTTGACAAGAGTTGTTTCTCAATCATGCACTACACTTGACTAAAACCAACTCATATGCACTCAGTGGCATTTGTCTATAAAAAAAATTGTTGATGTAAAAATCCACTTGGGAAGTGAGCTACATACCAAGTATTATAGTTTTTGCTTTCAAATTGTTATTTAATGACACATTATATTCACTACTGGAATCCGTGGTTCTAGCGTTAGTGGTGCCCTGAGCGTGACTATTTGTCTGCTGTATAGTCAATATTATACAATAATAAAAATTAAATTTGTATAATTTTGAAACAAATTCTGTTGTAATTTATGTTTTTACCTTCAATTTAACCTGAGTGCTGAAGCCCAGTGGTAAACACGCCCCCTCCCTATTTGATTTGGTTCTATCCACTTCATGTGAGCAGTATGGGAAGCACCGATATCAGTCAAAGTATAGGGTGCCCATCCGACACATACAAACTGACCTGAAATAAAAATCAACCCTACGCCCCACATGATGATAATATGTATGTGTTATATGTATGATGTATCATATTATATGTACAGACAAATCAACACAGCGTCTGCAGTTATGCGGTCACTGTACCAGACTGTCATGGTGAAGAAAGAGCTGAGCTGAAAGGGAAAGCTCTCAATTTACTGGTCGATCTATGTTCCCATCCTTACCTATGGTCATGAGCTATGGGTCATGACCAAAATAACAAGATCGCGGATACAAGCGGCGAAAATGAGTTTCCTCCGTAGGGTGGCTGAAATCACCCTAAGAGATAGGGTGAGGGCTCGGCCATCTGGGATGAGCTCAGAGTAGAGCCGCTGCTCCTTTACATCGAGAGGAGCCTGATGATGTGGCTAGGGCATGCCCATCCAGGAAAGGGCCCCGGAGCCCTAGGACACGCTGGGGGGATTATGTCTCACAGATGGCCTGGGAACGCCTTGGGGTCCCCTCTGGTGGAGTCGGAAGAAGTAGCTGGGGACCAGTAAGTCTGGACATCCCTACTGAGACTGCTGCCCCTGGAACCTGGACCCGGACCGTCGGACAAAAATGGAATGGAATGGAATGGATGTTTATGATATGCTATTGTATTGTACTGTATTTACATGTTTGACGGGTATTGTATTATGGTTATTGAGTTTTCTTGATGTGTAAGCTTTAAGAAGTTGCCTTTAAAGATAGGGCGTATATATACACTCAACCCACAACATCTGTGGCATTGAGCTACAGTATGAGATAAAACTGCACATTTTGTAATTACCTTTTATTGTGGCCAGTTCAATAATCATGCTGTCTAATCAACATCTTGATCTGTTAAGTGGTTTGATTATCTCAGCAAAGAAGAAAAATGCTCATTAGGACAAGTTTAGACAGATTTGAGAGAAATAAGTATTGCGTATACTAAAAAAAAACGTTTGAGATAGTATAGTTCTGCTCGTGAAAGATGAGAGCAAAAATAATAGTTGAGTTAGATTTAGTGTGGGTTTAGTATAGTGCAGAACAATGCACTCAAATGCTATGTTACGGCTCAGATGATTGACGTGTCTTTCCCTCCTTCCATTTCAGACAAATAGAAAGTCAAGGTCAGCACACACAATGCCAATATGTAAATTATGGAAGTAGACAGACAAGTAGTTTATGTTGTCACAGGCAAGGCCATCACTATTTTGATTACATTTACATCTTTTACTTTAAATTAGTCATACATGTATATGAACTTCAACGTTTAAAGCTGAAAAATGTTTCATTTGGCACATAAGTACTGGTTTTTAAAAATACTCAACTTTACTCTCCAATAACTGCTATTTGTTCTGGTACATTTAAGTAATTACTTAGAACACCCTGCACTGTAAACCACTAAGAAGGTTCCAGATGACACTAAAATACTTAATTATAGTCAAAACTCATCATAAATCACTGCTGTTGAGCACTTTACTGTTTAAATGATACATACAAAAGTAATCAGGAATGTTGTGTGTGTAAATTCTGCTTTAAGGCATAAATGGTTCATGCAAGACTTGCACAATGTATGCATGGATGTCCACTACTTGCCGTGAAGAAAAGAGGCACTGATTTTTTGGTCCTTCTGCCCTGCTCTCATTACCCGTCTGTTGAGATCATCATTTGTTTCACCCCCTTGATAAGAAACAATAAACTGACCCCTTTTCCTTCACCCTGAGGTAATTCCTTTGGAGAGACGACAGGGCCTCTGAAAGACAGAGAACAAGTGTTTGCAAGACATTGTGTGAGAGTGTGTTTGAGTGAGGGTCTGATTAATTAAGTGCACAATACTGTGTTTGTGTGTTTATGTGGAATGGCCTGCATACACTTTCACCAGCCTGTGTGTGCGCATGTAAATTTGATCATGTGCGAGTGTGTGTGATTTGTTTCCAATTTCTTTCTTTCTGTTCGTGTTGCCTAGAGGCATGACTAATGTCTTCGTGGGTTGCGGGGTGAGGGGATAAAGTCTCAGCTGATACCCCTGAAAGGGCTTCCATCTGCTGCAGCAACATCACAATGAGAAGCTGTACGGTCACAGACAGATTTGTGAGACAGGGACTAAATGTGACAAGGAAGGGAAGGACGGTGTGGTGGAAAAAAGCTATTAAAAAGACAATTTGTGCTGGCGGGGCACTGTCCAAGTTATGGGCTAAATGACATAATTTGCCCGTCATGACTCCACAGTCATAAAGGTACACCAGCTCACATACTCATACAAACATTGTATGCCATTATTCATCAAAAATATTAGGTTCACTTCTTTCCTTCTGCTTTAATAGTGACAGCATTTGCTTTCATTGTCAACATTAGTTGTTTATATTGTGTCTTTTTTGTGCAAACAAATGCTACTCAATATTCTTTTACGCCAGTAAAGAAACAATTGCACATTTTTCCATGGCAAGTGTGGCACTACAGTGTAAAAGTATCAGCACCGGATAATGAGTTGGGAAATTGTGTTCAGGATTTGGCCAGAGTGAAATCAAAGAATATATGTCCATTCTCAGTCAATCTGCAAATGATAAAACAAGGCAACTGGACTACTCTTGTTTGTTTCCCCGTTAATCCAAAAAGTTTCTTTAGGATGCAACAGGCACACAGAAATGCTCTTTGCAACTGTGGATATCTTAACTGGGCCTTTGTCTAATCTTTCAGGAGAAGAAGGGCCACAACAATTGAGCCAGAAAATACAAACAAAAGGCAGAATGTAGTGGTTTCTTACGTAGCTGGTTTGTCAGAGAAACTCAAAAGGATTTTCTCTAAATATAACATACCAAAGTATTTAAAACACTCCAAACACCCTCAGATCAAAGCTGTTTGGCACGCTGCAAATCTCTCCTCTTGGCTCTCAGGGACGCTGAGCACACTGGGTTGGATGGCAATTTCTGTTTGTTAGTATCACAGTCATCATTATCGAATCGACTCATTGAAATGAACAGAAAGAGCCGGGTGTTGTAGCAGAGAGCCGAGTAGTTTGTCCTCTACTTTTTTAATGCGGGTTGTTGCACCCTTTTTTGACGGCTCACTTGTTATCTATCAAAACAGCTAAACATGCTACTAAGCTAATATTAGCATGCTGGCATCTTTTTATACATAGCTGTCACCTATCATAACTGTATAATTGTTTATTCCAATGAATACAGATGAAAATGCTACTATGCTAATATTAGCAAATTGGCCAACAATATGAGCACTTTGTGTTGGCCAAGATACTCTTGACGTTGACTATCGACTCATCAGTACACACACGCACACACATCTGCTGCAGACCGTTTATATATGTTTTTGTCTATGAAAAAATCATCTTACATTAATATTAGCATGCTGGCATCTTTTGTCATTAAGCTATCACCTAGCATAATATTAGAAATGTGTCTTCCAATGAAAAGAGCTAAAAAAATGCTACTACGCTAATGCTATAGTGGTGTGATTAATTCAAAGTCTGTGTGGAAACCTTGGAAGCACTTCCTGAATTAACTCTTCTTTATTCACACATTGGTTCTAAAGAAGCAGTGCTGCCCTCGGCTGCATGCACTCTTAATTACAGTCCACACTATATATGTTTTTTTTCTGGGACAATGACTAAAAATGCTATTATGCTAATATTAGCATGCTGGCCTTTTTTATCACTTAGCTGTCACCTATCATAACTGTATAACTGTGTATTCCAATGAATACAGCTAAAAATGCTGCTATGCTAATGCTACAGTGGTGTGATTAATTCAAAGTCTGTGTGGAAATCTAGGAAACACTTCCTGTATTTACTCTTCTTTACTTACACTTTGGTTTTAAACAAGCAGTGCTGCTCTGCTGTATGCACCCTCAACTACAGTTCACACCCACGCACACACTTATCAAAGGAGAGACTTCTCTGGGAAGACACCTGGGACGAATCTTTAAAGAAAACGCCCTCACCGTATGTCGTAGAACCAAGCGGCTGCAAAGCAATCAATTACCCAACAATTTGAACATTTTGTCTTGGGCACGGTCCGAATCGGTTGAGGAATGTAATTAATACGAACCTTTGAAAATCTCCCCATTCATTTCCAATGGGAAAAAAATCCCGTAAAAGTAGATTTTTTGCAAAAACTGTGCATTTTACAGAAAGATTTTTTAGGTAACACCTCTTTCCAAGCTAAGCCGGACATTTTGATGGATGTTTGCATGAAATCGGTTGAAAACTGTGGGACTAGTTAGCGGACAAAAAAAGGTGGAATAAAAAATTGCATGTGTCTGCTGGCAACGTTGGGGCTAAACTGCAAGGCCGCTGCATGCTATTACCCATCATAATAACATGAATGTAGCTTCCCTCTGCTGCATGCACCCTCAACTACAGTTCACGCACACACTTATCAAAGGCAAGACTTCTCGGGGAAGACACCTGGGATGAATCTTGAAAGAAAACGCCCTCACCGTATGGAGTAGAACCAAGCGGCTGCAAAGCAATCAATTTCCCAACAATTTGAGCATTTTGTCTTGGGCAAGGTCCGAATCGGTTGAGAAATGTAAATAATACCAACCTTTGAAAATCTCCCCATTTATTTCCAATGGGGAAAAAATCCCGGAAAACGGGGAATTTTGTAAACACTGTGCATTTTACAGAAATATTTTTTAGGTAGCACCTCTTTCCCAGCTGAGTCGGACATTTTGATGGATGTTTGCATGAAATCGGGTGAAAAATTATACTAAACTATTTAATGCTTGCAATGCTCTAGTGGGCTAGAGAGTTTGACATTTTGGTATCGAATCAACTCTTTGAAATGAATCCACTCTTTGAAACGAATCGACTCTTTGAAATGAATCCACTCTTTGAAACGAATCTACTTTTTGAAATGAACAGAAAGAGCCGGGTGTTGTCGCAGAGAGCCGAGTAGTTTGTCCTCTACTTTTTTAATGCGGGTTGTTGCACCCTTTTTTGACGGCTCACTTGTTATCTATCAGAACAGCTAAACATGCTACTAAGCTAATATTAGCATGCTGGCATCTTTTAATACTGTCGTGGAGAATGATGAGGCCAAACACACCACTTAGTAGTAGAAGGAAAAAGGCTTCCCCATTTATTCGCACATGTCTTTTATACACTTCTGGTACGCCTCGATCTGCACGTACTCTCCTGGACTCCTTTCCATAAAAGGACATGTTTTCAGACTTTTTGGCACAACACAATCTGCACGTACTTTCCTGGAAGCTTCTCCCTAACAAGAAATGTTTTGGTACACTTCTTGGCACAACACATGTGACTGAAAACACATTGTATAACTAAGCATCTGGAGTTCACAATTTCACAATATATTCCCCCCT
The DNA here is from genome assembly GCA_024372805.1 of Oostethus manadensis. Lineage (NCBI taxonomy): Eukaryota > Metazoa > Chordata > Actinopteri > Syngnathiformes > Syngnathidae > Oostethus > Oostethus manadensis. The sequence goes on along the minus strand of QODF01000027.1, from coordinate 1,924,992 downwards.
TTTGGGGGTCACAAACCCCCAAACAACACAAGCGATCTCTTCAGGCATCAATCGTTTTTATTTTGTCCGATTCTAATCACATTCACGCGTGAAGTTTATGTAGTTTGTGGTGTATACTTGTTCCGGCAAGTGGGTGTTGAGGGGAAAGTTTTTGGGCAGTGAGTTGTCCCTGGGTGGGGGCAAAGTGGCTTGTGAGCGCGGTTTTCAGCTCACATCATTCACCGCCCAGATGATTATTATGCCTTTGTAAGAACGGTGTTGGCCATCTTCAGTCCCTGTCTTTGATCACCCTCCGATGATCAGCACGCTGTCGTCTGGAGGGACCCTTTATAGTGCGGGGTCCTTCGCCGAGATGAGTTGGTGACTTGGCATGTCACATGTCGGAGGAGGGCGCTCGTCTCACCCCTTCCTCATCGCCAGCATCCAGGATGGGCGTTGTTTCCTCTCGGTTTGGCTCCCTCCCCGACCATGGCTGGTTCGGATGTTCCGTCTCAGCCATCCTGGTCCCATTCCATGGATGCAGCCCAACTGGGTGGCGCCACATCTGCTGGAACAATCCCTTCCTATACCTAGTGGTATGCCTTATACTAGCCTGACTGTCAACTACTTCCTATTATTTATGGAGTACTATTGAGTATATTTATTGCCTGTGTCGTATTGATTTCTGTAGCGTAGTGAAATATCCTAGCAATGATAACACAATAATACTGAACAGAATGTGTAACTCTTGCTCCCCTAAAACATTGTTTAGATAACTGCTTGACTAAGTGTATAGGTGTATAGTTAACCAAGGCTGTAGCGTAACTGAACTGCTGAGTATCTATGTACATGTGTGCGGTTGAATAACTGAAATAGTATAGTTATTGATAATTACAGACTGATGTTGCTAAGATGTACGTGTTTTTGCATTGTTATTCAGTCCTACCAAGTCCATTGTGCCTGAAATTGCATGAAATCGGTTGAAAAATGATACTAAATTATTTAATGCTTGCAATGCTCTAGTGAGCTGGATAGTTTGACATTTTGTAATCGAATCAACTCTTTAAATCGAATCGACTCTTTGAATCGAATCGACTCCTTAAAACGAATCGACTCTTTATAACGAATCGACTCTTTGAAATGAACAGAAAGAGCCGGGTCTTGTCGCAGAGAGCCGATTAGTTTGTTCTCTACTTTTTTAATGAGTATTGTTTCACCCTTTTTTGACAGCTCACTTGTTATCTATCAAAACAGCTAAAAATGCTACTATGCTAATATTAGCAAATTGGCCAAAAACATGGGCACTTTGTGTTGGCCAAGATACTCTTGACGTTCATTATCGACTCATCACTACACACACGCACACACATAAGCTGCAGACCGTTTATGTATGTTTTTGTCTATGAAAAAATGCTTCTACATTATTTTTTAACATGTTGGCATCTTTTTTCATTAAGCTATCACCTAGCATAATAGTAGAAACATTATTTTTAACATGTTGGCATCTTTTGTCATTAAGCTATCACCTAGCATAATAGTAGAAATGTGTCTTTCACTGGACTCCCACATCTCTAAATTCCTTTGGAAAGACAAACCATCATGTATCAGCTTAAATACGTTAAAACAAACCAAAGGCAAGGGTGGTTTAGAGCTTCCAGACTTTTCTCAGTATTTCTTAGTCAGTCAACTGCAATATGTCTCCAAATGGTTCAAACCGAGTTATTCAGATGAGCCATGGCGAGATATAGAGCAAGCACTGTGCAATGATCTATCAATCTGTGATCTACCATACATCAGTTCAACTGTTAAACATCATAAATGTTCCAAAAGTATGAACATCAGCTCCACTCAGGCAGCTTGGTGGGAATTTCTTAAAATAAACAAATGTTCCCTCTATCCATGTAAGCTGACACCCATCTGGAACAACCCTAATATCCTACAAAATAAAAGAATGATAAACTTTTTTCTCTGGAAAAACAAAGGGATAACACACTTAGATAATATCATAGTGGAAGGAAAGTTTGTGTCATTTGATACGCTCACCTCCCAATATGGAATCAGCAGCACCAAATTTTTAGAATACCACCAAATCAAATCTATGATAGAAAAAAAATACACGCCCAATCAATTGAATTGAACCTGCAAATGCCAACCAAGGTGGCAGAATTCTGTAACCTCTGCGCCCCAAAGTTATTATCAAAAATATATAGACTTTACACTAACAGAAGATTTAATACACCTACCGACTGCATAATGGGAAACATACATTTAAAATGTCTAAACACTTAAATCTACAGCTAATTCAGTTCAAAATTCTTCATAGGACTCATTATACAGGAAAAAGGATGTTCAAGATGGGTCTCACAAAGTCAAATATTTGCTCACAGTGCACAAATAACTCTGTTGATAACTATATACCCCCTCCGTGAATCACCACCTTATCGTGGTGGAGGGGTTTGAGTGCCCGAATGATCAGCTTCAACTTCAACGCCCATGTGGGCAATGACAGGAGGAGGCGTGATTGGGAGGAACGGCCTCCCTGACCTGAACCCGTGTGGTGTGTTGTTGCTGGACTTCTGTGCGAATCACCGTTTGTCCATAACAAACACCATGTTAGAACATAAGGATGTCCATAAATGCACTTGGCACCAGGACACCCTAGGTCGCAGGTCTATGATCGACTTTGTGGTCGTATCATCAGACCTGCGTCCGCATGTTCTGGACACGCGGGTGAAGAGAGGGGCTGAGCNGGTTTTCGTCCCGGTCGCGGAACACTGGACCAGCTCTACACCCTTGCAAGGGTACTCGAGGGTATGTGGGAGTTTGCCCAACCAGTCTACATGTGCTTTGTAGACCTGGAAAAGGCATTCGACCGTGTCCCTCGTGGTGTCCTGTGGGGGGTGCTCCGGGAGTACGGGATTGATGGTCCGCTTCTACGTGCCATTCGGTCCTTGTACAATCGAAGCAGGAGCCTGGTTCGCATTGCCAGCAGTAAGTCGAGCTTGTTTCCGGTGAACGTTGGCCTCCGCCAAGGCTGCCCTTTGTCACCGATTCTGTTCATAATCTTCATGGACAGAATTTCTAGGCGCAGTCAAGGTGTTGAGGGAGTCCAGCTTGGTGACCTTAGGATCTCGTCTCTGCTATTTGCAGACGATGTGGTCCTTATGGCCTCATCAGGCTGTGACCTTCAGCGTTTACTGGAGCGGTTTGCAGCTGAGTGTGAAGCTTCTGGGATGAGACTCAGCACCTCCAAATCCGAGGCCATGGTTCTCAGTCGGAAACGGGTGGACTGTACCCTCCGGGTTGGGAGTGAGGTCTTGCCTCAGGTGGAGGAGTTCAAGTATCTCGGGTTCTTGTTCACGAGTGAGGGAAGGTTGGAGCGTGAGATCGACAGACGGATCGGTGCAGCATCTGCAGTAATGCGGTCGCTGTACCGGACCGTCGTGGTGAAGAGAGAGCTGAGCCGGAAGGCAAAGCTCTCTGTTTACCGATCGATCTACGTTCCCACCCTCACCTATGGTCATGAGTTATGGGTCATGACCGAAAGAATGAGATCGCGGATACAAGCGGCGGAAATGAGTTTCCTTCGTAGGGTGGCTGGACTCACCCTAAGAGATAGGGTGAGGAGCTCGGCCATCCGGGAGGAGCTCAGAGTAGAGCCGCTGCTCCTTCACATCGAGAGGAGCCAGTTGAGGTGGCTCGGGCATCTAGTCCGGATGCCTCCCGGGCGCCTCCCTGGTGAGGTGTTTCGGGCATGCCCAGCCGGGAGAAGGCCCCCGGAAGACCTAGGACATGCTGGAGGGACTATGTCTCACAGCTGGCCTGGGAACGCCTTGGCGTCCTCTCGGTGGAGCTGGAAGAGGTCGCCGGAGACCGGGAAGTCTGGACTTCCCTACTGAAACTGCTGCCCCCACGACCCGGACCCGGATAAGCGGAAGAAAATGGAATGGAATGGAATAACTATATACATGCGGTTTGGTATTGGGCACCTGTCCAAAGGTTTTGGCTTCAGGAATGTGAGGAGCTGTTCACTTGGTCCAGATGTAATATTCCAGCACACCCCACAGTGTGTTTACTTGGCCATTTGGGTGGCATTAATTTCGATATTACTGCCTCACGTATGGTCCTTACTGCGTTATGAAAACAAAAGCCACTCCAAGTATGAACCAATTTAGGAACCTTTTATTAGATCATATCGCTTGTGAGACAATGTCTAGCTCTTTAAACAATCAATTGGACCAATCTTATTCACTCTGGTCCCCGATGATTAGCCTTTTCACTTCACTCTGAGAGTTGGCCGGCTGGCGGAGGTGCCAGGGGCATACAGGGCACTGGGGGTCCCTCATGTTGGGGGGGCTGGGCTATGCTGATCTGCGGGTGACCGGTGTTTATCTCTATTGATGCTGGGGTAGGTCTGGTGCCGAGGTGACCAGTGGTGGTGGGGCGGGGAGCTCAGGGGTGGGGCCTGGTCTGTGGCTGTCTGGCCCCGTGTCTCGAGGGAGCTCACGGTGGTGCTGCTCGCTGCATTGGGGGGGTGGCACATCCAGGTGCATATGTGAAAATGTAGGTGAGTGGGGGAACAGGGTTTGGTGTGGGTACTGGGCCTGGGGTGTGTGAGCACTGGGGGTGGGGGCGACGGGGCACTTTTGGCTAACCCATGGGCCCTCTACGGGCACCTGCCTCTGGCGTCGAGGAAGGCGATGGCCCGTGGCAGTTGTGTCTGGGGCGGCCTGGAGCTCCCAGGGTGTTGAATATGGCCCCTGCTTTGGGGGTTGGGTGGCTTCTGGGCCCGGGGGCTCGGGCGCGGTTGTCCTGCTTGCCCGAAGCTGGGTGTTTTTGTGGATTTTTGTCAATATTTCTCGTCATTTTGCTGTGAGTTTTGGAGCCAAGATGGCAGAATGCGCGCCTACAGTGGTGCGCATGGTGGCTAGTGTGTGACATCTGGGTGAGGCTGCTCCCGGACTGCGGTCGCTGGGCGTCCGGGGCCTATTGATGGCCTTTTGATGGCCTCGCCTATTGATGGGGTGCCGGCCCCTGCCCCGCAGTGGGTCCCGGGAAACAGGGGTGCCTACTGCCAAATGGTTTGTCCTCTGTGAGGGAAAAAAATATATAATTTTTCTTTCAGTCTTACTATCTCTCGCGCCCTCGCCCCCCCACTCCCTGTAAACAAGCACATAGGATCTTGGGGAGTGCACGTGCTCCATGGGGGTGTGGCAGGGGGGGGTCACAAATATGACCTCCTTCTGTGAAGCCCTGAGGGCCGCAAACTCCCCAGTTTTAATTACACTTTCTCACTATACATAGACTCACAGACACCTCACATTCATTTTTGGGGTGGCGGGACTCGTGTCACAGGGTGGGCAGAGATACTCAGCCGTGCTCAGCCAGCGGAGTGGTTCTGCCCATGGTGTCACGCAGTTTCGGCTCCTCAATTTTAACTGCCTACACACACACATCTCACACCTCATAACACTTTTAGTTGGGTGGGGGGGCGGGGATTAGAGGGTCCTATTACACCCTTGTTTTCTTTGACGCTCCCCGTGGCGGGGGGCGTTGGGGGGAGGGGTTGTTTCGGCTCCGGGTCTCAGTCAACAGCAGTGCTGGGAGGAGTGCCTGCGTGCGTGCCTGCGTGCCTGTGTGTGGGACTCTGTGGGATTCCCGGCGGCCGGGTATGGTGGTATGGCCACGTGTCTCGAGGGAGCTCGCGGTGGTGCTGCTCGCTGCATTGGGGGGGTGGCACATCCAGCCGGCCACCGGCCTCTGGCGTCGGGGAAGGCAAGGCAGTTGTGTCTGGGGTGGCCTCGAGCTGCCGGGGTGTTGAGTATGGCCCCTGCTTTGGGGGGTTGGGTGGCTTCTGGGCCCGGGGGCTCGGGGGCGGTTGTCCAGCTTGCCCGAAGCTGGGGGTTTTTGTGGATTTTTGTCAATATTTCTCGTCATTTTGCTGTGAGTTTTGGAGCCAAGATGGCAGAAAAGTCACTGGAGGGCGTATAATAATTACAACTTCATTTCACTCATTTTTTTTATAGTTTACAATGACAAAAACATTTGATTGAGTACTTTAGTAGTATTTTAGTACTGTTTTTTTTCAAACAGCACCTTGGTGGCATTAGCACTTTGAATAAATAATTAAATACCTTGATTGTATGTGTAATATCATGCCCCTGTATCTCAACGTATTACCTCACACCTACTCGAGATTTGTACTGTATGATCTATTTTACAGCATAAAAGATAATATGGTATAAACGACCAATAGAGCAGGTGGCGGTAAAAGAAGAAAAATGGAAGAAAAAAACAAAGAAGAAACATCAAAAGAAGAAGAGGGTTTCACAGAGCAGGCCTGAGGGGGAAGCGATCAAACACCTCCTTTATTTACACATATGCACACTGCATGTCATCGCATGTCAGAGGACAGACCAAATCCATGCAGGAGATTAATTACCTTGGCTCCTCCGTTGGGGAAATGTTTTTTCTTGTCCCAGTTAGAGGACACACAAGAGAACTTTAACTCCCGAAAATACTTTGCCCGTTCTTTATGATGATTGAGGGGGCAAATACTTGACATAAAGAATACAGTTATAGCGAATCAATTTTCCCTTAAAAATAATGCAAATCCAATTAATCTGTTCAAGATACCCAAAATATACAAAACACCATTTTGAAGGTGTGTTGGCTCCTTATCACATTGGATAACCTTAACTAGGGATGGGACCATGCTATGCTTCAGAATGGGACATTATGCGTTTGAATTCATGCTTCCCTCAATGAACCACTCGCCCCAGTACCAGCAGCATTCATGTAGCCCCAGACCATCTACCACCACCATGCTTGACAGTAAGATCATTATCTTGGTACTCACTTGTATTGCCAGCTTTTTAGACTATAACGGCTGGGTGTATGTTAGTAAAAATTAAATGTAAACTGGTGTACAAGCGACACACTGATTACCCTGAAATAAATCCGTGTTTAATTATTATAGGTGGGAGAGTACGGTAGCTGCATCTTGTCACTGGTGTACTTCCACAAAGGAAAAGACGGTGTTTTTTCTCTTACGATAGCACTAGCTAGCACTAGTTTGCAGAAAATCAAATGCATTCAATATATTTGTATCCTCTGCTGCAAGAATGCACAAAGGTGACAGCCAAAATGTATGATTGTATACCCAAACTCACCCTGAGGTGATCAGACTTTTGCAATTAAATAAACTTTTCCTGGAGAAGCAGAAGCAGCTCCATGTACCGCGTAGTAAAAGGTAAGAACTTAAATTTATCAACAAAAAAAAAAAAAGTTCAAAAAAAGTTCATTATTTTTATTATTATTATTATTATTTTGGTTACCCTCTCAATGACATCAAAAAATCTCTAGCCACGAACCTCCCCGCACATCACTGTGCACATACACACACACACACACACATAAAACAGGGTGCACATTTGTCCCATTTGACCACAGGTCACATGACTATAAAGCAACACAATATCACACCACGTTGATGAGTCTCCTCTTCTCCTGTCACCATTTGAAGTCCATATTTTGTCTTTGTACAGTACAGTATGGTTTACAGATTTTATTAAAGCTGTCAGGCCGTATTGCTACACAATGGAAGAAGTGGCTCAAGGCCAAAAGTGTGTGTGTTGTGTGTGAGATGGTGTGTAGCTAATATGATATGTTTTAGATCAAGCTCAACACAATGGTTCTTTGTGTCAGACAAGAATGTGGATGTAAAAGGACAAGCTGGATGCTGTTCTGTTAAATAATTTCACGCCAATGAATTTATATATTCTTTTTTGTGCAACAACCTCCTTTTTGCATGGTTCTTCAACTCTTCCTTTTTCCTCTCTCACTCACACTGGAAGATTCATTCACAGTCTCCATAGTTACAGAGGAATGTGACCTGTGGGGCACAAAAAGATACTTTGGAGTATGATGTTACACTTTGACATGTATCCTTGTGGAAGGGCATGCCAGGATGGTGGTAGGGGTTAATTGTGGTTCGAGAAAAGGAACTGTCAAAAAGATCACTGTGAGATTCAAGCAAGAAGCGACACGAGGTGAGTTGTTAAATGTGAGGAAACGCACATGCTCAACTCCCCTGGAAGGTGTAAGGGGGCATTCTTAAATCAGCTTTTTGCCCTAAAAATTAATAAATTGTTGTTAACAGTTCAGGTGTGTCTGTTTTTTAATAGACACTGAACTCTAAAAGCTAAATGGTAAAAAGATGTGTGATAACATCACCATGTCTAAATGCATTCATATTCAAACAGATAAGGTTCAGGATATCCTTTTTTCTGTTCACTAAAATATTGATCATTTTCTTCTAAATGATCTCAAAGCCTGAAGATTTTTGGTGCTAGGTGACAATGTATAGGATAGATAAATGTATTGTCAGAAAATTTACTCAGGACAGAAGAAAAATAAAGCAATGTTAATCAGCATTTACACATGCACGCAATTGCCGGGGCAAAGTGTCATTTCCATCCATCCATCCATTGTCTATGCCGTTTATTCCAATTTATTCATTTATTTATGGCACGAGTGGGTAGCACATTGGCCTCACAGTCAGGAGGTTCAGGGTTCGAATCTCCGTTGGGCATCTCTGTGTGGAGTTTGCATGTTCTCCCTGTGCGTGCGTGGGTTTCCTCCCACATTCCAAAAACATGCATGTTAGGTTAATTGGCGACTCTAAAATGTCCATTAGAGTGTAAATGCTTGTTTGTCTTTGTTTGTCTATATGTGCCCTGCGATTGACTGGCGACCAGTCCAGGGTGTACCCCGCCTCTCGCCCAAAGCCAGCCGGGATAGGCTCCAGCATACCCACGACCCTAATGAGGATAAGCGGCATAGAAAATGAATGAATCCCTGAAAAGGCTGAAAACTAGTTTGCATTTTGTTTATGCATAAATGACATGCAATACGTGAGCGAAAATTGTGACCATTGATGCGAGCTGACCACACTCCCGTATGACTTATTTACACCTTGTCAACCACAAGTAGTGTTTATGTAACCAATGTGTAAATTCAGACAGAGTCCTGATAGTAGATTTACCATCAATCCAGGTTTAATGAGTTGCTGGACTAAAGTGCATTTCTTTCCCTTCGTAAAACACTTTGGAAGACAGATCCACCATGAACATAGTATACTCGGTCACTACCCATACTCAGAACAAGGACACACAGACAAAGAAAGTAAAGTAAAATAAGTCCAATTGAAAAAAGATTTCTGGTCAGCATGAGAAAATAAAATGTCTATGTGCTTTGTATGAAAAAGGTGAGTGTGTGATGGGGTGCCTGGATGCTCTAGTAGTAGGCAGGATGACGATGACGATGAGGCAGGTAATGTCCTCTTCTTCCACTGTGGCCACAGGTACAGCAACAGTCTCTCCCATCCACTAGCAGGAAAACAGCACAGTGATATACTAAGCAGACAGGCCTGGCACACACACATGTGGCTTTGTACACAGTCAAAGCCACTGTGCGAGCATGCCACTCTCACTAGGGGGCACCATGGTAACCACTTGACGACTTGTGAAACTGTCGTAAAAATGTCAATGCTTTCTGAATATAATCACACACAATTATAATATAACTACAAATGTGAGAAATTAAGGAATCTAACAATACTGAATTGATATTACAGACAATAGCATTATAACATTTCATAAAGAAAATAACAGCTGGGTTACATTTACACTTTGTGCATGACAATAGTAAGCGTAATGCGCATTGTTGCCACGTGTGTATGCTTTGTCACCACCACTTCACGCATTCGTCTACCAATCCTGGCATTATTTTGTCCTGCTGTGTCCCACGTCTTCATTAATTCATGTGTGCAAGATATTGAACTCCAGAGAAGAAGCTGATGCAAAAAAGAAAATAAGTCTATATTTTTTCATAGCTGCAGATAGAGAATGATGATCTAGGAGCTAAGTTGTCTGGGACTGTCACGCCTCTGGTAGGGTCACCCATGACAAACAGGTCCTGGGGGAGGGACCAGACAGAGAGTGGCTCAAAAGACCCTAATGATGAATAACACAATTTGACTTCGTTTTCCCTCGCCCGGACTCGGATCACCGGGGTCCCACTCTGGAGCTAGACCTGGAGGTGGGGCACAATGGCGAGTGTCTGGGTGCCGGGCCTGCCCTGTCGAGCACAGCCTGAAAAGATAACGTGAGTCCCTCTCCCATGAACTCACCACTCGTACAAGGGGCCAAATGGGTCGGGTGCTACGTGAGCTGGGTGGCGGCAGGAGGCGGAGGCCTTGGGTGCCCGATCCTCGGCTACAAAAGTTATTTGTCAATACGTGGATTGTCACCTTTCTGGTGAGGAAGGAGCCTGAGCTGGTGCGTGAGGTGGAGACATTTCAGCTAAATATAGTCAGACTCACTTCAACGCACAACAAGGGCTTTGGAACAAGTCCTTTCGAGAGGGGCTGGACTTCATTCCACTCTGGTGTTGCCAGCAATGAGAGGCGACGGGCAGGGGGGCAATTCTTGTTGCCCCCCCGGCTCCAAGACTGCACGTTGGAGTTTAACCCAGTAAACGAGAGGGTAGTTCCCCTACGCCTTTGGGTTGGGGGACGGGTCCTGACTGTTGTTTGTGCTTATGCGCCAAACAGCAGTTCAGAATACCAGCCCTTTTTGGAGTCCTTAGAGGAAGTACTAGAGAGTGCTCCCTCGGGGGATTCCCTTGTTCTGCTGGGTGACTTGCTCATGTTGGCAGCGACAGTGAGACCTGGAGAGGTGTGATTGGGAGGAACGGCTCCCTGATCGTAACCCGAGCGGTGTTTTGTTATTGGACTTCTGTGCTCTTCACGGGTTGTCTATCACGAACACCATGTTCAAGCATAAGGGTGTCCACATGTGCACTTGGCACCAGGACACCCTGGGCCGCAGTTCGATGATTGACTTTGTGGTTGTGTCGTCGGACTTGCAGCCACATGTTTTGGACACTCGGGTGAAGAGGTCACCACCTTATGGTGAGTTGGTTCCGATGGTGTTGGGGAGGATGCCGGTCAGACCTGGCAGACCCAAACGCTTTGTGAGGGTCTGCTGGGAACGTCTGGCAGAGTCCCCTGTCAGAAGGAGTTTCAACTCCCACCTCCAGGAGAGCTTTGACCATGTTCCGTGGGAGGCAGCGGACATTGAGTCCGAGTGGGCGATGTTTCGCGCCTCCATTGTCGATGCGGCTGATCGGAGCTGTGGTAATCCCAGAACCTGTTGGTGGATACCATCGGTGAGGAATGCCGTCAAGCTGCGTCTATCTCCTGGGCTGAGGTTACCGAAGAGGTCAAAAAGCTTCTTGGTGGAAAGGCCCCCGGGGTTGGATGAGATCCGCCCAGAGTTTCTTTAAGGCCCTGGATGCTGTGGGCGTGTCTTGGTTGACACAACTCTGCAGCATTGCGTGAACATTGGGGTCGGTGCCCCTGGACTGGCAGACCGGGGTGGTGGTCCCGCTTTTCAAGAAGGGGGACCAGAGGATGTGTTCTAACTATCGTGGGATCACACTTCTCAACCTTCCCGGTAAGGTCTATTCAGGGGCTCTGGAGAGGAGGGTCTGCCGGATAGTCGGATCTCGGATTCAGGAGGAGCAGTGTGGTTTTGTCCTGGTCGTGGAACTGTGGAACAACTCTATACTCTTGGCAGGGTCCTTGAGGGTGCATGGGAGTTTTCCCAACCAGTTTACATGTGTTTTGTGGACTTAGAGAAGGCATTCAACCTTGTTACTCGGGGAATACTGTGGGGAGTGCTCCAGGAAAATGGGGTATCGGACCACCTAATCCAGGCTGTTTGTTCCATGTGTGTCAGAGTTTGGTTTACATTGCCGGCAATAAGTCCGGCCCGACGTCTGGGCTTCCCTGCTTAGGGTGCTGCCCCCGCGACCCAACTTCGGATAAGCGGAAGAAAATGAATGGATGGAATGACAGATAGCGAATGTGCAAAGAGCACAAAGGAGGTAATCAACTAAAAGAAAAAGAGATATGGAGTGTAGGAGAGGGAATAGCTTTGGGCATTATAAACTCCTGTTAACAGAAAACAACATGGAAACCCTAAAATTCTACAGATATTACATGGAAATTCACATCAACTTGCTCTAAGAGGTGGTGGAAAAGTTATAACCATTCATGTTAAGCATGCTTTGATATGCACCGCCCACACTGTTTGCACATACGTTGTGGTGTGTTCATGTTGCATTCACAACTAGGTAGCCGCTGCCTTAATTCCGTACGGCCAAAAGGACGAAGAAGTGATCGAGGTGATCAATCAACAATCACTTTAGGCATTACTTAACAAATTTAACAAATTAGGTTACTATCAGCCACAATCATGCCTCAAAGATCAGCAAGAACAGACCACAAGAAAAATGTAGTGAACTGTCATACTGTCATTCTCTCAGCCAAATACAGTATTCTTCTTATTAAATTAACGCATCACATATCAGTTAAACCCGTTACATTATCCTTCAATGGATAAGGCCTTTTCAAAATAAAGTGTGTACTATATTTTTCATAGATTTCAATGATATTCACAAGGAAAACTCCATGTTCCATGGTTTTTAGACAGAAAAAAATGACGTCATGGGATAATTCGCCTCTATTCAATATGTCATATAAGGTCATCTTACTTCACAACTTGCGTGGGTCTGCTTTAAACGCGGTAGGTCTGTCAGGAATCTGGATGGGAGAAATAGAATAGGGGATAATTAAAAATTAGATACCTCAAGTAATAGGAACCCACCAGTGACATGTAGTGAGGTGCATGGCTGGTGTAAGAGTGGTTTATTTGGATTATTTTTTTATGTTGATACGGGTCACTAATTAAGAAGATAACAAGAAAAAGAGAATAATTAACTTTGATTAAAAATGTCTTGAAAATGTTTTCAAATACTTCTTGGTCAAGGTTATTTAATTGTTTATAGAAACTGTAAAACATTTGTGTTATTTTATTTTATCTGTTTGAGGTTCATGCACCTCATTCCTCTTCAGGAAACACTGTTGTCTGATCACCTCTTGGTGAGCTGGGTAAATAATCCTCCATCTTGGCAAAAAAATTAATTCATCCATTGAGCAGTGCATTAGTATATTTTGCATTTGACTTCCTGCTCTCCCGCTGTTATAGAAATTGCTTGGTTTTCCTCTTTATGGAAAGGACAGAAGATACAAGCACCTTCAGGCTCACGAGACCCCAAGCCCTGAGGATGAAGCAAGGTACTGCAAGTGCCTCTCATATATTTCTCTGCATTTTATTCTCTGAATAGCAAAACTAATGACATCACACTTACATTAAACACGTTACGCAGGCTGTAGAAAGTCATGGTGTACACTTTTCTTTGGAAAAAATTATATTATTGGGGACATGCTGACAAATTGAAAGTGGCAGGCACAATGACCCAACTCAGCTTAATCTTAGCTTTATACTCTGATCCTAAACAGGAAATGTACAAATTCTGTGATTTCTACTAAAATGTTAAAAACAATTAAAAACATATAGAAAATACTTTTACAATACAGTTCAATTGACAAATATTATTATTTATTTTATTTATCAGTATATGTCAGGATGTATGTCACATCCCAAATACATGCACTTTAAAATTTTCCATAGGTGTGTTCTGTGATTGCCTGGCAACCAGAACAGGCCTCTAGCCCAAAGTCAGCTGGGATAGGCAAATGGATGATAGATGTCCTCGTTACGAAAATACATATTTTAAGTGCAAAATACGTTTTTTGTTTATTTGCTTTTGAAGACTAAGATTTTAAATTTTACTTATAGCTTAGGTTTTGCACTGTGCACAGGACCGTTAACTGCAATGATTGGTTGATATAAACTTGGTGAAACACTACCGCCCTCATGTGGTAACCACTGTTTTATAAAGTCCTCAATTTTATTTTTTTCCCATTCCTAGTTTGTGACAAAGTCTTAATCGAATTAATAAATTAAAGTGCATGTTTCACTGATTGAAACTGGGTAAAATTAAACCAATACATTTCTAATTCTCTCAAAGTTATTTGAAATGTGTCAACTGATATACATACCACCATTGGTTTTGACAGACACCACGGCCATAACGCCTACTGATGTTATTCTGGCCTTTCCTTTCCTCTCCAGCATGTCTTTGACAGGTTGGTTGGGTGCTGGGGTGTTGAAGGGTAAGCTGACTCGCCAGATGGAGTCAGGTTATGAATAATGCAGCATTGTTCTCAAGGAGACAGGTTCAAGATGATTCACGGTCAGCTGAATGTCGTAGGTGGTGCTTCATGCTGAGTGGCGCAAGGGTTGAATTGCACTGACTCCAACTACAGGTACTATTGTGTGCACTATTGGTGACAGCCAAATGATTCCCATTAATCTGTTTGGTAGTTTCCAAGGGGAAGAAAACTTAGTAAGAATAAATCATTTAAAATGAACATCATAACCTGCATGACCATGCTGGCTTTTGTGCTGAGTTTTGGGTTAATTGTAGACTTCAAAGCTACTAGGAAAATAAGGCGATCACAACTAAAAGTCTAAAATCTCCTATTACAATGTAATAAGTTTTCGATTTAGACGAGGCAAGAAGACCTCACTTAGACAAGCGGGGGGGGGGGGGGTGGAGGGGGGGTCATTGCAAATGAAATGTTTTCTGAAATATTTCCTGAACTACATTTTAATCAACTTCATTGAGATATAGTAATCCACTATCGCTGTCCAACATCATTAAACTAGGTCTTAAACTCATTTTCATTAGAATGACTGGAATTAAATGTGACAAGACAAAGTGGGAAATCTGAAGGTTGAGGAAAAAACATTATCAATGAAGCATAAAGATGTAAACGGCCTCTCCATTGTATGTAACTAATTGAGATCCACTCAATTTATGTTCTTATTGTTGATCTACTTCTTTTACATTGAATAAATATATCTGCAGAGCTGTGCACTATAGCTCTTTAATGTTCAGAACAGAATAGATAAAGATTCTAAAAAAATGTTGCCGTGACAACCATGATGACAATACAGTTTCATTAATGTTGCTTTATATCATCTTTAAACTGTGTAGATGCATAGAAAACATCATTTTTGAACTGCGAGGATGCATCATTAAACATCACCAATATTTCTGTTGCGTGGCTTTATGATGTGTGATTTGCTATCTAGACCAAGCAAGCCACTGATACAGATTGGTGTGTTTAAATAACATTAGGGTTTTAATTTCCAATTGATCATTTATTTTCAAATCCAATTATACAGCGTACATGTGACTGCACCACATTAGCAGATAAGTGAAAATGAAAACAGTTCATCTTCTAATCCTCACACTTGTGGTGAGTGGATCTCTGTCGGGTCATGTTTTGAGCAGGTAAACATGCTATTGTTTCGTCCTCAGCATACAAAAGTGTAAAACCACTTCATACTGTTTTTCTCCCAGGAAGGTATGCATGTATGCTGTGTCTTTGCCAAGTTACAATATTATGCCACATCAGCAATGACACATTTAATGGGTTTTGCATTATCTTGCAGGAGTAACGATGGTACAGAAATTGAGCTGTTTGACTCCAGCCACCTTCAACCGTATGTTGGTAATACAGATGGTGAGTCTTTTACATCACTGATGTCATTATGTACATTATCGTGAATTAAAAAATATGCACATATGCAGATTATGGCCAGAAGCCTGTCCCTCCCCCTGCACTACACATCTTAGAAAACCAGTATTATCCAAACCTGGAGAATGAATACTTTTGAAATAAAAGGATTCACACCATGGCGGATGCTCCTAAGATCACCTTTACCCCTATTTTACAGCTATTTCAATGATGGTGCTGTTGCTATATGTTGTGCTCAATAAACTGTAAATAAAAGTCTCTCCCGGATGACAGTGCTTATCACCCTATCTCTAAGGGAGAGCCCAGCCACCCTGTGGAAAAAACTCATTTCGGCTGCTTGTACCGGCAATATTCTCCTTTCGGTCACTACCCAAACCTCATGACCATAGGTCAGGGTAGGAACATAGATCGACCGGTAAATTGAGGGCTTTGCCTTTTGGCTCAGCTCTCTCTTCACCACGACAGACCGTTGCAGAGTCTACTTCACTGCAGACGCTGCACCAATCCGCCTGTCCATCTTGCATTCCAACCTTCCATCGCTCGTGAACAAGACCCCGAGGTACTTAAACTCCTCCACTTGGGGCAGGACCTATCCTCGACCCAGAGATGGCCCTCCACCCTCTCCCGGGCGAGAACCATGGACTCGGACTTGGAGGTGTTGATTCTCATCCCAGCCACTTCACACTTAGCTGCGAACCGATCCAGTGAGAGTTGAAGGTCACTGCTCGATGAAGCCAACAGGACCACATCATCTGCAAAAAGCAGAGTCAACAGAATCGGTGACAAAGGGCAGCTTTGGCGGAGTCCAACCCTCACTGGAAACGGGTCCGACTTATTGCCGGCAATGCAAACCAAACTCTGACACCGGTCATACAGAGAACGAACTGCCTGGATTAGGTGGTCTGATACACCATATTCCTGGCGCACTCCCCGAGTAATGGGGGAGTATTCCCCGAGGAACACGGTCGAATGCCTTCTCCACGTCCACAAAACACATGTAGACTCGTTGGGCAAACTCCCATGCACCCTCAAGGACCCTGCCGAGAGTATAGAGTTTGTCCACAGTTCCACGACCAGGGCGAAAACCACACTGCTCCTGCTGAATCTGAGATTTTACTATCCGGCGATTCCTCCTCTCCAGAACTCCTAAATAGACCTTACTTGGAATGCTGAGGAGTGTGATCCCACGATAGTTAGAACACACCCTCCAGTCCCCCTTCTTGAAAAGTGGGACCACCACACCGGTCTGCCAGTCCAGGGGCACCGACCCTGACGTCCACGCGATGCTGCAGATTCGTGTCAAACAAGACACTCCCACAGCATCCAGGACCTTAAGGAATGCCGGGCGAATCTCATCCACCACCGGGGCCTTGCCACCAAGGAGCTTTTTGACCACCTCAGTGACCGCAGCCCCAGAGATAGGCGGGTTCGCCTAGCTCAGAGCTCCCAGGCACTGCTTCCATGTTGGAAGGCGTGTCGGTGAGATTGAGGAGGTCTTCAAAGTATTCTCGCCACCGGTCCACAACATCTCGAGTCGAGTTCAGCAGCACACCGTCCCCACCATACACGGTGTTGACTGTGCACTGCTTCCCCTTCCTGAGACGGCGGATGGTGGTCCAGAATCTCTTTGAAGCCATCCGGAAGTCGTTTTTCATGACCTCTCCGAACTCCTCCCATCTTTGGGTTTTTGCCTCAGCGACTGTTAGAGCTGCAGACCGCTGGCCTTCCGGTACCTGTCAGCTGCCTCCAGAGTCCCATGGGCCAAAACAGCCTGATAAGACTCTTTCTTCAGCTTCACGGCATCCCTCACCACCGGTGTCCACTAATGGGTTCTGGGATTACCGCCACGACAGGCACCGACCACCTTACGGCCACAGCTCCGATCAGCCGCATCCACAATGGAGGCACGAAACATCGCCCACTTGGATTCAATGTCCGCTGCCTCCCTCGGAACATGGTCAAAGCTTTCCCGTAGGCGGGAGTTTAAACTCCTTCTGACAGGGGACTCTGCCAGACGTACCCAGCAGACCTTCACAATGCGTTTGGGTCTGCCAGGTCTGACCGGCATCCTCCCCCACCATCGGAACCAACTCACCACCAGGTGGTGATCAGTTGACAGCTCCGCCCCTCTCTTCACCCGAGTGTCCAAAACATGTGGCTGCACGTCCGACAACATAACCACAAAGTCAATCATCGAACTGCGGCCCAGGGTGTCCTGGTGCCAAGTGCACATGTGGACACCCTTATGCTTGAACATGGTGTCTGTTATAGACAATCCGTGACGAGCACAGAAGTCCAATAACAAAACACTGCTCGGGTTAAGATCAGGGGGGCAGTTTCTCCCAATCACATCTCTCCAGGTCTCACTGTCGCTGCCACAAGAGTGTTGAAGTCACCCAGCACAACAAGGGAATTCCCCGAGGGAGCACTTTCTAGTACTTCCTCTAAGGACTCCAAAAAGGGTGGGTATTCTGAACTGCTGTTTGGCGCATAAGCGCAAACAACAGTCGGGAGCCATCCCCCCCCCGAAGGCGTAGGGAAACTACCCATTCGTTTACTGGGTTAAACTCCAACGTGCAGGCTTGGAGCCGGAAGGCAACAAGAATATCCACCCCTGCCCGCCTTTCATTGCCGGCAACACCAGAGTGGAATGAAGTCCAGCCCCTCTTGAGAGGACTGGTTCCAGAGCCCTTGCTGTGCGTTGAGGTGAGTCCGACTATATCTAGGCGGAATTTCTCCACCTCACGGACCAGCTCAGGCTCCTTCCCCGCTAGAGAAGTGACATTCCACGTACAAACAACTAGCTTCTGTAGCCGAGGATTGGACCACCAAGGCCTCTGCCTCCGACCGCCACCCAGCTCACGTAGCACTCGACCCCTTTGACCCCTCCTACAAGTGGTGAGCTCATGGGAGGGGGGACCCACATTACCTTTTCGCGCTGTGCCCAACCGGGCCCCATGGGTGCAGGCCCGGCCACCAGACGCTTGCCATTGTCCCCCACCTCCAGGCCTGGCTCCAGAGGGGGGCCCCGGTGACCCTCGTCCGGGCAAGGGAAAACAAAGTCGATTGTTATTGTGCATCATTGGGGTCTATTGAGCCACTCTTTCGTCTGGTCCCTCCCCTAGGACCTGTTTGTCATGGGTGACCCTACCAGGGGCATGACAGCCCACGGCAACTTAGCTCCTGTGATCATTGGGACATGCAAACTTCTCCACCACAATAAGGTGGTGACTCAGGGAGGAGAACAGTGCATCCATTGTTTAATTCTACAGTACTTCTATTGTATAATTCTAGTCCATAACATACGCTGTGTTGTGGCAAGGAGTCATGCGTCTGTGGACCTCCTCAAGTCTTATGAGAGCCCAGGTTGCTCTGATAGTGACCTTCTGCATTGTTGGATCTGGCGTATTACATTTTCCTCCTAACAATAGTTCAAGGGGTTTGCTAGCCAATTAAGGACAGGGATACTATGGACCTTAAACCAGGTACTGGTAGTTTGGGCACTGTGTGCAGGTTCCAAGTCCTTTTGGAAAATGAAATCTGCATCTTAAGTTGGTCAGCGGCAGGAAGAACAAAGTTCTGTAAAACTTATTGGTAGATGTTTGTACTGACCTTGGACTTGAGAAAACACACTGGACCAACACCAGCGGATGACATCACACCCAAAACCATCACTGAATGTGGAAACTTTATACTCGACCGTTCAGCAACATGTGCCTCTCCTTCCTTCCTCCAGACTCTGGCATCTTAATTTCCAAAGGAAATGCAAAATTTACTTTGATCAGAGAACACAACACTCTGCAAAAATGTGGTCCTTTTCTGTCCTTAGCTCAGGTGGGACAGTTCTGATGCTGTCTTTTGTTAAAGAGTAGATTGACACAAGGAATACGACAGCTGGAACGCATGTCTTGCATACGTCTGTTACGAGGAGGCTTCTGAAGCACTGACTCACTTTGTGAATCTCACATTTTTCATTGGGTTTTGTTTCTAAATCCTCTCCAGGATGTGGTTATCCATTGCTTGTACACTTATTTTACTTACTTGCAGCTTTCTGTTAACAGCTCTGAACAGCCAGCTTCTTTAGCGATGACCTTTTATGTCTTGCTCTCCTTGTGCAGGGTGTTAATAATTGTCTTTTGAACATCTGTCAAATCAGCAGTATTCTCCATGATTGTGTAGTCTACAGGAAAGACTGAGACCATTTAAAGGCCTTTGCAAGTGTTTTGATTTAATTAGCTGATTAAAATGGGACACTAGGTGTCTCCAGTATTGAACCTTTTGAATTGTTACTTTTGTGTTTTCCTTTGCTGTCAGTTATAATCATCAAAATCAAACAATTAAACACTTGCAAAATATCAGTCTGTGTGGAATGCATCTATAAGAGTTTCACTATTTGATTTGATTTTGTATTTTATTTTAAACTTTTTTGATATTCTAATTCATAGATGTACATTTTTTAAATGTTTCAATGTGTGTAGGGAATCTACAGAATATAAGTTTCTCTTTTTTAACTGACCGGTTTGAAAGATAGTGTCATTTATTGAGATACGCAGGTGTTGGTAACTTGTAATAAAAACAAGACACAATATTTCTTATATTTTGAAATAAAGAATTTACACAAAAAAATAAAAAAATAAGAGACATCCCACCCACTGAATTGAATGAATACAATGTTTATATTTACAGATATTACAGTAAATAATTGCTATATGACATGTTTGTACATCCTTTGTGCAGCGCCCACTGTCCTGCTTGAATGGCTCTTGAAAAAGTTATACAATTTCTACATCAGCAGCAACAGTAGATTTTTTTTATTTCTCCAGTCCAGTGTTTTCAGCAGGTGGGGGTATGAGATGGCCACATTCTTCAATCAGAATTATCTGTTTTAGAAACATCCATCCATCCATTTTCTATACTGCTTATCATTAGGTTCGCTAGTATGCTGGAGCCTATCCCAGCTGACTTTGGGCGGGAGGTGGGGTGTTGCCTGGATAGGTTGCCAGTCACTCGCAGGGCAGACATACAACCACTCATGCTCACATTTATACCTATGGACAATTTAGAGTCGCTAATTAACCAAACATGCATATTTTTGGAATGTAGGAGCAAACCGGAGTACCCCGAGAAAACTCATGCACACGCAGGGAGAACATGCAAACTCCACACAGAGATGCCCAACGGAGATTCAAACCATGATCTCCTGACTGTGAGGCCAACATGCCTCACACTCATCCACCGTGCAGCGTTTTAGAAACATTGTGTGGTAAATATAGATTCCATAAAACTTTCTCATACAAATGAGTGTTAGTGACAACTCTGTCACTAACATTCATTTGTAGAAAGCTGTTTTATTTCCCCCCACCGCAAAACTGTGTTGTCCTTCACTCTTCCCTTTGTATTGTTTTGATTAACTTCATTCTAAAACGAACAGTAACATACCTATAAACAAGGCATGCTAGAAATCCTTGCTATAAACATTTTTAATACACCCTGTAGATTAATACATACTTGAAAAAAACACACTATCACACTAATATCACAATCTGCATTCAAACACACACAATAGAGTAATCATTTAGAATCACTTCAAATGGCGTGATAACAATGAAGGAAGGTCTCAATGCTCGATGAAAAAGAGGCACTACAAGTGACGTTTTCTTCTCCCCTGTACCTGCTGCAGAGGGTCTTCTATAGCTTTGTTTATTTTGATTTTGACTGAAATGTCTAAATGCTACCTGGGATGAATCTTCCGTATGCCACAAGCTTGGACCACATTGTTGTTTATTTGACCAACTTTTGTGATGTTGCGCTGTAACAAGACGAAGCACAATATGTTGCGATCCCAGCAAGGCAGTTGAATGTTCCTTCAGGTGCCCTTCAAGATTAACGAGTTATCTTAGTTTTGGACTGAAACTACATAATGTCTTCAATGACGTGACAACTTGTATATGTTCACTTAATTGCAATTCACTGGCGATCTATTTTATCATTCCACCATATCAAGAAATACAACCCATAACAGCAAAATAAAACTATTTTTTTTAAGCCAAGTGTTCTGCAAATTGAACTGATTGTGTATTTAATAAATGCAATTAAAAAGATTACTACCGTGAGCACTGGTATTATAGCATGTGTTGCCTGTCCCTACGTTCTAAAATTAAGACTTTACTATGAAATATTATAATTAAAAAATAAATGAAATAAAGTTGCCTGAGATGGGTCAAAACACATTTTGGATTTAGAGTTTTAAAAAAGCAAACATTGTGGGAGAGGTGCAAAAAGCAAATAACACCCAGTTCGTGGAATGGCCCTCATCCAGTGAGCCTACTCTACACGCCCTCTAATTATTCAAGGTCACAGAAAGTCACCCTCTGTTGACTTGTATCACATCTCCTAATACCACACATTTTCTTGAAATGAGTCCAAGTACAAGGCAGTTCAGTTTGCACCTGCTGAGGTGACTGCTACTTAGCTGCATTGACTAGCACTGCAAATGCTGCAATGATGTGTGCTCTTCATGGACAGCCTGTGATCACGACATCATCACTGACGCCATTTTGCATATTTCTTTACACTTTTGGGTTCTTACCTCTTCGCACCACACAAACCTTTGAATATGACAGTAGATACCTGCTGAGTCGCATATTCACAGCTTATAATTGTTAATAAGTCAATTTTTTAATAACTTAAAAAATCAAAAAGTGAGCCATGAACTCAACAGGGCACGGTCTCACAAGTCAACTCACTCAACATTTTCCAACGGAAAGATGACTTGACAAGACGTGTAACTGCACATACAATGCTGTATATTGTATGCCTGTAATGTGTAAAACAAGATATAAAATGTGAGAGGAATATTTTTTTATGGGTGCGTCCATTATTTGCATTTTTCCATCATTCGCTGGGGGTCTTGGACAGCAAATAGCGAGGATCTACTGTTCCCTGTTCCTTTCCACTTTCTTCCTGCTTGTTCACAAGATGTGTTGTTATACTGTATTCTTAGATTTGTCCTTCATGCAAAATCCTGTTATGATACAGTGTACAGGGCTGTGGTTGAAGGTAGGACTAGGCTATTCCAAGTAGATATCTTCCGTGGGGCATGAAAACTCCACAAACTCTTTGTAGTAGAACTGGAAAGCTTTCCTGGTGAAACAAAAGAGCAAAGATATATAACTTACCTAAGTGTAAAAAGTGCTTATCAATAACAAATTATCTAAATTTGTGGCATTTACAATGATACAGGATCCACATTACTGACATGTACTGTATCAGCATGACCGACTCAGATTCTGAATCTGACTGACAAAAGGTATTTGCTGTCAGTAAGTGTATGACTACAAAAGAGTCAACCCCAGACTCACCCTACTGACTCTGCAACAGGCTTGGTGGAATTTTCAGACACAAACACATGGCAGGCGAATCTCTGGTCCGCTGGGTGCTTGGTTATAAAACCAAAATATCTGCAGAAAATTATCACACACGAGTCATCACTCTAATGTTATTCTTTACTATTGTTTGTACTGTGGTAGAGGAATAGTACTTTTTTACCAAATGACAACAAGGTATGGTTAAGATAAATTATATTTATTATTTACAATGTGCTTGACTTACTTGCTGTTTTTTGGGTGATAACCACAGAAGGAGACGTTCTTTAACTGGAAAAAATGACTGCACTTGTTGCTCTGACAGAGAACAAAGCACAAAAAGAGGCGGACTATTATTTTTAAGTGAAATCAAAATGTGGCATGCGGTGTATCTCGCAATGCAGTATTTTATGCTACTGTATTTTCCATTTAGGACACTAGTACCAACATACTAAATCTGCATTAAATTGCATATTTTTTAATTAAATTGTGCTCCATTCAACAACCACGTTTAGTCTAATTTAGTTGAATCTTGTTCATTCTTGTTGTACTGTTGTTGTACTTGTTGTGTACTGTATATGTATGAGAAAAATCATATTTAATATAAACTCTAAACTTGCAAATAAGTTTTCATTATTAAGAATAAATAAAAACGCAGTTCTGGCTCTTAAAATTTCACAATTAAACTTTTAAGATACATGTCATGTTTGTACATGGCCACATGAGGGCGACACAGCATCAGTGTAAAGAGTGATTCTCTGGCTTAATTTGATATGAATTTGTACTAAACGTTCATTAGGTCATGAAGACCATATAACATGGTGCACATTAACGACCAAAAAGTAGTCTTACACTTTGGCAAGAGTAGTAATCCTCCTCTACATGTAGTTTGATTCCTTTCACACTGATTTCCAGGATACAGGAAGATGGTGGGTTGTGCTTAACTGTCATTCTTCTGTTGGTGGCAATCTGAAAAAAAAAAAAAACCTCTTAAACTGTGAGATGTTAAATGTTAATGTTAAAACGTAAAATGTTTTAACAAATGTTAAAAGCGTGTAAGTGTGATACAAATCATGGTCCATTTTCTGCTAATACAGACCTGATCAAAATTTTAAGACCAGTTAAAAAATTGCTAGAATTTACCTTTTGCACATTTGGATCTTAATGGGGTTTTAAGTAGAGCTCTAATATGCAAAAGCAAGAAGGGGGAGTGTGACAAAAAGTGCTTTGAAAAAGTGCAGATGTGCAGACTGAGGGCTCTCGTCTGTGTAGTAACATCTCGGTTTTTCAACAGGACAACACTGCGGTTCACAATGCTCGCTTGATGAAGGACTTCTTCAGGGAGAATAACTCTTTTGGACCATCCTGCATGTTCCCCTGATTTAAATCCCATAGAGAACATTTGGGGATGGATGGCAAGGGAAGTTTATAAAAATGGCCACCAGTTCCAGACAGTTAACGACCTTCGTGAAGACATCTTCACCACTTGGAGTAATGTTCCCACTAGCTTCCTTTGAAACAAACCAAACCAATTTTTGAAGTGATTAACAAAAACGGTGGGGCTACTCATTACTAAGTCCTACTGAGAACATTTTTTTTCCTGGTTTGGAGAGTTTTTTGTCATTTGCTGAGCGACGGTCTTAAACTTTTGATCAGCTGATAAACAAGTCTATTTCAGTTTATTGTTTTCAATGAATTACTTTTTCAAAGGGCCGCACGGTGGATTAATGGGTAGCATGTTGGCCTCAGTTAGGAAGTTCTGGGTTTGAATCTCCATTGGGTATCTCTGTGTGGAATTTGCATGTTCTCCTTGTGCATGCATGGGTTTTCCCCAGGTACTCCGGTTTCCTCCCACATTTCAAAAACACAAATGTTAGGTTAATTTGCAATTCTAACTTGTCCATTAGAGAATGAATGTGAGTGTGAATGGTTGTATGCCTGCCCTGCGATTGACTGGCGACCAGTCCAGGATGCACCCCGCTCTCGCCCAAAGTCAGCTGGGATAGGCTCCAGCATACCTGCGACCCTAATGAGGATAAGCAGTATAGAAAATTGACTTTTTCAAAGTGTTTTTTGTCACCCTTCCCTTTCTTGCTTTTGCATATTGTAGCTCCATTTAAAACCCCATTAAAATCCAAATGTGCAAAAGGTAAATTTTAGCAATTTTTCAACTAGTCTTAAGATTTTGATCAGGTCTTTATAGAAATATGTAAAGAGGGACTGACCTTCTGCATAGCTGCACACAGTACATCATTTCCTTTGTGGTAGGGCACTTGGACTGAGCCCAAGAACTTTAGCCGGTATCTGTCCAGCCATTGAGTGCTCTTTGCTGGGAAGAGATGAACGAGACACA
This sequence comes from Oostethus manadensis, assembly GCA_024372805.1. Lineage (NCBI taxonomy): Eukaryota > Metazoa > Chordata > Actinopteri > Syngnathiformes > Syngnathidae > Oostethus > Oostethus manadensis. Next base: position 1,899,716 of record QODF01000027.1, on the reverse strand, counting down.
AGGCATTGATAAGACTGTTAACAATTTATGACAGTATTAGTTCTTCTCAAAAAGTGGTCCCCCTGGAGGGGACAAAGTGAAGTATCATGGGAGAACAGCCCTGCCAGGTTCCTGATGAGGATCCGCAAATATGATCACATTACAGGTGGAAATGGTTCCTGGTCTGAAATCTCTCTGTTGGCTTCCCGTCACATTCAGAGTAAAATACAAGGTTTCCCTCCTCACACATCAGTGCATTCACTGACATGCCCCCCAATACATTAAGGAACCACCTAAGGGCCTCACAGACTGTAGCTGTGTATAGGTTTAGTTTAAATTAGACTGTATAAATGTACTCATTTATTTATTTATCATTTATTAAAAATGTCAGGAAACACCGCGATAGCACGAAAGAGCGACTTTCAAACCGCATGTTTTTCAGTTGACGTTGAAAATTTAGGACTACATTTTGTCTCCGTTTGCATACAGTTTGCAATTAGCGTAAAATATGGCACACATCTTGTCGTGTTGAATGTTGGGGGACTGTCTTGGTTGACACGCCTCTTCAACGTGACATGGAGGTCGGGAACAGTACCTATGGACTGGCAGACTGGGGTGGTGGTCCACATTTTAAAAAAAAAAGAGTGTGTGTTCCAACTATAGGGGGATCACACTCCTCAGCCTCCCCGGGAAAGTCTATTCCAGGTTGCTGGAGAGAAGGGTACGACCGTTAGTGGAAGCTCGATTACAGGAGGTGCAATGTGGTTTTCGTCCCGGTCGCAGAACACTTAACAAGGTCTACACCCTTGCAAGGATACCGGAGGGTATGTGGGAGTTTGCCCAACCTGTCAAAATGTGCTTTGTAGACTTGGAAAAGGCATTCGACGATGTCCTCGTGGTGTCCTGTGGGGGGTTCTTCTTCCGTAGATTGGTGGTCCTCTACTATATACCATTTGGTCCTTGTACAATCGACGCAGTAGCCTGGTTCGCATTGCCAGCAGTAAGTCAAGCATGTTTCCGGTGAACGTTGGCCTCCGCAAAGGCTGTCCTTTGTCACCGATTCTATTCATAAACTTCATGGACAGAACTTCTAGGCGCAGCCAAGGCCTTGAGGGAGTCCAGCTTGGTGACCTTAAGATCTTGTCTCTGCTATTTGCAGATGATGTGGTCCTTGTGGTTTCATCAGCGTTGACCTTCAACGTTTACTGGAGCAATTTGCAGCTGAATGTGAAGCCTCTGGGATGAGACTCAGCACCTCCAAATCCAAGGCCATTGCCGGAAACGGGTGGGATTGTACCCTGCGGGTTGAAAGTGAGATTTTGCCCCAGGTGGAGGAGTTCAAGTATCTCGGGGTCTTGTTCATGAGTGAGGGACGGTTAGAGTGTGAGGTCGACAGACGGATGGGAGCAGCATCTGCAGTAACGCAGTCGCTGTACCGGACCGCCGTGGTGAAGAAAGAGCTGAACCGTAAGGCAAAGCTCTCTGTTTACCGATCAATCTATGTTGCCACCCTCACCTATGGTCATGAGTTATGGGTCATGACCAAAAGAACAAGATCACGGATACAAGCAGAGGAAAATGAAATGGAATAGAATCTTGTCGTGTTAGACAGCGTGAGTGCAACTGTGTACTTAATTAATTTTTATGACTATGAAAATGAGATTAAACCTGGATCAATTCCTGAATCAAAGTAAACAATGGGGAGGGTGGTGATGCTGAATCTTCTCTAATAACAGTCACTTTTATTTGATTGAAAAGTTCCTTAAGTCCTGTGGGAATGTCAAGATAGCAGTGACACTAGGAAAAGCCTGTGACCAACGTGAGTGTTTCTGCCTCTTTGATGTATTATTACCTTTGAAGCTGTCCGTCTCCTTGGTCACCTCTATAGCATAGTAAACTGGGAAGATCCCTCGGGCACCAGTTCTCATGTTGTAGCCCTCATACCAGTAATCCTCCCCTTGGACTTCCACCAGCAATGGATCATCCACTTCCAGCTCCAATTCATCATCGTGCCGAGGGACAAATCTGGAGATATGGATGATGTATGGAAGTTAAGGAATTTCATTTAATGAGCTGGCTAGTTTATAATTGTTTAAAAACATTACAGTAGAACAATACCCGCTTGTGCCTGCAACAGGGTACAAGCCAGTGTCTTATTGTACCGGTCCCAAGCACGGATAAATTGTGGGTTGTGCCAGGAAGGGCATTCGATGTAAAACTTTTGCCAAACCAAAACATGTGAATCAAACACATGACTTTACCGGATCAGTCGTGGCCTGGAATAACAACGCCCGCCACCGGGGCTGTTATGATGTTGATGCTGTTCACTGACAGGGTGCCGGTGGAAATTGGATTACTGTCGGTCGAAGAAGGAGAGGAGGAAGGTGTGTCCGTAGAAGGTGAAAGAAGAGGGATGCTAGGAGTCTAGGACTGAGAGTAGGGACTTTGAATGTTGGAATTATGTCAGGAAAAGATACAGAATTTGTTGACATGATGCAGAGGAGGAAGGTAGACATATTGTGCGTCCAGGAGACCAGGTGGAAAGGTAGCAAGGCTAGAAACTTAGAAGCAGGGTTCAAGATGTTCTATCATGGTGTAGATATGAAGAGAAATGGAGTAGGGGGGATTTTGAAGGAGGAGTTTGCTAGCAATGTTCTGGAGTTAAAAAGAGTGTCAAATAAAGTGATGAGCCTGAAGCTGGAAATCGAAGGTGTGATGTTCTCCACAGGTGGGATGTGTGATGGAGGGTAAAGAGAAATTCTGGTCAGACCTGGATGAAGTGATTGCGAACATCACTAGAAGTGAGTGAGTTGTCTTTGGGGCAGACCTAAATGGACATGTTGGTGCAGGAAACAGAAATGACGAGGAGGTTATGGGCAAGTTTGTTATCCAGGAGAAGAATGCAGAAGGACAGATGGTGGTCGACTTTGCAAAAAAGATGGAAATGGCTGTAGTGAATACTTTCTTCCAGAAGAGACAGGAACATAGGTTGACCTATAACAGTGGAGGTAGGAGCACACAGGTAGACTACAAGACTACATCTTGTTTAGAAGTTTTAACCTGAAGGAGATTAGTGACTGCAAAGCAGTGGTAGGTGAGGGTGCAGCCAGACAGCACAGGATAGTGGAGTGTAGGATGACTCCAGTGGTGAGGAAGATGAAGAGGGTAAAGGCAGAGCGGAGGACAAAATGGTGGAAGCTGAAAAATGAAAAGTGTTTTTCTTTTAGGAAGGAGTTGAAAAAGGCTATGGGTGGCCACGAAGTCCTTCCAGATGACTGGACAACTACAGCTACTGTGATCAGGGAGACAGGTAGGAGAATACTTGGTGTGTCATCTGGAAGGAAAGTAGATAAGGAGACCTGGTGGTGGAATTAAGTGGTGCAGGAGTGTATACAGAGTAAGAGGTTAGCTAAAAAGTGGGAAACTGCGAGGACTAAAGAGAGTAGACGGGAGTACAGGGAGTTGCAGCGTAAAGTGAAAGTAAAGGTGGCAAAGGCCAAACAAGGGGTTTATGATGACTTATGCTAGGCTGGACAGCAAGGACGGAGAGAATGATCTATACAGGTTGGCAAGGCAGAGAGACAGAGACGGGAAGGACGTGCACCAGGTTAGGGTGATTAAGGATAGAGATGGAAGTGTATTGAGAGGTGCCAGTAGTGTCATGGGAAGAAGGAAAGAGTACTTTGAAAAGTTTATGAATGAGGAAAATGAGAGAGAACGACGAGTAGAAAAGGTGACTATTGTGGACCAGGAAGTAGCAAAGATTAGTAGGAAAGAAGTGAGGAGGACATTAAAGAGAATGAAGAATGGAAAAGCCCCAAGTCCTGGTGATATAACTGTAGAGGTATGGAAGTGTCTAGGAGAAGTGACAGTTGAGTTTCTGACTGGGTTTTTTAACAGGATCTTATTGTGCCTGAAGAATGGAGGAGAAGTGTGCTGGTGCCCATTTTTAAGAAGGGCGGTGTGCAGAGTTGTGGCAACTACAGAGGAATAAAGCTGATGAGCCATACAATGAAGTTATGGGAAAGAGTGTTGAAGCTAGACTAAGGACAAACAAGAGCATTTGTGAGCAGCAGTACGGTTTTATGCCAAAAAAGAGTACTACAGATGCAGTATTTGCTTTGAGGATGTTGATGGAGAGGTACAGGGAGGGTCTGAGGGAGCTGCATTGTGTTTTTGTAGATCTGGATAAAGCTTATGACAGGGTGCCCAAGAGAGGAACTGTGGTATTGTATGTATTGAGAAAAGTGTCAGGTGTGATTTGTGATAGAAGAGTTTCAGCTAAAATGAAAGGAAAGGTGTACAAAACTGTGGTGAGACCAGCAATGTTGTTTGGTTTAGAGACAGCGCCGCTGAGGAAAAGACAGGTGGCGGAGCTGGAAGTAGCAGAGATGATGATGCTGAGGTTCTCTTTCGGTGTGACCAGGTTGGACAGGATCAGGTATGAGCACATCGGAGGGACAGCACATGTTAGAGGTTTCGGAGATGAAGTCAGAGAGATGGTTCGGATATGTCCAGAGGAAAGATTGTGAATATATTGGTAGGAAAATGCTAAGACCAAAGAGAAGGTTTATGGATGTAGTGAAAGATGACATAAAGGTAGTTGGCGTAAGAGAGGAGGATACAGAAGACAGAGTTAGATGGAGGCAATTGATTCGCTGTGGCGACCCCTGAAGGGATAAGCCGAAAGGAAAAGAAAAGTGTAGAACAGTAGATAGTAGAATATACAGTATATACAGTAAATATCCAGTATAATATATAATTTGTGAGTGATTGTACTTGTGCATAATATTCTCTCACCATCATATCGTGTGGCAATACAGCAAACACAGCTTGTTAGCTGCTCATCAAGCAGGGATGTTCAAAGTGTGACCCAGTTTTTCAATTGGCCTTAGGCATTTTCTTAAAAAATAATTTAACATAATGGAAGAGTCTGAGTCGTTTTACATTAAGTCATTATATTAAAAGAAAAATGTTGTACTCTCAATTCATTAAAAAAAAACTGTTATGATTTTATAAGAACAATGTCATATAATTAGAACAACTTAGCAGCATAAATATTAAAGACAACATTTTTTTTTGTATTCTGCATGACTTTTCATCTATTTATTATTATTATTTTGTGAATGCCTCCAGCATTCACACATAAAGCTCTCTGCACCACTTTTTATCTATTTATCCTGTGAATGCTGAAGGCATAAAAAAGATCCAGTGTGCTTCCAGTTCAAATTTTTGGGAAATTGATTGCTTTGCAGCCGCTTGGTTCTACGCCGTATGGTGAGGGCGTTTTCTATGAAGATTCGTCCCAAGTGTCTTCCCAGAGAAGTCTCTCCTTTGATAAGTGTGTGCGTGGGTGACAACTGTAGTTGAGGGTGCATACAGCAGAGAGCAGCACTGCTTGCTTAGAACCAATGTGTGAGTAAAGAAGAGTTAATTCAGGAAGTGTTTCCAAGGTTTCCACACAGACTTTGAATTAATCACACCCATATAGCATTAGCGTAGTAGCATTTTTTAGCTCTTTTCATTGGAAGACACATTTCTAATATTATGCTAGGTCACAGCTTAATGACAAAAGATGCCAGCATGCTAATATTAATGTAAGAAAATTTGTTCATAGACAAAAACATATATAAACGGTCTGCAGCAGATGTGTGTGCGTGTGTGTAGTGATGAGTCGATAGTGAACGTCAAGAGTATCTTGGCAAACACAAAGTGCTCATATTGTTGGCCAATTTGTTAATATTAGCATAGTAGCATTGTTAGCTGTTTTAATAGATAACAAGTGAGCTGTCAAAAAAGGGTAAAACAATACTCATTAAAAAAGTAGAGAACAAACTAATCGGCTCTATGCGACAAGACCCGGCTCTTTCTTGTTTATAATTATGAACCAGCTCAACAGCATAACCGGGGAGTTATCTAAGGCCGACTGTGGCCGAGTGGTTGGCATGTTGGCCACCCAGCCTGAAAAACTGGAAGGCCTGGGTTCAAACCTATGTGGCATGCTCTCCCCTTGCGTGTGTGGGTTTTCACCTGGTAGTCCGGTTTCCTCCTACACTCCATAAACATGCATGCATGCAGGGTGTACCCCGCCTCTTAGCTGGGATAGGCTCCAGCATACCACTGCGACCCATTGAGGAAAAGTATCATAGAAAATGGATGGGAGTTGTAATCAACTTGACATTTGTTTTAGCTAATAAATACTGAAAATGTAAGAATGGGAGTGTGAATGGTAGTTTATCTGCCCTGCAATTGATTGGCGACCAGTCCAGGTTGTACCCTGCCTCTCACCCGAAGTCGATTATTAAATGGATGTATAATATTAATTTAAGGTAATTATGCACATTATGACATTCATCCATCCATACATCCATTTTCTATGCCGCTTTTCCTCATTAGGGTTCATTCATTCATTTTCTATTCCATTAGGGTCACAGGTATTCTGGAGCCTATCCCAGCTGACTTTGGGCGCGAGGCGAAGCATACCCTGGACTGGTCGGCAGTCAATCACAGGGCAGACAAACAACCATTCACTCTCACATTCACAATCTAATGGACAATTTAGAGTCGCCAATTAACCTAAAACCTAAAACAGAAACCCTTCAGTAATGATGAGTCAATTGCGAACGTCAAGAGGTTTGCGGCCAAGACAAAGTGCTCAAAATGTTTGCCAATTTAATGCTTTGCAGTGGTTATGGTCTAAGCCATATGGTGAAGGTGTTTTCTTTGAAATTTCTTTCAGATACTATTATACTAGGTGATAGTTAAGTTACAGAAGATGCGAGCATGCAAATATTATTGTAGTAGCAATTTTAGCCTTTTAGGTAGATTGAAAACCTTTACACTATAAACACTGCAGCAGGAGTCTGTGGGTACTTAATTATGAATCAATCGGGAACGAATCAGCTCTTTGAAATGAACGAAAAGAGATGGCTCTTCTCGCCGGGAGACAATTCGTATTTCCTCTACTTTTTTACTGTGTCTTAATCCACCCTTTTTTGACGGCTCACTGTTCCGACTGTTTTTAAACGATTCCAAAATGTCCGGCTCATTAGAGCATTGCAAGCACTCATTAGTTTAGTATCGTTTTAACTATTTTCAGAGGAAGATAACATGTACACACACACTATACATTTGTTTTGAACCGATTTCATGCAAACATACATCAAAATGTCCGGCTCAGCTATAAATGAGGTGCTATCTAAAAAATGTTTGTAAAATACACAGTTTTTGCAAAATGTATATTTTTCCGATAATTTTTTCCCATTTAAAATGAATAGGGAGATTTTAAAAGTTTGATATTTTTTGTTGGTATTTGTTTATTTCTCAACCGATTCAGACTGTGCCCAAGACAAAATGCTCAAATAGTTGGGCAATTCAGACTGTGCCCAAGACAAAATGCTCAAATAGTTGGGCAATTGTTGCTTTGCAGCCGCTTAGGTTTACGCCATACGGTGAGGGAGTTTTCTTTGAAGATTCGTCCAAGGTCTTTCCCAGAGAAGTCTTGTCTTTGAAGAGAACGTGCATGCGTGTGTGTGGACTGTAATTGAGAGTGCATGCAGCAGAGGTTAGCGCTGCTTGTTTTGATTCAACATGTAAATGAAGAAGAGTGTATACAGGATGTGTTTCCAAGGTTTCCACACAGACTTTGAATTAATCACACCTCACTAGCATTAGCATAGTAGTGTTTTTAGCTGTTTTCATTGGAAGACACATTGATAGTAGTTAGTATGCTAGGTTTTAGCTAAATGACAGAAGATGCCAGCATGTCAAAATGTCCGGCTCATTAGAGCATTGCAAGCATTCAGTAGTTTAGTATTGTTTTAACTATTTTCAGGGGAAGATAACATGTACACACAGATTATACATTACTTTTCAACCGATTTCATGCAAACATTCATCAAAATGTCCGGCTCAGCCAGGAAAGAGGTGCTACCTAAAAATGTATTGTAAAATGCACAATTTTTACAAAATTTCTCGTTTTCTGAGATTTTTTTTCCCATTGGAAATAAATGGGTAGTTTTTCAAAGGCCCATATTTTTTACATTTCTCAATCGTTTCGGACCGTGCCTAAGAAAAAATCCTCAAATCATTGGGAAATTGATTGCTTTGCAGCTGTTGTGGTCTGCTCCGTACGGTGAGGAAGTTTTATTTAAAGGTACCTGCACGCGCTTCTACCAGAGGTGTCTGTCTTTGAAGAGAATGTGTGTGCGTGTTTGTGGACTGTAGTTGAGGGTGCATGCAGCAGAGGGAAGCTGCATTTAAGTTATTATGCTGGGTGTTAGCATGCAGCGGCATTGCAGTTCAGCCCCAGCGTTGCCAGCATTCACACGCAATTTCCCCCGAAATTGCACAGGTCTAGTTATTGTGTGAATGCCTTCAGCATTCAAACAATAAATATAGTAATAAATATAGTATAAATATACTATATAAATATACTATAATATACTATAAAATACTACTTAAATATAGTATTCTGCACCATTTTTCATCTTCTATTTTTATTATTGTGTGAATGCTGGAGCATTAAAGTTTTTATTCCACCTTTTTTTGTCCGCTAACTAGTCCCACAGTTTTCAACCGATTTCATGCAAACTCCATCAAAATGTCCGGCTCAGCTGGGAAAGAGGTGCTACCTCAAAAATCTGTCTTTAAAATGCATCGTTTTTGCAGAAATTCTCGTTTTCCGGAATTTTTTCCCATTGGAAATGAATGGGGAAATTTTCAAAGGTTCGTATTAATTACATTTCTCAACCGATTCCCACCGTGCCCAAGAAAAAATGTTCAAATTGTTGGGAAATTGATTGCTTTGCAGCCGCTTGGTTCTACGACATACGGTGAGGGAGTTTTCTATGAAGATTCGTCCCAGGTGTCTTCCCAGAGAAGTCTCTCCTTTGATAAGTGTGTGCGTGGGTGAGAACTGTAGTTGAGGGTGCATACAGCAGAGAGCAGCACTGCTTGCTTTGAACCAAAGTGCAAGAGAAGAAGAGTGAATACAGGAAGTGTTTCCAAGGTTTCCACACAGACTTTGAATTAATCACACCACTATAGCATTAGCGTAGTAGCATTTTTTAGCTCTTTTCATTGGAAGACACATTTCTAATATTATGCTAGGTGATAGCTTAATGACAAAAGATGCCAGCATGCTAATATTAATGTAAGAGGATTTTTTCATAGACAAAAACATATATAAACGGTCTGCAGCAGATGTGTGTGCGTGTGTGTAGTGATGAGGCGATAGTGAACGTCAAAAGTATCTTGGCCACACAAAGTGCTCATATTGTTGGCCAATTTGCTAATATTAGCATTGTAGCATTTTTAGCTGTATTCATTGGAATACACAATTATACAGTTATGATAGGTGACAGCTAAGTATTAAAAGATGCCAGCATGCTAATATTACTTTAGTAGCATGTTTAGCTGTTATGATAGATAACAAGTGAGCCGTCAAAAAAGGGTGCAACAACACGCAATAATAGACACGAGGACAAACAAATGGGCACTCTGCGAGAAGAGCCGACTCTTTTTGTTCATCAAGTTTCAATTCGTTCCAAAGAGTCGATTCGATTCTAAAATGTTCAACTCTCAAGCTCACTAGAGCACTGCACGCATTAAATAGTTTAGTATCATTTTTAAATCGATTTCATGCAAACTCCATCAAAATGTCCGGCTCAGCTGGGAAAGAGGTGCTACCTAAAAAATCTTTCTGTAAAATGCACAGTTTTTGCAAAAATTCTCGTTTTCCGGAATTTCAAATGCCAGGATTCATTTCAAAGAGTTGATTCGATACCAAAATGTCAAACTCTCTAGCTCACTAGAGCATTGCAAGCATTAAATAGTTTAGTATAGTTTTTCACCCGATTTCATGCAAACATCTATCAAAATGTCCGACTCAGCTGGGAAAGAGGTGCTACGTAAAAAGGTTTTATGTAAAATGCTCAGTTTTTTCAAAAAATCTACTTTTACGGGATTTTTTTCCCATTGGAAATGAATGGGGAGATTTTCAAATGTTCGTATTAATTACATTTCTCAACCGATTCGGACCGTGCCCAAGACAAAATGTTCAAATTGTTGGGAAATTGATTGCTTTGCAGCCGCTTGGTTCTACGCCATACGGTGAGGGCGTTTTCTTTGAAGATTCGTCCCAGGTGTCTTCCCGGAGAAGTCTTGCCTTTGATAGGTGTGTGCGTGGATGTGAACTGTTGTTGAGGGTGCATGCAGCAGAGGGAAGCTGCATTTAAGTTATTATGCTGGGTGTAAGCATGCAGCGGCATTGCAGTTCAGCCCCAGCGTTGCGAGCATTCACGCGCAATTTCCCCCGAAATTGCACAGGTCTAGTTATAGTTTTTATTCCACCTTTTTTTGTCCGCTAACTAGTCCCACAGTTTACAACCGATTTCATGCAAACTCCATCAAAATGTCCGACTCAGTTGGGAAAGAGGTGCTACCTAAAAAATATTTATGTAAAATGCAGTTTTTGCAGAAATTCTCGTTTTCCGGAATTTTTTCCCATTGGAAATGAATGGGGAAATTTTCAAAGGTTCGTATTAATTACATTTCTCAACCGATTCACACCGTGCCCAAGACAAAATGTTAAAATTGTTGGGTAATTGATTGCTTTGCAGCCGCTTGGTTCTACGCCATACGGTGAGGGCGTATTCTATGAAGATTCGTCCCAGGTGTCTTCCCAGAGAAGTCTTGCCTTTGATAAGTGTGTGCGTGGGTGAGAACTGTAGTTGAGGGTGCATACAGCAGAGAGCAGCACTGCTTGTTTAGAACCAAAGTGTAAGTGAAGAAGAGTAAATACAGGAAGTGTTTCCAAGGTTTCCTCACAGACTTTGAATTAATCACACCACTATAGCATTAGCATGGCAGCATTTTTAGCTGTATTCATTGGAATACACAATTATACAGTTATGATAGGTGACAGCTAAGTGATAAAAAAGGCCAGCATGCTAATATTAGCATAATAGCATTTTAGTCATTTTCCCAGAAAAAACACATATATAGTGTGGACTGTAATTAAGAGTGCATGCAGCAGAGGGCAGCACTGCTTGTTTAGAACCAATGTGTGAGTGAAGAAGAGTTAATTCAGGAAGTGTTTCCAAGGTTTCCACACAGACTGTGAATTAATCACACCACTATAGCATTTGCATAGTAGCATTTTTTAACTCTTTTAATTGGAAGACACATTTCTACTTTTATGCTTGGTGATAGCCTAATGACAAAAGATGCCAGCATGCTAATATTAATGTTAGATGATTTTTTCATAGACAAAAACATATATAAACGGTCTGCAGCAGACGTGTGTGTAGTGATGAGTCGATAGTGAACGTCAAGAGTATCTTGGCCAACACAAAGTGCTCATATTGTTGGCCAATTTGCTAATATTAGCATAGTAGCATTTTTAGCTGTTTTGATAGATAACAAGTGAGCTGTCAAAAAAGGGTGAAACAATACTCATTATAAAAGTAGAGAACAAACTAATCGGCTCTCTGCGACAAGACCCAACTCTTTCTGTTCATTTTAAAGAGTTGATTCGTTTTAAAGAGTCAATTCGTTTAAAAGAGTCGATTCGATTCAAAGAGTCGATTCGATTCAAAGAGTCGATTCGATTCAAAGAGTCGATTTGATTTAAAGAGTCGATTCGATTACAAAATGTCAAACAATCCAGCTCACTAGAGCATTGCAACCCGGCTCTTTCTGTTCATTTCAAAGAGTTGATTCGTTTTAAAGAGTCGATTCGTTTCAAAGAGTTGATTCGTTTCAAAGAGTCGATTCGTTTCAAAGAGTCGATTCGTTTCAAAGAGTCGATTCGTTTCAAAGAGTCGATTCGTTTCAAAGAGTCGATTCGTTTCAAAGAGTCGATTCGTTTCAAAGAGTCGATTCGTTTCAAAGAGTCGATTCGTTTCAAAGAGTCGATTCGTTTCAAAGAGTCGATTCGTTTCAAAGAGTCGATTCGTTTCAAAGAGTCGATTCGTTTCAAAGAGTCGATTCGTTTCAAAGAGTCGATTCGTTTCAAAGAGTCGATTCGTTTCAAAGAGTCGATTCGTTTCAAAGAGTCGATTCGATTCAAAGAGTCGATTCGATTCAAAGAGTCGATTCGATTCAAAGAGTCGATTCGTTTCAAAGAGTCGATTCGTTTTAAAGAGTCGATTAGATTCAAAGAGTCGATTCGATTCAAAAAGTCGATTCGATTCAAAGAGGGGCTTCGGCCGACGGTCCTCGTCCCGGGCTTCGGCCGACGGTCCGCGTCCCGGGCTTCGGCCGCCGCGCACGGCGCGGTCTGCGCAGAGACACGGGGGTCCACCGGCAGCCGCGCGCGCGTCGCCGCGGACCCGATAGACCGGGGCCCGGCGGTGGGGACGGCGTGGCGCGCCTCGGAAACCCTGCTTTTCCCGCTCGTCTGCGCTTGAGGGGACGAAGGCCGCGCGAGGAGGGCCTGCGACGAAACCCCAGCCGCGGGAGCGCGGGGGCTCCCGATTGATCGCCGAGCGACGCTCAGACAGGCGTGGCCCCGGGAGGGACCCGGGGCCGCAAGGTGCGTTCGAAGTGTCGATGATCAATGTGTCCTGCAATTCACATTAGTTCTCGCAGCTAGCTGCGTTCTTCATCGACGCGCGAGCCGAGTGATCCACCGCTAAGAGTCGTCGAGGTCGTTTTCGCTTCCTTTTTACTCGGTTCCGCTTGGAGCTGGGCCGAGCCGGTCTGTCTCGATGTTCGCCGAAAGGGGGGGGGGCGGTACGGCGTGGTGTTACCGGTGGGGACGACGAGGCCGGGCGGGCGCTCTAAACGCTCTGCAGCAGATGTGTGTGCGTGTGTGTAGTGATGAGTCGATAGTGAACGTCAAGAGGATCGTGGCCAACACAAAGTGCTCATATTGTTGGCCAATTTGCTAATATTAGCATAGTAGCATTTTTAGCTGTATTCATTGGAATACACAATTATACAGTTATGATAGGTGACAGGTAAGTATTAAAAGATGCCAGCATGCTAATATTAGCTTAGTAGCATGTTTAGCTGTTTTGATAGATAACAAGTGAGCCGTCAAAAAAGGGTGCAACAACCCGCATTAAAAAAGTAGAGGACAAACTACTCGGCTCTCTGCGACAACACCCGGCTCTTTCTGTTCATTTCAAAGAGTCGATTCGATTCAAAGAGTCGATTCGATTCAAAGAGTCGATTCGTTTCAAAGAGTCGATTCGATTCCAAAATGTCAAACTCTCCAGCTCACTAGAGCATTGCAAGCATTAAATAGTTTAGTATAATTTTTCACCCGATTTCCTGCAAACATACATCAAAATGTCCGACTCAGCTGGGAAAGAGGTGCTACCTAAAAAATATGATTCAAAGAGTCGATTCGATTTAAAGAGTCGATTCGATTACAAAATGTCAAACTATCCAGCTCACTAGAGCATTGCAAGCATTAAATAATTTAGTATCATTTTTCAACCGATTTCATGCAAACATACATCAAAATGTCCAACTCAGCGGGGAAAGAGGTACTCCTTAAAAAATACTTTTTTAAAATGCACAGTTTTTGCAAAATTCCTCGTTTTCTGGGAATTTTTCCCCATTGGAAATGAATGGGGAAATTTTCAGAGGCCCATATTTTTTACATTTCTCAACCGATTCGGACCGTGCCCAAGACAAAATGTTCAAATTGTTGGGTAATTGATTGCTTTGCAGCCGCTTGGTTCTACGCCATACGGTGAGGGCGTTTTCTATGAAGATTCGTCCCAGGTGTCTTCCCAGAGAAGTCTCTCCTTTGTTAAGTGTGTGCGTGGGTAAGAACTGTAGTTGAGGGTGCATGCAGCAGAGGGCAGCTACATTCATGTTATTATGTTGGGTGTTAGCATGCAGCAGCATTGCAATTGGCATTGCAGTTTAGCCCCAACGTTGCAAGCATTCACACGCAATTTCCCCCGAAATTGCACAGGTCTAGTTAAACATGAACTTTGTTTTTTTGCATTTTCTTTGTTTTTTTTTAAATATTTGAGCTTTTTAAAATTATTAAAAAACTTTTTTAAATGTTAAAAAAAGACTTCATTCCCACAATATTTTGACGGTATTGCCAAAATATTGTACTTTTCCCCCCAACCAGTTTGTTTTTTCTTTTTAAATTATATTTCTGGGGTGATCCGTGGGGCCGCAAAGACTACATTTAAAAAAAAATTGTTTTTATAGCTGTCTTGTTTAATTGTATTTTCAGAATATCCCACAGGCCATCTTATGGATCCGGCGACATACTTTGGCCACCCCTGGCTGAGCATGTCAAAGGTATAGGCATTTTTGTGGGTCCCTAACCTAGTCTTGTTTTTTGGTGATATCCAGTGAATATACATTTAATTAATAATGAACTTGTTTATTCAATAAATTCATGCAATAATTCATTTTAAAAAATATGTTCAAAAATAATTGAATAAAATATAAATACAGTATATAAACAACACAATACTGTATACATAATAATATAAACAGGAATACCTTAAAATAAATATTTGTATTTAAAACAAAAATATTATATGATTCACTCATTATCTTACGCCCTGTACTTCACTTTAATGCGACTGTAACGCACAAAGGTCGCCACAGAAGGGACAATTCCAGGGAAGAAGAGCAGCAAGAGGAGGAAAGGTCTAGCAGCCACAAGTTTACACGTCAAACCAGCAACTGCACCACAGCCGATGCGAAGTGTGACGGCAGAGACGGCCAAACATCTCACCCCAACAATCGGCATGGATCTACCTGCAAACAAACTCACCTTGAAGACATCCCCGTAGGTGCCGCACCCTATCCTGTGGATGAGCTCGTAGTCGTGGAGCGGGTCGAGGAACGACACCCCGATGTTGTTCATGTCTGCGGGCTTCCACCACGGAGCGTCTAGGCGCTCATCCCGCCGGGCGAAGGTGGCGGACTGTCTGCTAGAGGACAAAGAACACGATGGACCTGTCAAGCCTACTGCGAAGCAAACTCATTGGGCGCCAAGAAGGACGCAAAACGCGGAACGAAAAGATTTTTAAAGACACAAGCACGAATGTCCTCGTGCACGCTGAGAGTCAATCACCAGAGGTGGACGGATCGATCCAAACATCGATCGCCGTATCGGATCGATACTAGCGCGATGATTATATTGTTCAATTCTCGTCTGTTTGTTTTCCAAATTGTGTTTGTTGTGTTGTAATAAACTGAGTAATGAAAGAAAATAACCTCGTCCATATTGTGTCCTTACCGTATCTCTTTTGATACAATGTTGTTTGCCTATAATGTGTTTGATTCCAAATAAATCAGAACAATAACAATGATAATGATCAGCAAAAGCAGTTATTCAATGAGCTTACAAATAAGTACAAGTTACCTATCGATACCAGTAAAGGACAACGCCGTATCGCCCGCTCTGACTGAGCAGAATGCGCACGTTTTCTCCAAGAAGTCAAGTCCAACTAGAAAAGACACTAAAACATTTGATATCATTGATCTTACTGTTTATTCGACGTCCATCTACACGATACTGTTTGTCACCATCTTACTCCCCTAATTTTTTATTCGTGCTATTTTATGCTTGGAGGAGTTTACGGCAGTCTTATTTGAACTTTCTCATGTTCTTAAATCTTAAAAGTCAGCATACAGTGCACGTGTATAATATTTGTGATTGATGTCAGATTAGTCATCAAAACTGTATTTGACAGGGAACCCAGCTATTCGTGATTTTTTGTCTCCAAAAATAGTTTTTTCCCCGCAGAAAACCCAACTCTTTCACGCCAAAGGAGTCTAACGCCCAGGCTAATTAAAGAATACACTTCCATCTACTATATTCTCCTATTAACCATCTTCCATTACTATACACCTATAGTTTTTATCATCTCACTCATTTCAACTGCTCGATACCTTTTGTGTGCTTATATACAAATGAATTTCATTGTAAAACCAAAGGTAAGGCAATAAATTGAACAACTTTCAATTTAGTGATAACAGAGAAATGCAGTGTCTAGTTTCATCAGGTCTTTATTTACTTGTAGAATCAAAACTAAAAAGAAAACAACCCACAAAGCAGCCGGACCACCTAACGTGGCAGTGTGGACAGTGTGTGGTCTTTCTGGGCTTCTCTACTCTAAATCCTCCAAACTAACCACAAAAAAAAAAAAGCCGACATAAGGCAACACCGAGCTAGCAAGAAAGAAGCTATCCTTAGTGCGGAGTGGACAATGTTACACAGTAACTATCCTAAACTGAAGACATGTCCCACGCTTTCAGTCATGAACATTGTCCTCATGATGTGATGACAGAATGATAAGTTAGTTGCTTTGGCTTGTTCACCAGAACAACAAACTAATGAAGCAAAGCTCTAAACACACTCAGATTTGTTTGCGTGCTGTTGCTAGTTGCTACAAAGATGTAGACGTATGGATGGAGAGGAGCATTGGCTTTCACAGCCTAAAGAGCCTTGCGTTGTCTCTTCATGAAGGACATGGAGTAGTCCCCGGGCGATGTGCTCTTCTGCCTCTTCATCTGGACCTGAGATTGAGCAGTGAGCTGCAGCTTGATGGCACTGGAGTTCACCTTGGCGGCACACAGCAGCCCCTTCATGCCCTTCATCTTTTCGCTCTGGAAGACGACCACGGGGGCGCCTGGGCAGGGTGACACTGTCTGCTGCTGCTGCTGAGGGGAAGGTGCCACACTGGGACTGGGAGACTTGGGCTTGGTTTCGCCCACCTCCGTGCCACGCTGGCCTTGGAATGAACGGCGACGGGCAACACCCTCGCCTACTTTCTTGGGCTGAGGTGGAACCACCACCGTCATCTGGGGGGCTGGGGAGGTGGGGGCAACGGGGAGTGGAGAGTTCTGCTCCTCCAGTTTGGATTCCCTACGGGACCCTCGTCTCCGGCCCTCCCAAGGATCCTCACTGGATGCGTCGTCATCCTCCTGACAGTCTGCCTCTTTGGTAATGATGGACACTTTCTGACGCACCTTAGGATAAAACAATGTCCTCTTTTCATTTTGGAATGACACTCATTAGCGACACCTGCACAGTGACTTCCAAGGCAGGTGCAGCATGCATCAATGCAAATGCATCAATATCACATTTATTAGTGTCTCCTCTTTACCTGTGCATCAAAGCGACTGAGGGACTGGACCAGGTAGGTAGCCCAGCCCACATGCAGCACTGGCGTGGGACTACCCTCCTCCCACTTGCAGATGCCGTCATAGAAGCACAGCAGGTGGGCGAAGCATTCTGGGTCTTGCAAGGCCGAGAGGGCGGCTGCCTGCTTTGGTTGCTCCTGCACACATACAAAATATTTTGAGGACTTTGCTAGGCACAATGCAACAGCCCTTCTCCTCATGGCTGGGAATGCTTACTTTATCGCCGACTTCTCCTGCGTCATCACCCTCCGCTGGAATCTCGGCAGCAAATTCCTTCAGCAGAGTGGGAATGACATCGTTTGCAATGTCAAAGAATTCCTTGTAGATCTCTTCATCCTCACGGAAGTAATTGTAACTGCAACAAGTGGAACTTTTTGTGAATTCTGTTTAGTTTTATTTGCATAAAACTTCAAGGGGAATGTGGGAAGAGATTAAAGTGAGGTGTCACAACAAACCAGAAATGAGCGCAAAGAATTCCCAAGTGCGGAAGGAAAAGGCAGAACAATGAGGCGGCAGGAAAAGGAAGCAGCTAGATGTCACCTCAGGTGCTATTTATAGTTGTGAAGGTTCACTTCCATCACACCCTTTGCTCCATTGACCATTATTGCGTATGGATAAACAAATTGTTTTAACCATTTCTAATTAAGTACATTCATGGCAGCATTAACATGCCCATCAATTAACGATGGGTGTTCCTTGACTGCCCTCTGGTGGTCATATGTGGTACAGTCACCACAACAACTGTTACCCTTATAAACTGTCCTTATTTTTACACATGCATAATATAAAAACCAATATCCAAAAATGATAATCCATTTACAAATGTACCAAATGTAATAAACTTACTCCTGCATGACCTGGGCGGCATCAGCCCACGCCCTCAGCGCGTCCCGCACGTTCCTGTGCCTGTAGTGGAAGCCAGCCAGGTACATGTACGGGTAGATGTGCTCATTGTTGTAATGTTTCTGGGCTGAACTTACAGCCTGATGAGAGAGGGAAAAATTAAACTGCTTGCTCTAAGCAGAAAGACAACATGCAAACTTGCCTTGAGGTGGATTTCCAGTGGGCTCTCCTTGCCTGGGATTGGCTCCTGGTCCTCCAGGTCTGCCAGAGTCCCTATGGCCATTGGATACCTAGCACAGGGTGCAGTAAACAGTTGATGATTGCAACTTCAAGGTAAGCTTTTGGCATCTTTGCTGGAACACTCTCACCTGTCCAGGTTGCCTCGTTCATACTGTAACCACAGCAACTTCTGTCAAAGAAAAACATTTAGATTAAAAAAAAAGGATTTATGTTGCAAAGTAGGAGTGTAACAATTCGAATCACAATTCCTGGTTGTCTATTCAATTAAAGTTTGATATTATTCATTAACAGCAATCAGATGCCAAACGATTCCGTAACTTTAAATCGACTCAGTATTTTTTTAGCCAGAAATTAAAGCAGTGTGACGGTGAAATAAATAGCTGGATATTGGACAGTGCAGGTGAAGTTTCCTAGATTTCTGTTGCTTTTTGTATGGGAATCAGGTATACATTAATTACAATATACATAAACAAGTAAACAAACATTCATGGCAAATGCATTCACATATTTGAATAAAGTCCAACCAACACTTCAGGTTGAATTAACAATGAATGAATTAAATCAAATATGCGATTATTCTATCTGATAATCATGACTAATGTTAATTTGATACCTCATTCACTTCTCCAACCCAAGTACTAAAAAAGTTATTTAGCAGATTTGAATTAGACTTTATGTGGAGATATATAGTAAAGTGAGTGAATATGCAACACCCTGTAACGTCTGCACAGACGGTATTAAAGCAATCACGAGGTGTTTTATTGATTTTTTAAAGAAATAATGGCTACTGTCTGCCACACACGCCATCACAACAGTGGCTCCCTCAACTGATGACTAAACGACACGCCCCTCATTTCTGGTCCGTTCTCTGCAACCCAAATAGTCAGAACACACACGTGCACATCAGCATAACTTTAAGGTCACTATGCGACCTTTTATCTTGTCCTAAAGCTCCCATCCATGACTTTGAAAAGCTTAAAGTTGGACTTAATTTTCCATGTGGATTAATCCCATACCAAATTGAAGAGGAAGGAATCATCTAGCTAACAAACATTACCAAAAAAAATACAACCCAAATCCTATGAAAATAAAAAATGCATTAAGGATGCCCACACGAACGCTCGTACCAGCGCAAGTTTCACGTGACGTCATTCGTGCGCCCCAGTCAACAGGCATGACTAACAGACTTACGCCTAATCAAACTGTTACAAGTACAATGTTTCATGTCTTTATCATTAAAATTGCCAAAAAACACACATCCATATTAAACTCGGTGTGATTAAATCCAACGCTTTATTTACTAGTGTTGATGCAATTGTTTGATTACCTTTAAACAATGCTACATCAATATTTGTCATCTGGAATGGCAATTTGGTGAACACAGATCAATTTAGTGGGAACATAGGAATATAAATCAATACATCAACAAAGTTGATGAATCGTTACACCCCCATTGCAAAGTAATGTTACTAAGATTGCAATGTGTGCTGACCTGCTGTAGCTGCAGGAGCTCCGAGCTATCAGTGTGCAGGTCTAGTGAAGGATTGATGGCACAAACCATAAAAGCCACTTCCATGTTTCTGTCACATTTCATGTAGGAGCCCTTCAGGTAGAGCCAGCTCTAAAGCAGACACAAACAGCACAGTACAGTAGGGGTAAATAAATACAAGACATAAAACAGCTTGATGTCCTCTTAAATTATTTTAAATGAAAAATGTATAAAGCTGATGTACTACATCAAAAAGGTCAACGACAAGACAACACAACATTGATTTTTTTAATGAAAATATTATTGAAAAGGAAGAAAACAACCCAAACCTACATGGCCCGATGCGAAAAAGTCAATGCCCACCTGTTAAAACATAAATGAGATTAAATGAGAAATATCAGTCGGGAAAAGGTTCCTAAAGCTTTGGGACTCCAGCAAACCACAGTGAGAGCCAGTATGCACAAATGTTTAAAACAGTGGTGGACCTTCTTGTGGAAACAAAGGAGTGGCTGGCCAACCACAATAACCCAAAGAGCGCAGTGGCCACCTACCCAAAAGATCCCAAAACCCCATCAAGAATGTCCAAAGAAGTGCAGGTCTCGCTTGCCACAGTTAAGGTGCTTTCATGACTCCAGCATAAGAAAGGCACTGGACAAAAACAGCTTACGTGGCAGGGGAGTTTCAAGATTAAAAAAAAAAAACAGCTGAATAAAAAGAAGATTTAAGGCTTGTCCTAATTTTGTCAGCGAACATCTTGGTGATCCCCAAGACCTTTTGAGAGAAAACTCTGTGGGCTGATGAGACAAAGGTTGAACTTTTTGGAAGGTGTGTATCAGCAGCAAGAATCTCATTACACACCAGCAAATCCACCTCTGAATAGCTGAAGAAAAACAAAATGAAGACTTTGGAGCGGCCTAATCCAAGTCCTGACCTGAATCCACTTGAGATGGTGCAAATCTCTCCAATGTGGCTGAATTACAGTTACAATGAGCTGTAAGCGACTCATTGCAAGTTATCGCAAACACTTGATTGCAATCGTTGCTGCTAAGGGTGGCCCAACAATTTATTAGGTTTAGGGGGAAATCACTTTCACAAAAGACCATGTAGGTTTGGATTTTGAACCAACCAAATACCCCAACCCCAAAATTTAGAACAAGAATACATGCGTCATGGCACCCCAATTAACAACATACACATCATGTATGAATCGAGTGTCAAGTGTGGATCACCTTCTCGCTGACTCCCGCTGTGACTGTCTGTCCTCTCCTGTCTTCGTTACCCTTCCCGTGCCAGGTGACTTCAGCCGTTTCTTCGCCATTCTTGCCAAAGATGACCCAGGCGTGGTCCTCAGACAGAGCCAGGTGCACATCCTTTAGGCCCAGGACCTGGCAGGCGGCCACTACAGCGAAGGCTACCCCTGAGCTGTCCAGCTTTGTCCCTTGAAGAAAGATGATATTTGTTTGCTATGAAACAAGATGTTTCATAGGACTCTGGTTGCCTTACCAGTGATGAGGCTGAAGAGAGACTGGATGTGAGCACGATCTTTAAAGTATGAGCGACTGAGACTGTTCCAGATCACGTCTGACACTTTTTTCACCAACTCTCGACTGGAGCCTGCAGATGTCCTCCTGTACTGGGACAGGTCCACCGCCCCGCGGATCTGCGCCGTGAAGCGCTCGTACAGCGCTGAGATCATGCCCAGTTCTACGGTGGGGAAGCACGAGTTGGGACAGTCTGGCTCCAGCGGCTCAAAGCGCACGCCGGGAACGTTGATGGGTATCACGCGGTTGACAGCCAGAAAGTGCTCGACAAAGCCGAGGACCAGCGAGAGGAGGGCCAGGTCTGGCTCTGACTTCTGGAGCTCTGCATCAAACAGCTGAATGACACCATCAATCCCGCGCAGAGGAAAGTGCTTCTTCTGGGATGTGTGCAAACCCATTGTGTCCTCTCAGCGTCACCTGCTGTGCGACACAATGGAAAAAATATAATTGTATGAGAGAATATTACTATGTTTCACTATTATTCTTGACACCTTAAATTCCCCCATTGGCTTAATGTCTAATATTATCATTAAGATATGACATAATTTGTTCTCATCGCTGCAAGCAAAAGGACTATTAGATAAGGTTTAGATAAGAGTGAGTCATAGAATGATGTCACATGTTCCACCAATACAGCTAACATGGGCTACTGGTGACGGGGTGGGGGGCGGGGCACTTTCCCAGCTAATGCAAACACAATAAATATAATAAACATTACACTTCTGGGAACCTTTGGGGGTTTACAGAGATTAGCAGTGCCTAAATGTGTCGCTTCCAAGCCGAAAACCATGAATATGACTGTTCACGGCATTATGATGTGGCTAGTGTATACGTTAGCATGCGGCTAACCAGCTAACTTTACGAACTTTACTAATATTTGATTGAAATGTCTTGGCTCGTTTATATACAAAAACAAACTAAAACAGCCTAAAGTGGGAGAGGACGCCAAACTACTCAAAAGAGAAACGCCATAAGACGACATCAGTGCCAGACTGCCGGCTTGATTGAGCCGAGATCAGGTGCAGCTAGCTGGCTAACGAGCGGTTAGCTAGCCAAATTAGACTAGTTTAGATTACCGCTCTTAGAGGAGAAAGTCTCGTCAGATTTCTCGATGTAGTTTACCTGCCGAATAACTCGCTCCGGTGTCCGAATAACGTAGCCGGTTCCTCAGTGTGGCAGCCACATGTTTTTTGTTTGCGCCCGACCTCTTTTGCCGCGCACTTCAGGCAGCCGTTGAGTCACTCGCTTGGCGTGCGTCATCACGTTTACGTGACATGATGTCACTTGCGAATATTTCAAGTGCAGTCGGAAAATTGACTATTTAACGATAGGCATGCATGGCTGTTACAATGAATTTTAAGAAACAATGAAAACAATCCTCCACGTAATAAAATATTAAAAAATGCCATTAAGCTAACATAAAGCGACAACGCAAGACGTAGCTGTATTATAGTTGCACTAAAACCACATGACTTTATATATTTTTAGATGTGTCTCTGCTTGCATGCTGCCTCCCATTGGCTTTATAGGGTATTGGAATAAACGTGTCCAGGCATTTACTATAAACATGTCGTTCTTTAATGGCAAAAAATTGCTTTCAAAGTGGGAAGAAAATGCATCAACACTACAATCAGCATCGGCATAGCAACACAACAACATGTGCAACACAGAGGAAATATTAATGAATCTTTTATGCCTCGCTCTCTTTGTGGCCCCACTAAACTATATTGTAAACAATCCATGTCGTTGGAAGTCAGAAATAAGGCTTCTCTTCTGGCATATGCACAACCTCAGCTTTGACAGCAATCAGCACAATTATTATTGATCAGTACATTACATGTCATTATTACACAGATAGCATTATTTTAATCATCCCTTTTTCATGGTAATAAAGTAACATATGAGGATGTATAAGCAGTTTGCCAAAAAGGCAACCACAAAGGAGTATGATTCCCTGAATAAAAACTATTTAAAACAGAATTCTAAAACAAAACGTCAAAGGTGGAGAAAAATTAAGTGATTTCAATGTGACATTTTGAGAAAAATGTGCCCTGTAGTGTCCCTAAGAGCGCACTTTGCCTCACCCAGCCATATCTGAGGCATGTGGGCCTCACAGCGACTGGTAGCCATCTGTCCTCCTCCTCCGGCCCAATAGGTAGACCGCCACCACCACCGAGATGAGCACCAGCAGTGTGACTCCCACTGCAATGGCCACGCGGTAGTCTGGCTGGTCGGCTACGCACGGGTCAGCTGAAATAAAAACACAATTTGTTAGCGCTGCACGTTTGCCCTCAGTCATTGCAGCAAGTTTATGCTTAATCAGAAAAGCCTATTTATTGCATATTCTCCAAGTCCAAGCTGTTTAAAGTAGAAAGCTTCTTGCATGTAAGCATATCTACTCTCTTAAATACTCAGCTCTGAGCTTGTTGTTTCGATCTACTATCCTCATAGCGCTACTTGACTAATCATTAAAGATGCCAATTCAATATAGGTCATGCATGCTAAGCTATGGGAACAAAACTTCCACATCTTAGCTTTTGTGTTATTGGTGAAAGGCAGATTGTAGGCCCACTTTGAAGAAAATAGTTATTGGCCATAAGGGGTATTGGCCTACAACTACTAGTAAATAAGCTTACTAATGCCAAATTCATTGCTCTTGGTCAGATTGAAGGCCTGCATTCTGTCTTGCTTGACGTCCAAATACAGTCCCTTCCCCATGAAGAGTGACTCGCTCTTGCAGGAGTAGGAGTGGCCAATCTTCGCGGCAAAGCTGCGAATCGACTGGTTGCTGGCAGCATACTGTCCGTTGGCTGCAACAGTCAAACACAGCATTGCATTATGATCAAGACACTGTAGGGATGAGGGCAACACAACATAAGTTGACATGTTAAAACATTTACCAATAAGATGGCACAAAATTAAAAAACAAGTACAGTAGATTCCCTCATATTCATTGCTCAGCAATCGCTCTCCAGCGTTTCCACAGATTTATTTTCTCTGCTTTAAATTGTAAATAATTTGTATTTATTTGGTAACTTCAATAGAAAGTGGACTGATGGCACTATCTACAGGGAGAAAGTGCCGCAGCTATTAATCCAGAGTGCTCAATAAGTCAGTTGCTGGGTTGAAACTATGTGACCTTGAGTCTCACTTCTGGTTTTAAAATGTGCGTCAAACATTTCAGTGTACCACTCATTGCGCAAGTTTTCCCACTTAAAGCGTTTTTCATCATAGATACACTTCAACTGGAAGAGACCAAATGTGGGAAAAAAAATCCAGGAAATCACATTCTATGATTTTTTAATAATTTGTATAATGCCGCAGAGAATAAATGTTTGGTCAATAACCGAATTTCTACTCTATACTTTGTAATGTAACCTTGGTTGGCAATGACAGAGGTCGAACATTGCCTGTAGGTCACCGGGTTTGCTCACAGTATAGCTGTAATTTTGGCCCATTCTTCCTCACAGTACTTCTCTAAATCTATGATGGTTTGGGTCGGTCACTTTTCTACTTTCTCTTTTCTACATGATTTCTAACACAATCTTATCGATGTCACGTTTTTTGGACAAAAAAAAGACATTTTTTGTATACTTGGATATTTTTTGTTTTGTAATAGAAGAAATATGTTCCTTTGTATGTGTAAACCATGCTGTATTTGTTTCGGAAGCAGGATGCATTTGTTTGATAGGAACGTTTCTTATTTGTGAAGCAAAACCATTTAGGTTGTGAATGATGATTTCTATTTGCAAACCACACAGAGTTTGTGAATTGTTTGCGTGAGAAGAGGTTTCTTGTGTTTGTGAGGTTCTGGCATGATTTTAAGTCCATGTATATTGTTTGCTGTCATATACATTGAGTTTAGCTAGTTTTCGTTCTCAGGCAATGGTTTATGCATTTCCAATTTTCATGTGCATTTTTGAGTTCCATCAGTAGGATAAATTTTTAGGATACATTTTGCTTGCTGTTGGTGACTCAAAAAAAGTGACAGGTTCAGCAACCTCTGCGTTTTCTGGGTGTTTCTTCAACTTCTTCCCCCTTGGACTATCTTAGGAACTCTAGTAACTTTTACTTCCAATTTTAATGAATGTATGCAGCATTTTGCTCAGATTTCACTTGACGTCTCGCTATAACTATGCTTGTTTGCCCCCCCACCCCCAACCTGGTTGTGCTTGAGCCTGTGATGACTTCAACGAAATGTCATGTGCAACCTAGCACTTCCACAACATTTTCCAGCAGGAAGATGCTTTCACAAAATGTGATATTGTGTAAATGCACATTTTGTAAGTGCATAATACTATATAATATACTGTACGATTGCAATTGTTTCGTCATGAGTAAAAGTGAATGTAAAATGATTTCAAAAGGTGCAGTCAGCTTTGACTATTTGGCTGCATAGAGGTCACTTGTGTTTGAACGTACTGCATTATATCTCATTATGAGTACACAAGGTACACCCAAACCTAGGGCACTTTGATATTTAAATGACAAGCCAATCCAACATGCCAAAAAGTTGTACATGTAAAGACCAGGGGCTTATTTAGTCATTTGGGAGCCCGATGCATACCTAGTCACTGGGACCCTCCACATACTTTTTTCTTTTTAGTAAATGTTAGTACGTTATTAGGCCACTTTTTCCTTCTTAGCGTTTAACTTAAGTTGCTAGTTACATAGCCATGGTTATACACCCCCCCAAAAACGACAGTAGTGTAAATATTCAAGTTTATCATCTAACAAGTGTGGATATGAGGAAGTTATCATATTTCCTGAGCTAGATAAAGTCTCAATATACTCACATCTATGGGATGAAAAGTGTCTCTCAGCTTCATCTCTAAAACTACTACTGCATCCTCTGCTGACGCTCACAGTAGCGGTGCTGCTGGCCTTGTGTGTCTACCTTGTTGTGACAGTAAAAAACACCCTCGATAGCTTTGATTTGGTTTTTTCGTCGTGCCTTCTCCTCTCCGCTCCACTGGAGAACCTTTGCACCAACAAGTTTGTTTTGCCCCTGTCTTCCAGAATCAGTTTGCACACGCGCAGTAACATAGAATAGTCCATTGCAAGAGAAATTACTATAATCTATTACACATTTGGATGTTTTTTTAAGCATGTGAATTAAGACTAAAACAGTAATGTACTTTAAATCAAAGGGAAAAAACCAAAATCAGTTTTGTATGAGAAGCTTGGGTGGCCCTAGACAACTGGCTGTGTTTACCTAACCAGGTAAAGGTAAGTCCACCTCTGGTAAAGACAAAAAACAGCCTGCATGTCAGATTTGTGTCACTAGCTTCAACATTTAATTTCTTTCTTATTGGTGTTTTTGCTCTTTTGTTCCTATTTTTAGGAATTTTATGGGGACGTCCATTATTCGTCGTATTTCGCCACTGGCAGGGATCTGCTGCACAATGGGTTTACCTGGGCCTTACCTGTGCTGAAAGGGTAGAAGAGGCTAAAGGACAGAGCGTCCACGTAGACCATGTTTTCAGCCGCGCTCTGCGGAAATAAAATAAAATTGGAACATGCTCTTAACTGCAAAGTCACCATCTGGGTGACTGACCCACACCGTCTGTGTGGGTGAGACTGTGTGTGATCCATGTCACATGCTATGACACACACACACACACACACACACAGGCTTGTCAAGTCCACTTCCCCTTTCTAACCATTCCTTACCCGTCAGACAACATCACACAACAAGCAGTTCAGCATCAGCAATCAGAGAAAAATCCGGTCAGGCAAACATACCTTGTTGAACATGAAGGTGATGAAACCTTCCTGGAAGACCAGGGTGAGGTTAGCCTTGTTTTCCTGACACTCCCCAACTGCTTTGGTCTTATTGGGCTGAACCACAAAAGTCCCGTTGGCCTGGGAAAGGAACATAAAACACTCACTTCCTAAAAAAATGACTCGCTGACAGCTGCATGTTCTTTAAAGAGACGTGTGCACAACTTCAACTGACGCGTCGCTCACGTGACAAAGTGTATCATCAGAAGCAAGAACGTACCTTTGGTGTCATCAGGCGGATCTGCAGCGCCATGTGAGCCATCAGGCACACCACCTTGTCCTTCATCAGGCTGTAGTTACCAACGCTCAAGACAGTGGGCGGTGTGGGCTTGGGAGGAGGAGGGGTTGTGGGGTTGCTGGTTGTGTTGGTGGAGGGCACGGTTGTCGTAGCGTTGGTGGAGGGCGCAGGTGTTGTGACGGTGGTGGAGGGTGGAGGGTTGTTTGTAGCATTGGTGGAGGGTGCAGGGTTGGATGTAATGTGCTCGGTGGTGGAAACAGGCTTGGCGGTGGTGGTTTCCTTGCTGGTGGGAGGATCCGTAGTCAAAAACTCTTTGGCAGGGGTTACAGTTGCAGGCGGCTTGTTCACTTGAGCCAGCGACAGTGCTGCTTTGATCACAAAAACAAGTTTAAAAAAATAATAATTCATGCAGTGATGAAGCAGAACAGTCATTTGTGATGTTCAGTCTTGTTTTTACAGAATTTACAAGAAGGACCTTATTATTGTAGCGTTACAAAGACTACAAGTCTTTAAAAAAAGTGACTATGTATGTATTGTGTGGATGGAGTGAAAGGAGAGCTCTGCACCAACTATTTTAGAACTTCTCCTGACTCTAGATTTCCACCAAAATTACAGATCTGTTTACTGATATCACTGGCTCGAACACCATCTGGCCTGAGCAACTAATTCGACCAAAAAAACCGTTACGGCGAGTGATGACAATCGCCTAGAAGACATTGTCTCCAACGTCTGATCTTCAAATTGTTCATCCCCAAATTCGTATTGGGCAGAAAAAGCCTTCTGCCTCTGGCGCCGCAACTACAGAGGAAGATGTGAAAGAAAGCTGGCAACCAGGTACACTACGGGACATAAGTGTGATGTAATCCTTATGGAGACACATTTAGCATCTGAAGAATGAAAATGCAACACTTCATAAATAATTGATGGGCTGGAAGAAAAGTGGATGTTTTAAAAAAGCAAAATGATGAAATCACATTTATTGCAAATTGTGTGCAGAATGGATGATTTGAAGCAGTTGACATGCATCAACAATGTAATTGTGACTGGGCTTCACATAACAACCAGGTCTTATGCCAGTGCCGCTGACAAAAGCAGAGCGCAAGGTGATTTTGCTTCTACAGTCCAAGGAAGTGAATGTGGCTGTCAACAACACTGATACATGCATCCCAATGCATGGTAGAAATAACACCACGCCTGTCGTCACAAACAGAACAAACAAGGTGGAATTGCTGAGGCAGAGAAGTAGGCTGAAAAAAAACCAAACGTCTACAATGAGAAAGCTGACATTGCCAAGAAGGGATGCGACCTGAGGAAGCATGGGAAAATTCAAGGGTACTTTGGGAGTGCCAACTGCAAAATCTACATGAGATTAATTGGACCGCACAAAGTACTGGTCGTCAAAGACATCAAGGATGAATACAAGGATATTAAAGACACAACTCATAACATCTTCATGCACCTTGAAGTCAACATCCTCAATGTTTTATTTTTAAATAGACCAATTCTTAAATATTACTATTAATTACTAACAATTTATCAGTTTTCCAAATGTATTTCATCCCTCTGCTCAAGGTTTAGAGTGTCATTGTTTGAACTCCTACCTGCTTCCTGATATTTTATATGTACTTGATACTTATTGACATATTCTTGTCTTCTTCTACACAAGAAGTGAACAAAATGTAAATGATAGAATGTGACAAAATATTAATGAAAATAGGGAACCAGTCCGGGGTGTACCCCGCCTCCCGCCCAAAGTCAGCTGGGATAGGCTCCAGCATACCCGCGACCCTAATGAGGATAAGCGGTATAGAAAATGGATGAATGTCAACAGTGCAAATCAATACTAAACATGGGAAAAAGGCAAGATTAAAATATAAGTTCTGCTTCTTCCTACTTCTTTTCAGACAGATTTTTGTGCGGATGTAACCACCTTTATGTAATCTGTTTAGCATGTCAAACAAACATTCCCCATACCACATTGAAATGTGTGAGGTGGAAGGTGAGAGCAAAGTGTTGACATGGCCTGATAACGTCCTATTTATCCAAGTGCAAAAGTCCATGTCAGCATTTATGAGGCTTTTGGTAGTCTCAATTCACCACCTTGGCAGTCTGAATTGGGCCCTTTAGTACCCACAAACTTATGCCTTGTATAAAACCGACTGAAAATGACAGCTTGAGCACACCAGACTAGAAAATGGTACAAACTGGCAGTTCAAAAGTCAATTCAAGCATTTGTGAACTTTTGTCTTCAAAGAACTCCTCCTGCACATTACGACACGGAACGTAAAGCAACAGGGGGAAAAGAGACGTAGAAACGCCGTTTCTTCTTCTTTCACAAAAGCATGTGACAGCTACCTGAAAGAGCGCGGAAACGGGAGAATAATGGAACCATCCAGGAGGTCACACGCATACGGATCGACGCGTGTCTGTATGTAGTCCCATTTACATTGCTGTCGCGGCTTCAAAGCAAGCGGCCTATTAAAAGACGGCGCAAGTGGCTGCAGTTGAGATGCGAGCTTACCCGAGAAAGCACCGCAAAGGAGCACAAGGGACGCTTTCATGATGACAAATGGCAAAATGACGCACGTTGAGCAACATCTGCACTTAAGGCAGATCACAACTCCGTCAAGGTAGCAACACCACACACGGAAACACAAGAAGTACACTGGCGTCTATTCGAAATAGAAGTTACTTTGCACTTGACGTAACATCAACGTGACATGAACCACGCTTCGGACAAAAATACCGTACACAGTTTAGCTTGTGTTTGGAATTTATTTGAGCTTTTAACGTGTCTGCACGGAATGTATATGGTTTTTATTTTGAAAACAACAAGCGGAAGCTCGTGCAAATTGCCCAAAGAAAGAAACTTACGGACAGTGCTTTGGAAACGAAACTGGCGTTCAGACTAACAGAGGTCATTGCCATACAAAGAAAAAAACTTGGCATCAGTTGAAATAAATATAATATATATGCATACCGGTATTGTGTTTATAAGGTCATATCAACAGTAATAGAAATAATACTAACAATCATGTCATGTCTCTACGGTGAACATATCGTAGTATAACAGCATTGTATGTAAAGCCGTAGTTTAGCAAAAGGGGCTCTTTCGTGTTGTGGTAATGAAAACACAGGCGGAGTAGATCAGACTTGGCTTTTATATAACTTGAGCATCACGTCTGGTACAACAGCTTCACATTGCCAGGTATCAGCCCGTAGACAGCCCACTGCGCATGCGTAGACCTACAATAGCCCTGTAGGGTCAATACTAACATGACTGTGTCCACAGGCAATATTCTACAGGGGCGAAAGCGGGAAGACCGATCCAAACACCAATCAAATCGATACAAATGGCAGTAGCTCTTACTGACCGATACTATCGCGATGAGATCGATATTTTTATGTTTATTTTGAGAAATATTTGTTGTTCATATCGTTATCGTTATATCCATATGCCGTTTACAAAGTCGGGGAATGAGTCATTGTGGGGATAAAAAACAAATAATTTGAATGCAACCCAATAGTAGTTTTTGGTTGGTTTACTTATTTTGCACCTAACTTCATTTTGCGTCGACAATTATATGTAATAAAAAAGGAACAGGGGAGTACTTAATTTTATACTGCTGATGTTATGATACCGACATTAAATATTGGTCAATTGTTTATGAATTAGTTGTGTTGCATTTTTTGTTCGACTAAAATCTTTGTCCTTTGTTTCATTGTGGTCAGAATCTTACTCAACAAAATCATTACATTTCGAGTTACCGGTAGAAAAAAGAACGGTATCGGCAATACTGTCACTGTATTTTGTTTTACTTGGATAGACACCAAAATTTGCAGTATCGCGCAAGTGTAGCAAAATGTTGTATTAAGTGACGTAACAGCGACATCTAGCGGGAAGCCCCTGCGAAGCACCTACTTCATGGAATTACAAATTGGTGTATGTGTACACATTTACATAAACATATGTACTGCATTACATCAGTCATTAACGTTGCTCTACGTGTGATACAATGTAAGATTATTGTATTACGCTGCACATAGTCGTACTTCATTTCCTAGTTGCTGTAATTTCCCGGGGAAATGTTATGCTCCTTTCGGCCAATCGCGACGGAGCAACTACCGCAAGCTCCGCCTATGATGACGATCCCAAAGGGGGAAAACAGCCCAATACCATAAAAGGAAAGTACTCGCGCATGCGCCTTGCCCGCAGTTTTGTTTGAAGTGAAGCGCTGCCTGGAACTGCCCTTACAAGCTGCAAAGTCGTCCACATTTGAATTGAACGCAGCATTTTGCACATTTGCTCGCTCTCTATGCATCGAGGAGACCATGTTAGGCCACCACTATGCCAATGCTGACAAGTCGCAACAACTGGTCAACTATGTGGAGGATTACCTGGAATGTGTGGAGTCCCTGCCTTTGGACATACAAAGAAATGTTTCTCTGCTTCGGGAAATTGATGCAAAGTATCAAGGTAATGTGTCCTAGCATGTGTTTACTTTCTGAGCCACCATGAACGACCTCACCGGCAGAGTCCTGTGATGGCCAAGCCGTCGTCTGCCTCGTTTCCCAATTTTGCACAAAACGGAACCTTCCATGTAAGCAGCCTCCAAATGTGACGTGAACACGATGTGGATAATGACTCGAACAAATAAGACCTACGTCTGCAACGCGTCCGGTAAACACGGTAGACCAGCTCCTTTGCACCAAATCCAGTTGGAAAAGGCGGACATTTTATCCTCCAACAAAAAGATACATATGCATTACCGCAAGATCCAGCAGCTGGGACGAACGTAATGAATCCCCCGCTACGTTCGGCCCCAACGTAACGTCTCGTCCACACAACACGATGGTAAACCTCAACTTCGATCCGATTCAAGTCACTACCGATGCCGTATGTGTGTTTGAAAACGAGTGCAACGCATCTGCACACACTTCCGTGTTGGATCATAAAGCGTTTTTAACGTAACGTCGCTGCAATTCGTGGGTCTGAAGAGTTGTCGACAAAAAGCAAAAACAATCTCATTGCTGCTGCACGCTGGTCAGTTGGTAGCGGCTACGAAGCTAGCATGTTCAGCTACTGGGGGGGGAAAGACACATGGCGTATTCGAGAGCTCAACACGAGTGTTAAATGAACGGCTGGGTGGGATTTTGATGTGGCGCTTTCACCGCCGTGCTGCTCTGTCGACTCCGAGCTTCTCTAAACCTCGCCTCCGTCACGTGATCTCGCGGTGCCGTAACTTCCTGTGGAGGAGGAGCTTCACTCGGCAGAAAGTTCAAAACGTGGTCATACAACAACAACTTGCCTTAATGCAACAGTATAAAGTAATTTGACAAGAAACGTGTGTTGCTGCTTGCAGAGGTGCTGAAAGAGGTGGATGAGGTGTTTGAAAAGTACAAAGGAGAGCAGGATGCAGTCCAGCGGAAGCGCCTGCAGATCCAGCTGCAACGAGCGCTCATTGTCAGCCAGGAGCTCGGTGACGAGAAGATCCACGTCGTGACCCAGATGACAGAGTTGGTGGAGAACCGCTCGCGCCAAATGGACTCCCACTCCTTGTGCCTCCAAGAGCCCTGCGACCCCGAACACCTGATGCCGGAGCGCCGCCCCAACGTCCAAGAAACCTCCGCCCACGAACGCACCTCGGCCCGCCGCCCGCGACGCCAACGCAACAGTGAGAGCCGAGACTCCAGCCACCCGTCGGCCAACGGGTCTCTTGTGGACGACCCCATGGACGAGCTGTCCATCCCGCCTCCCAGAGAGAAGAAGTCCAAGTCTGCCAAGAAGAAGAAGCGCAAGGCCAAACAGGAGCGAGACGCTTCACCGGTGGACTTTGCCATTGATCCCAATGAGCCCACCTACTGTCTGTGTGAGCAGGTGTCTTATGGCGAAATGATCGGCTGCGACAATGACCAGTGCCCAATTGAATGGTTTCACTTCTCCTGTGTGGGACTGACCTACAAGCCCAAGGGCAAATGGTTCTGTCCCAAATGCAGGGGGGACAATGAAAAGACCATGGACAAAAACCTGGACAAGAACAGAAAGGATCGCAGGTCCAGGTAGTGACCCATGTCACTTGTAGTTGTAGGGAAAAAGAGCACAATCAAACCGCAGCAGAAGCGACATATTATTGACCGGGGACATAACTGATGCTGCCATTTTCATGAAGCTGTTTGTTTTAGTCAAGTTATTCTTTATTTTGACATAATAAATAAAATGGAAGCATTTCTGTTCAGAATTATCATGTGTCTTTGGTTTATGTAGTCTTAAGATGAAAGCACAATGTAGAATTTTTTAAGCGGGAATGCATAATGATCTGTTTGGTTTATGTTCATTTTGTCCGTCTAGGGTAGAGGTGTCAAACTCATATTTGTTGAGGGCCACACTGAAGTTATGACTGCCCTCAAAGGGCCACTTGATACTGTAAATATAAATGAATATAAATATCCAGTCCACCTCTGGCCCGCAGACAGCTGGGATAGGCTGCAGCATACCGGCGACCCTAGTGTGATGGAAAATGGATGGCTGGATAAATATGAATATAACCTCATGATGTCATTACCCAATGGATAGTTTGCCTAGAAATGAGTGAAGTGAAGGTCAAGGTGACAAGCATACATTCAAGTATTTATTTTGATAACAAATGCTCTCTATATCTTGTTCGTGTCACAAAGTTCAGAAGATTTTCCTGTCAAATTGAAAGAACAAAAACATTGAGAAAGAAAAAGCTGAATTGCATTATTGAGACATTATTCTCAGGCCTTTGTGAGCCACATAAAATGTTGTGGCGGGCCACATCTGGCCCCCGGAGTGTGTGTTTGACACCTGTAATCTTGGGCCTAACCCAGGGGTTGGAAACCTTTAGCATCTAAAGAGCCATTTGGGCCTGTTTCCACCATTCCAAATTCTACCTGCAGCCACAAAACCTACTTGACCACTAAAATGAAAGTAACGCTAAATATATAATTTCCTTAAGTGTATTGTCATGTTCCCTTTCTTCCCAACTGTCGCCATCCGGCAATTAGTCAAGTTATTGAATCCTTCTCCACTGATTTTGGATCAACATTCACAATAAAAGTGTAACAGATTAGTTCCATTTGTAGTACCACTCTCCATGTTGCTTTGATTGCCATTGTTAGTTGGCAGCATCATAGTTTCTCAGAGTGACTCACGATAAACACTTTGCAGTTCAGCAGATAATTGTACGGCGCTCGCACAACTCTGACACAGAATTTTTATAGGCTCATGAAGGCATCAGAAGAAACAGTGTAGTTGATTTATGGAAGCACAAATCAGGATAAAAGTCGCATGCGGGTCTGAAACTGGGGGTTGTAAACACCTGACCTAACCAGCTTCAGATTTATCGACCATAAAAATAATCAGATATCCTGTTATTTCTATTGTGGACTTTATGGTTGTTAGATGTTCGCTGATCTGTCCTGTCCTGCTGTTGTCCCCACAATCCCCCCTGAGTCCCTCTTTATTTCGATCTGGCCACTCCAAATACACATCTTAATAAAACATCAAAGTCAAATACAAACCATGTAACAGGAGGAGAGTACTTAAAATTTTTCCCTGGCAGACCAAATCTGTTAAGTATATAAGGATATCTAGATCAAAAATACTATTTGCTCTATTAGCTGGCCAAGACTAATTAAAAAAAACAAAAAATGTGAGGACTTTGGGCTCCCAGATGAGACCCCAGAGGACGCATACCATCATTTCTTTACTTGGGTTCCCCCACCCCCCCAACTCCTGAAAGCACCTGTCCAAGGCTAAGCGCCCCAGTATCCCCTGCCCTCCAACAAGAAATCATAACCAAACCCAGGGTGTATGGTAGATTGGCAGACCAACAATTGTGCTGTTTTTTTTTCATTTGTCATTGCAACAGTCCTCTTCATCATGCCACCGACATGTCAACATGTGTCCAAAGTGACACCCAAAAACCAACCATCAGGACCTCACCTTTGCAAGGTTTCAAACAAGATAATCCCAGAAGAAGCATCCATCAAGACCAAAGCATTAGAGAGTGGGCGGCTGTTGTGGCCCCAACTCCCGCCAGACAACAGCAAGACACGCCAAACACCCAGAAGCCCGGGGAGGGGCAAGACAAGCCCACTCGCAGAGGCAACAATACACTCCCTGTCCTTATCTGTCCCAACATTTCAGTGCTGTCTAATGTTTGCAGTATTTTTTAAATGCTAGGTTTTTAAGTGTATTAAAAAGCAGCATTCTTTGTGAATGTAGTGAGTGTTGATGTTTGCTGTGTAGTTTTTTCTTCCCAGGCAAAACCGGATCAGGTATATACATAAATCTGTGCATGACCTCAAGCTGAAACCAACCTAGCTTCTGTACAGCAAGACAATAATCAAAAACACACCAGAAAGTCCACACTGAATGGCTTAAGGAAAAAAAAGAAGACTTTTGAGTGGCCTAGTCAAAGTCCTGACCTGAATCTTATTAAGATACTGAGGCATGACCATAAAAAGTGGTTCCACATCCAATATGGCTGAATTATGTCAATTCTGCAAAGATCAGTGTGCCAAAATTCCTCTACAGCGCTAATGGAGCAGCTGGGCACATACATATTAGCATGGGTTAGCATCAAATTTAGCATCATCTCCAGTGTCGTCCCATACCCTGCTCCCTCCACATAAGACTGTCCCTTGTCAGTGCAGTCTCACGCAATGTCGGGTAACATCAAGTTAAACTCAAATTTATGACTTTACTCTTGTAATATTACAATCTTTTTTTAAATGTAAAACTTTATAGTCTTAAGACTTTGTCTTAAATTTACAACTTTATTCTCAAAATCTCAGTTTATTTTAATACTCTGTCATAACAGACATTGTGGCAGCTATAAAGGACAGGGGACTTTTGTGACCTTTGGCTTTGGTCAAAGGTAATATTAAGAGTTTTGTCAAAATTACGACGTTTTTCCTCAACTTTTAATCTCAAAAGCTCCGATTCTTTTAACTGAAAACCTTAAAGAACACAGGCTTGTAGGGAGCTCATATGCTGTGTTGGGCTACCTGGTGCTGTGGCCACTTGATATGCTACTCTACAATCACAGTGATGCCTACTTTACAATTACATTAGCATAAATATGCAAGATAGCACATGGAAGTAACTGTTTCCTGTAGACTCTAGTATGCATCCTTGCTGCGATGATACAGTCAGCCAGGCAACTGTGATGTCAGTTTGGATTGCAGGCTTTGAATGAGACCGCCTGGCAGAAGAGGCTCAAGATTGTCATACCTTGATGACAAAGTCTGCTGGCTGGCGTGCCCTAATGACAAGGTGTGATGTCAACCCTTCATGACCAAGAGTGCTGATGTCATATCCTGATGCCATTTTGACGGCATAAACTGAAGAGGGGAAAGAAAGGATTTGTGATCGCAAGGGGAAAACTAACAGCAAAAATATACAGACAGGTCACGCCTGAAAAAAAGTGTCAGAAAAGTGCCAACAAGCATGGACAACGGTAACCTTAGGTGCTCTGAGATGCGCAGTGAGGGTGCCACAAACGAGCCAGCAGATGGCATTCTCACCCTTGAGAAGATTCAGCAGCACATAAAAGACATTTTTGCACAACGAGGAATATTTGGTGACGCTGTGAGAAGTTCTCACCAGAGCCAGGTAACAAACACACTTTACAAACAAGCTCATTTATATCAACACTTCCTTCTTATTGTATAGTCAATTAGCTTTGAAAGGTGTGGAAAGGATCTGCATGCTAATCAGATGATTATATTTCTCCACCAGAATACAATTTTAAGCGTGAAGGACAAGGAGAGGGATGAAAAGATCAACAGCATCATCAAGAGGATTGTGGAGAAGAGCAGCATGGACATTGCCAAGTTACGGCAGCTCATCACCAACTGGGACGCAGAGGAGCGCGCCATGTCGGACTGTTGCACAAATGAGCCGTCATACGGCGTCGTCACCCAGCAGAAAATTAAGATTTATCTCAGGGACTTTTTCTCTGAGCGCATGATGGCTGCTGAGCGCGAAGAGGACCTGTGCTCGAACACAGCTTCACAGCTGGGAATATTTGCGAAGACGACAGCCGTGACAACTAAGAAAGCACAAGACTCTGATATTTTGGACCCTGAGGAAGAGGACGATACCGGAATATTTGAGGAGCTGAGCACCTACACAGACGAGCAATATATTCATCCTGATACCTTTGATGACCTACAGACAGAAGAGACCTCCACATTTTCCCAAACATTAGATGGCTCACTTTCTCCCCCTGAAGAGGCAGACTTGCCTTCTCCTCCCGCCTCACCCACTTCCTTCCTTGGTCAGGCCAAAAATTTGCTCCTCCAGGTGATTAACCCTATTGTTGACACTATTGATTCTGCCAGCCAAACAATTGTCCAAAAAATGAAGTCCACTTTGCAGTCTACTTCAGACATGAAGGCCAAAACAGAAGAGGAACCCTGTAAGTCTGAGATAGAATCTATTATCAGCCTTCCCCCCACACAGGATTATGCACAGACTCAAAGTTCCCGTGCTTCAAACATCATAGGCACGAGTGACAGTAAACGTGATGGACCTCCAGATGTCTTGGATGAAGAGTCAAGTGAGGATATGTGTCATCGTCCTAGTTTGTCAGAAGTGTCAGAGTACCAAATGAGAGCTGAAGGCACTGATGATCAGGCTGCTGACATTAAAACACAGTCCAGCAGATTAGACAACTCTACACAGACCCCAAGTGGTTACCCCGCAATGTTTTCAACAGAATCTATTGAGAACATCAGTACTGCGTGTGACTTAGCCTGCACAGACACCTCAATGTTTGATGACCAAGCAGTCATTGCAGCAGATTTGCCAGATTCAACTAAGTGTGGATTCTACCCAATCCCTGCTTCTACAAACTACATGTCAGTAGAAGACATGGGCGCCAAGAGGCATTTACCAAAAGCAAATCTTCAACTGAAGTCACCTGAAGACTGGTTTACAAAGAAGCCTTCATCAGAAGATGACGCATTATCACCAGAAGACTGGCAATCAAGAAGTACTTCGTCAGTTGCAGGAGTAGATAGTGAAATTGAGTTCCCAGAAGAATGGATCAAAAAGAGCCCCCTATTTGACACAACAGTAGATGGTCTTACATCACCAGAAAACTGGGTAGCAAAGAGGCCTTCTTCTGAGACAACAGCAGGTGCTGATCTTAACTCACCAGTAGATTGGGAGGCAAGGATGACGTATTTTGAGGCAGTAGTAGGTGCTGATCGCACATCACCAGAAGACTGGTTGGCAAAGAGGCCTTCTTCTGAGACAACAAAATCACCAAAACACTGGGTGGCAA
The DNA here is from genome assembly GCA_024372805.1 of Oostethus manadensis. Classification (NCBI taxonomy): domain Eukaryota; kingdom Metazoa; phylum Chordata; class Actinopteri; order Syngnathiformes; family Syngnathidae; genus Oostethus; species Oostethus manadensis. The sequence goes on along the minus strand of QODF01000027.1, from coordinate 1,861,145 downwards.
AGAGACCTTCTTCTGAGACAGCACGTGCTGATCTTAAATCACCAGAAGACTGGATGGCAAAGTGGCCTTCGGAGGCAACAGTAGGTGCTGATCATAAATCCAGAGAAGACTGGGTGGCAAAGAAGCCTTCTTCTGAGACAACGGCATGTTCTCGTCTTACATCACCTGAAAACTGGTTGGCAAAGAGGCCTTCTTCTGAGGCAGCAGTAGGTGCTGATTGTAAATCCCCAGAAGACTGGATGGCAAAGAGGCCTTCTTCTAGGACAACAGCACGTGCTGGTCTTAAATCACCAGAAGACTCGGTTGCAAAGAGACCTTCAGGGGCAACAGTACGTACTGAACTTAAATCACCAGAAGACTGGATGGCAAAGAGGCCTTCTGAGACGACAACACGTGGTCTTAAATCACCAGAAGGCTGGTTGGCAAAGAGGCCTTCTTCTGAGACAACAGCACGTGCTTGTCTTAAATCACCAGAAGACTGGGTGGCAAAGAAGCCTTCTGAGGCAACAGTAAGTGTTGATTTTAAGTCCTTAGAGGATTGGGTTACAATGAGACCTTCACCAGAGGGAGAAGAATATGCTGATCTCGAATCACCAAAAAACAGGGTCACAAAGAAGGATCTTGAGTCAGAAAAAGACTGGTTAGAAAAGAAGCCTTCATCAGCTGATAAAGTACTTAGTGACCTCAGTTTGCCAGAAGACTGGGTCACAAAGAGGCTTTCACCAGAGACAATTGTAAATACAGATCTTACATCCCCAGAAGACTGTGTACCAAAGAGGCCTTCATTGGTTGCAGTAGTAGAGAATGACCGTATGTCCCTGGAAGACTGGATGAAAAGACCTTCATCGAAAGCAGCAGCATATGCTGATCTCAAGTCACAACAAGACTGGGTACCAAAGAGGCCTTCCTTGTTTGCAGTAGTAGATGCTGACTGCAAGTCTCCAAAAGACTGCGTGCCAAAGAAGCCTTCATCGGTTGCAGTAGTAGATGATGATCGTAAGTCCCCAGAAGACTCCATGGCAAAGAGGTCTTCAACAGAAGCGACAACATATGCTAATCTCAAGTCTCCAGAAGACAGGGTACCAAAGCGACCTTCATCAGTTGCAGCAGTAAATGCTGACCTTAAATTGCTAAAAGTCAGGAGGCCTTCATCAGAAGCAGAAGCTTTTGTTGAACTCAAGTCGGCAGAAGACTGGCTTCCAAAGAGGCCTTCAACAGTTGCAGTAGAAGAGGCTCGTCCTAAACTTTCTGAAGGTCAGCTGTCCAGGAGGTCTTCATCCAAAGTGGCCATAGACGTTGTCCCCAAGATGTCAGAAAGCAGATTATCCATGAGGTCTTCATCGAAACGGCCGGAGTCTAAACTGTCTAAAGACAAGGCAGCCACAAAGCCTTTATCAGAAGCAGTAGCCAAAATGGACATGAAGGTGTCCGAGGACAGTGTAGGCAAGAATCCTTCATCTGAAGCAACAACATATCTCGAAGAATCACCATCTGTAGAACTTAACACAAGAACATCCCTTTGGAAAAGGTGGCTCACAAGGCACCCACAGAATATACACCCACTTCTAGACAACTGTCCTGGTGCCATCCTGGACTGTATAGGAGCCAAACCAGCTATTAGGCCAATCTTCAAAAAAGTCAAATCCATGTGGAAAACCCACTATGGGAGGAGGAAGAGCAAGAGGGTGAAAGCAAAGAGCGACAGAAAAGGCGAGAGACCTTCTCATCCAAATGTCTCAGACAACACGTCAGAAGAGGACTTGTGTCATTCTGTTGACTCGCCGATAGCGCCAGCGGAGTTCATTCCGAGTGACGGTGGCGCCGATGATGATCTAAACACTAATGACCAATCCTCACAGTCTGTGGAGAATGTACATGACATTCATAGTTTCTTTGAGAACATGTTTAGGAAAGAGTTTTCCACACGGTTGGAGACGTCCCTTAAAAGGGGTCTCCTTGATGTAGTCAATGACTACATCCCCGAAAGATATTTACCAGAACCTGGAGACAAATCAAACGTTAGGCGAAGCAGCGGCAGATGTGAAAGAGATCCCCTCAGTTCTAGGAGAGGATTTTAAATCTCCACTGATGATATTCGTGTACACAACCAGATATTCTTGTGTCACTTGTTATAATAAAAATATCATTTCGTACATCAGCAGTTTGCTTTTTTACACTGCAAGTATGTAGGGGGATCCTTCGAGTAAAAGAACATATAAAAGGTCTGTAGCACAAGCCTTAAGGGCGCTAACTTTCGTATGTGCTGCTAGCATTTGCCTTCCCGCTACTCTGAGCATGTCCGCAAGGAAAAAAAGAAAAAACTAACCATAAGGTGAGTCGTCCTTCGCTTGGCCAGTAGCGATGTGCGATAACACATTTAATTTCTGATCCGATACTGGTTTCTGCAAAACTGCTCTGATATTTTGTGCAAATTCCCCTTTTGTGAATTGTATCTGGGCATTAAAGTAGTGTATTTCATAAATAATCAGACATTTAATTAATGAAGTCCATCCCTCCATTTTCTGTACCGCTTATCCTCATTAGGGTAGCGGGGTTTGATGGAGCCTATCCGAGCTGACTTTGGGCGAGAGGCGGGGTACTCCCTGAACTGGTCGCCAGTCAATCACAGGGCAGACAAACTACCATTCACACTCACATTCATATCTATGGACAATTTAGAGTCACCATTTAACCTAACAATATATATTAATTAATGAAGTCCTTTAAGCAATTTGTTTATTTTAACCCTTAAGTATATTGAGGTAGCTGGGTGATTTACAATATAGCTGAGCTAATACACAAAAAAAACCCCAGGACAGAATCAAAAAATATGTAAAGATGTTATTTTAAACAAAAAAAATAAAATTAAAGCTGTAAGCAGTGTTGTCCGGGCCCTTGCATCACCATGCATCTCGGGGTTCATGTGAGTTGGCAGGCATGCGGATGCAGGACTCACAGCCAGTATCCCTAGTCTGAACGCAATTGGGGCGTCTTCATGCATATTTTTCCAGTAAGGGGCGCTACCACTGGGGGCAACACTGGAAATACTATGCAGGTTGCTTTTGTTACAGAGGACTTTTCCGCGAGGGAAATAAGATACTGTTACTTGCCGATTTTTACATTTTTTTTTACTAGTGTCGTCTTCTACACATTGCTACTATTCTGCCAGCATGGCCGTGTACGCAAATGCACTGGGATCAATCACGTGACGTCTGGAGCTCTATTAAGCTGAACTTAACACTGCCACGTGCTGGTGCAGCACCGTACACTCCACTGTGCACTTTTAGTGGCTTTTCTGGTCGATAAGAAAGACTCAATGTCACAAGCTTTCGTTAAATATATTACACAGTCTGCTAAACATCATTATGTGCAGTACATGTATGATGCAATGAGGAAACACCAATGTCTCCTGTGTGAACCCACGGACCAATCACAGCCCACCTGAGTGGATTTGTGCGCGGTCGCTTGAAGCGCCATTAGAGCGATGACTCAACGTTACTCTCGTAGCTGCGCTTCCTATGCATTTCAACAGGAAATATGAAAATTCAGCTATTTTAATGATCAGGTCATTACAATTATAGGATCGAAAAAGAAAATCAATCAATGCAAAGCAAATGACTATAGCACTAAAATGGAAAAATGTTACGTAACCATAAGATTTTTTTTCACTATTCACATGCAGTGGAAAGGAAAGACCAACAGTGGGCTCTGCCTCACTTGCCGACCACGACTACACGTCACTGCCACGCCAAGTCTTGAACACAGGACCTTCAGAATGGGAGGCGAGAGCGCTGACCGCTTGGGTGACTTCCAAAAGCCCAGACTGTCGGCCGAACGTTCAGCGCAGCTCTTGAGGAAAAGAGAGTGAGGTTTACCAACCTACACTTGCTGTCTTCCGAACGACACACGTTTCACACGATCACTATCCATCCATCCACTTTCCATGCCGCTTATTCTCATTACGGTTGTAGACGTGTGCTGGAACCTATCCCCGCTGACTTCGGTCAAGAGGCGGGGTACCCCCTAGACTGGTCACCAGCAGGTCGCAGGGCACATTCATACCTGTGGACAATTTAGTCGCCATGCATTTTGCATGGTTACATTTTGATAAAGTGTCACATGAGCACTGATAAACATAAGCAATCATCATACATATCTTTTACTGTAGCGTTAAGTCTGAATATTCATTTAATACCAAATCAAAGGGGAACGTTTAACAATCAGGATAACGCAGTATAGCTGAAGTACAAAAAGACATACAACCAACAATAAAGCCACATTTTCAAGGGGTCATCAAAGTGACAGGTTTTACCGCTGCGTGGTGCAGCGATTAGAACATCAATTAAAATCAAATCTTCAAGATTAAACTCTCTTAATGCAGAAAATAATAATTTTTTAAATTTTTATTCACGTATCCCCTGTTACAATTGGCGTACCTCCGCAGGTACACATACCCCACTTTAGGGACCCAGGATCTACGTCATACACTGTTGATCTATTGTTGAAGTCTGACCTCATGGAGTCAAGTTATTTGAGTTTTGCGATGATTGGCGAGTCACCAAGGCTCCGCTCACATTCTATGGCGTAAGCTTAATCGTTCACAATAAATCGAATAATCACCCGGCCCGTCGGTCTTTTATCTGGGATTTCCTCATTTGCTCAAAGTCCCTAGGAGAAGTTGATCAAAGTACGACCCCTGGTTTTCGCCAAGAATGGCAGCTTCAAAACAAAATGGCAGACTTACTGTTTGTTCTTTCTCCAGCAGGTGCTTTAATTGATGAGCTCCTTCCCTCAAATTGAAGGTGTTGATCATTAAAATCACCTGCTTTAGTGACCAGCTGGAAACAAAACCTGCAGGGTCTCGGCCCTCCATGGGACGAATTTGACACCCCTGGTTTAGTGTCAGTAGATTTTCATTTAGTCAAAGTCTGTAGGACTGGTTCGTCAAAATACAACCCATGTTGCAGGCCGAACCTTGCCCAAATTGCATTGTGTTTAATTGAGTGTTGTAATTATGTGCCTTAGCACGCGGTGGCCATCTCTCTCTCGTCACCATCGGCAGCACACGCTACATTTCTAAGCCAAATTGAAAGTTTTTGCCACAACAAAACAATACCTATGCAGTCTCTGTACCATGGTTAGGAGATCACTGGACAGGGGAAGAATAGTAACACCTGGTTTTCACCCTAAAATAGCCGGCTTCCTGTTTGTTCGGCAATAAGGGCTTTGGAGACTTTTTTGTGCGTCCCTTCATGATTGATATTTTACCAGCCCTGACGGCTCGCAAATTTGGTTACTTTTCATGCATGCTAAGGCTCTCAAAAATGAAGAATTGGAAGAAATTTGCAGAATTAAACAAATATAGCGGCTTCAAAAGTCTATCGCTGGTGCTCGGGCCCTGATAAGGAAAATAAGGTGAAGATATTAGAACAGCTTTGTATTTTCATATCTAACGCAAAAGACAGCAATTTTTAAGTTAATATGGTTTGTCTAGCACTGCTTTATGGGCATGCTACTGCGCACGAGAAAGCTGTAAATGACAGCCATGAACGTTAACCATCTTAATTGGGCTGGAAAAAAATGTCAGCCGAATGAATGTGCTAATTTAACACAAAGTTGGTCACATTCTCAGAAACTACTTCCAAAATGTTTTTATTTATATACAAAATGTTTTCAGGGAAAACAGAGACCTAAGAAAATAGCAAAGTGAGTATTTTTTTTTTTAATGACCATGTTGCCAGTAGGTCAAATCCAACACGTGCAGGATCAGGGCGCAGTGAGAGCTGATACCTTCAAGAAGGAGAACTTCAGGGCTCGACTCTTGAGACAAAAAGCAATCTTGTGGACACATGACTCCATTTTGGATGTTTAGAAGTGCAGCAGGTTTCCAGGATCGCATGGTTTGAGCGGTAGATGCGGTTATCGTGAGGCGATTCTTGCCAACAGCAACAAGAATGCAGCTCTCAGGCTTTAATCATCATCTTTGCCTCCTGTTTTACTCAGCTGCAACATAGTGGAGAACAACAAACAGAAGTGTGAACAAGTCTTATCCGGTTTTGATCAGATGTCGGTCCACTTACGTGCTAGATGTAGAGTGAGCAATGGGAGAGAAAAAAACAGACAGACAGGAGGGAAAAATCAATAGTGCTCTTTGTTAGATGTGTGCCATGTTGTAGTGGAAAGTTTAAATACATACTTTGATAACGTCAATCCAGTTCCATCCTCTGGGTAGTTCCCCTTTGTGATCTGAAAGTACATCACAATCCATACAGTTGCCTTAGATGTCATTAGACGTGCTGTCATCATAGTGCAGGTCTGAACATAAGCAGGCATCATCCTCCACCTGTTCGACCAATGATTCTCCTCTTCTGAGCTTTGGTCAGCTGCTCCTTCTTCTCCTTCTTCTTGGCAAGCGTTGTGGTTGTTGTCACCTCACTGCTGGATGATAAGGTCTGAGGATAGTGAGCGGACTGTCAGAGCAAAAATATTAATTGAACAATAAACACTTTTTCGATAAGCTATACACACACACCACAGCAGTGACTACGGGTCTGTGGTTCTCCATCAGGGCTTCCTGGTTCTCCTTGGCCCATTCAAACAGTGTGTACATCATTGCAGTGCCCAGATTGGCCTCCACTTGTTCCTCTAGTTTGCAAAGGATGAGCTGCTTTGTTTCTGAAGCACTGACATTACCAATAAGTTACATTTCCATCGGCAGCCTTCACACCCTGAATCACCATGACATGGAAACTTACAGTCTGTTGTTAAAAAAGCCATCAAGAGAAATTTGTGGACCAGTCTCAGGGTAAGTCTCTGGCCATGTGATGTCCAGGATGAAGGATTTGGAGTCCTCCAGGTCTCCTATCTTTGAAGTTATGAATGAAAAAGGTTCAGAGACAAGAACCTTAGCAGTTTGTTCAACTTTAGACTATTAACAGGAAGACACAAGCAGAACACTCACCCGTAATTGAAAGGAAACTGGACTAAGCTCTTTAAAACACTCATCACCCTCATAGATGGAACGAAGAGCCTCCAACTCCATCTAAAAACATTCAGCAAAGAAAAATACATGTATAGCATTCATTCATTTTCTATACCGCTTATCCTCATTAGGATCGCGGGTATGCTGGAGCCTATCCCAGCTGACTTTGGGCGAGAGGGGGGGTACAACCTGGACTGGTCGCCAGTCAATCGCAGGGCAGACAAAGAACTATTCACACTCACATTCATACCCATGGACAATTTAGAGTCACCAATTAACCTAACATGTATAGCAGTGCAGATTTATACGGTGTGCTTGCCATATATATTTATTACATTCATGAAAAAATGGTCTCAAAACAATCATATTGTTTATTTGCAAAAATTTGTAGGACAATTATTGTCCAGCAAAATTTGTTTTCATGACAGTCCTATGCCTTCCTTTGTTTTTGGGAAACTTGAAAAATGACAATTTAGTTTTCTTGGACTGTTTATTCAAGCAATTAATCACTCAGCACTGTATCTGTCTAGTCACACAGCATTAAAACACGCTCATAGACCGATTAAGTGCAAAATAAAAGTGAAATCAAATAAAAATTAACCTGGATTTAACGCCTATAGTACTGATCAAATAATAGCAGTTCCACTGCACTGATCAATAATAGCCTGTTCCATCTCTCCAGGACCTGTACGTCTCCAGAACTCGGGGGCGAGCAGGCCGGATACTTGCCGACCCTTCCCACCCTGGACATGGACTATTTGAGCCACTCCCCTCTGGCAGAAGGTTACGGTCCATTCGGACCAGAACCTCTCGCCACAAGTACAGTTTCTTTCCTGCTGCTGTTGAACTCATGAACACTTTATAACATTTGCTCATTTGCACTATGCTCACTTTATAAACAGTATTATTGGCACCTTATACTACCTGCACTAAAAACACTCTCATGCCTTTACTTATCAGTGATTTCAACTTTTTACTCAGGTTCTATGTTTNCAGTATTATTGGCACCTTATACTACCTGCACTAAAAACACTCTCATGCCTTTACTTATCAGTGATTTCAACTTTTTACTCAGGTTCTATGTTTAGTTAGTTCTATGTTTATTTAATACTCTATGTTTACTTAGAATTCTACGTTGCACTGAGTCGCCAAAGAAAGTTCCTAGTTTGTGAATTGTTCACTTACAATGGCAATAAAGTTTTTCTGATTCTGATTCTGATTCTGATATGATGAAGCCGATTAATCACAGTTATTAGTATAATTTTATTTCTACATGGCAAACAAGTCATCAGTTGGTGCAGTAGATTCTAATAAAACAAACAAGACCCAGCATTCATGATATGCACACTCTTACAGCAGTGCAATTGGGAAATTAGTTGAAATGGGGGTGTTCAAAAAATAGCAGTGTGGCATTCAATCAGTTATCAATTTTGTGAAAAAAAATAGGCGTGAATCAGGTGACCCCTATTTAAGGATGCACTTGTTGAACAAGTGCTTGTTGAACAGTGATGCTGTTCTCTTTGAAAGCCTGGGGAAAATGGGTGGTTTAAGACATTGTTCAGAAGAACAGCGTACTTTGCTTAAAAAGCTGTCATCATAACAAATTTTGCTGGACGATAATTGTTTGTCCTCCTACAGAAACTATATTAAAACAAAACATATATTTTTCTCTCCCGTCTTTTTCCATTTTAATAAATTTTTTAAAAAGGTCCAAAGAGCCACTGGGGCAGCACTACCCCCGGTCATGACCCTCAAAGGTCACTGCACTGTCACTAGTACTCCTGTGAATACTTACTTTTTTTAAAAACTTGAAAACAGTTTCAAGTAATACACTGCTAAAAAAATAAAAATAAAGGGAACACTTAAACAACATAGCCTAACTCCAAGTCAATCACACTTCTGTGACATCAACCTGTCCACTTAGGAAGCAACGCTAAATTGACAATCAATTTTACATGCTGTGCAAAAGGAACAGACAGCACATAGATATTATAGGTAATTAGCAAGACACCCCCAATAAAAGAGGTTCTACAGGTGCTGACCACAAACAACTTCTCAGTTCCTATGCTTTCAGGCTGATGTTTTGGTCATTTTTGAATGCTGGTGGTGCTTTCACTCTAGTGGTAGCATGACACATAGTCTACATTTCACAGAAGTGGCTCAGGTAGTGCAGATCATCCAGGATGGCACATCAAAGCGAGCTGTGGCAAGAACGTTTGCTGTGTCTGTCAGCGTCGTGTCCAGAGCATGGAGGCGCTACCAGTAGATAGGCCAGTACATCAGGAGATGTGGAGGAGGCCGTAGGAGGGCAACAACCCAGCAGCAGGACCACTACCACCACTTTTGTGCAAGCAAGAACAGCAGGAGCATTACCAGAGCCTTGCAGAATGACCTCCAGCAGGCCACAAATGTGCATTTGTTTGCTAAAACGGTCAGAAACAGACTCCATGAGGGTGGTATACGGGCGTCCACAGGTGGGGTTTGTGCTTATAGTCCTGCAGGACATTTGGCATTTGCCAGAGAACACCAAGATGGCAAATTTGACACTGACGTCCTGTGCTCTTCAATGAAAACAGGTTCACTGAGACAGATGCGCCGTTCTGCTGCCTTCAACATCCTGCAGCATGACCGGATGGGTCAGTAGGGGGGGGGGGTGTCGCTCCATGTGCTCGCCAGAGGTAGCCTGACTGCCATTAGATACTGAGATGAGATCCTCAGACCCCTTCTGAGATGACATGCTGGTGCGGTTGGCCCTGGGTTCCTCCTAAAGTAAGACAATGCTAGACCTCATGTGGCTGGAGTGTGTCTGCAGTTATGCAAGACGAAGGCATTGATGCTATGGACTGGCCCGCCCGTTCCCCAGAACTGAATCCAGTTGAGCACATATGGGACACCATGTCTTGCTCCATCCACCAACACAGCATTGCAACACAGACTGTCCAGGATTTGGCTGATGCTTTAGTCCAAGTCTTGGATGAGATCCCTCAGAAGACCATCCACCACCTCATCAGGACCATGCCCAGGAATAATTCATTCATACAGATGAAGGATGTGTTATTTTAGTGTTCCGTTTCTTTTTTTGAACTGTGTGTGTGTGTGTGTGTGTGTATATATATATAAATATATATATATAATCAGCAGTTACTCAGTACTTGAGTAGTGTTTTCACTTAATACATACTTTTACTACTCAAGTAATCATATGGAAGGCTACATTTTACTTTGACTCGATGCATGCTATTCAACAGTAGCAGTACTAATACTTAAGTACAATGCTTTTTTGCATCAATATTGTTATTATTAATTTACAGTTTGCAAAAATACAAATTTACAGTGCCACGAACGGTTAAAACAGATCAACTCCTTGAACAGCACACAAAGAAGATAAAAAAAATGCTCCATCCAAACAAATAACGGTTTTGGTTCTGTTAACATAATACCAACACTAAAGCAAAAAAAGAGAAAGTGAGGACTCAGATCAGACATCCCTCGGCTGAGTACAATTCTGGCTACTTTGCCCACCTCAGGAAATGACCATCACATTTTTATCGAGAAAAACGGTCGCACAACTTTCGAATATTAACTACAACGTGAATTGATGAGTTGTTCGACATAGACGGGTTGGGGGTTTTACTGTATAATGCTAACCTTAACAAGTTACCATTGTGCCGCTAACGGCAGCTAGCATTGGACTCCTACCTCTTGATCCTCGTTTGTTGTCATGATAAGTTCGTCTTTGCCTGTAACGTAATCCTCCAAAGATTTATATTTGCGAGACGACTGCTACCAACAAGCCATGTCTGTCTTTAAAAAACAATACTTGAACAGAAATTCATCAGTGGTGACAGTGATCGCCACCATGGTATTGGCGCTTGCGCAGTCAAGCGTTGTTTCTTCTGCTCACCGGTGGGGAGCACCATAAGATGAAAAACGCACTACTGCCACCAGCTGGACAGAAAGTGTGAAGCAGGAGCTGTTAAGTACAGTACAGCAGTGGTTCCCAACTTTTTATTGTCGCATAACCCTTCAGACATTTGACCTTAAGCCATATACCCTCTACACCTGGACATATAAAAAACTAATATTTTTTTAATCGTAATTTACTTGAAATATTGAACATTAATTGGTTAATTGTTCTATATATTTTTTAATTGTGGGTCAAAAAAGGTGTGTTTTGAATGGCCACATTTTGATAGTTTTACATGACCAGATGACCACTCATCCTACATGTCTTTAATTCCAGTCTGATGTTGGCATTGTTCCGTGTGAAGGGAATCACTTTTTTTGCTCACCCAAAATGGCTAAGGATTATATAAAATAATTTAGTAGATTCAATAGATGTATCCAAAGGTTTAACAATAGTGATCAAGCATTATCCAAAGTGCAGTTTTTGTAAGAATCCCTATTTACAGTGACAGGTGACAGAACTAGAGATGTCCCGATCCACATTTTTGGCGTTCGATCCGATCCGATACCGATCCTTTGGTTACAAACATGAATTTATGCAATTGTGTATGGTTCTGGACCAATTTAATAACAATTTATTAACAAATTATAAATCAATAGAAAAAAATAGCTCATAAGCAAAAGCATATATCAGCCTTCACTTAAATATGGACCCCATTTCTAGATTACTCTTAGCAATAATTCAATAAACCATATACATGACATGAGAGCAAGAGAGAAAGACTTATTATCTTTAATTTTAGTGTGTGTGTGTGTAGGTATATATGTATAACACTCCATACTCCCTGTTGTGTGCCCGGCCCGCCTCGGCTGTGGGGTCAGGGATCCTCCAGGCATTCCTCCTCCACACTGAGCTAGCTGCTAAATGAAAGCAATGCCGCCTCACACGCCCGACCACTCTTTCTAATGCACTACAGTACATTAGTACAGCCATACAAAGGGGGAAGGAGAGAAAAAAACACACACGACAATAGAGGTTAAGCGCAATGCTCATTTTAATGCACAAAACACAAATGAGGAAAAAACATGGGTAACAAAATAACAAATTGGATTGGGCTCGGCGGCGATCTGTGACGGCTTGTCTGGTCCAAGCATCCCCGTATTGGGGATGCTTTTGGTGGGCCGGGCTCACTATGGGTTGAATACCAGTCTCTACCGGTCAGCAAACTTACATAATAGTAATTGGATTTCCATCCATCCATTTTCTACACCGCTTATCCTCATTAGGGTCGCGGGTATGCTGGAGCCTATCCCAGCTGATTGCCAGTCAATCGCACGGCACATATAGACAAACAAACATTCACACTCACCTAACATGCATGTTTTTGGAATGTGGGAGGAAACCGGAGTACCCGGAGAAAACCCACGTGCGCACAGGGAGAACATGCAAACTCCACACAGAGATGCCCAACGGAGATTAAAACCCTGAAACTCCTTACTGTGGGGCCAACATGCTACCCATTCAGCCACCGCGCAGCCCTACTAATTGCATTTGTCATTATTTATAATTAATTTTACTTAAAAAAAAATACAATCTTCATTCCTATTTTGTTTAAATTCATCCCCCCACACACACTTTTTTAACAGTTTATTTTATATTATATATATTTTGTTTTCTCTCTTTTACACACACACACTTGCATTAGTTTTCTGTTTCTTTCTTTCTCTCTTCTATGTAGCATAAATACATGACTACCATAAAATTACATCTTTTTTCCTCTTTTTCTTCTCTTGCGCTTCACATCTTATTATTTCTTTGTCAGTATACAGCCCACAGTTCATTCTGTAACTTTTCCCTCAATGCTTCACAGCCCCCCTCCCTTTGGCTACCTGTCTTACTGTAATTAGTGTCTGTTGTCTGTTGTGTACCGTGTATTGCAACCTTCTCACGTGTGTAGATATGCACTCTATGTATGTATTACTATCGTAAATACACATTCAATGTGCAATAAAAAAAAAAGAACATGATTATTAAAATAAAATTGGTCCATCTGTAAAAAAAGATAAAATTGGAAAAAATGGGCGTGTAAAAAATACTGTAGCAGTGGGATTATTGTGTTGATCCAGGCTGCTGTCAGTCTGTTCATCTTAGAATAAGAAAACTAGGAAGTGGAGTCTGTTCAAAAAAAGACTGGAGGAGTGCTCTGTGATAACATGCAAATTAATGGCCAACTGAATTACAGCCATGCTGATGATGAATTTTTTAGCCTCTATTACAATAGTTTACAAGGGTAGGGCATATCATTTGACATGTTTATAGATGATTGTGGTGTGATTAAGAATGTGACTTTTTTGACAAACTCTGAATGCAACAGAAATGTGTTGATGGGCCTTAGTAACAACCAGCGGTTAGAGCGGTTAGAACTCCCCGTGCGAGTTCCTGGCACCTTGACGGAGGAGTCCGGATACAGTGAGGGGAATCTACCGCTGTAACTACAGAGCCCAATATCCAGGGTCCAACGTGAAAGTAACTTTAGTGTGGCCCAGCGTTACGGCAACCAGATGGAGAACTTCATGCTCTGTTGTCTTTTGGGTCCGTTCTCTTTGCACTGTGAGATGTTCAGGCACACTTGGGTAGACGCTTTTTTATTCACGTACTTCCTATGACAATTGGCATACCCTACCTTGGGGACCTAGGAAGTACAGTATTTTTATTCATTTGCAAACAACAAATGAATTCCACCAACTAATGAAAAAACACATATTCCTTTGACAACCCAACTGAGAAAAAAATATTGATAACATTCTATTTCCCCTGCGATTGACTGGCGACCAGTCCAGGGTGTACCCCGCCTCTCGCCCAAAGTCTGCGAGACTCGAGCGAGTCTGCGAGTAGGCTCCAGCATCCCCGTGACCCTAATGAGGATAAGGATGTATCCAAACAGCAAAATATACCATCTCCTTGATTTCACAGGGGTCTTGTATAGCTGTATCAGAATGTCGAAAAACTTAATTCCTCTCAAAAGTTGTCACAAAAGATAAGAGACAGCTGAGGGTCTTTCATGGTTGTGCATATGCGTTGGCACCACTTTTGGCTTCAAGAGGCGGCATCTGTTCCTGTACATCTGAACATTTTCTCCTATGAGAACCGGAAGAATGCTACAGAATGTTTTAGCGTCAGTTGTAAAAGATGAATATACTTGACAACTTTTGTTAATTATAGTAGTATAGTAGTTAATTATTGCAGTATACTAGCATTGCAGCTTGTGTCACCTTTGTGATCATTTGGATTTCCACAAGCCAGTGGCAGCTGCTGGTCATTCATGGAGGAGGAGCTCACTTTTTTCCGGCGTACATCATAAATGCGTTTATTTAATATGTAAATTCTACCCTCTGTTACCAGTCGTTTTTAACAAAGACAAAGTCGATGGCGATCGGTAAAGTCTCCAAACAATGGAAAAAAAAAGTTTAAAAATGCTCTGATGAAGGTTTATACTGATTTGCTCATTTCACTGTCAATCAAAAATCATCCAATCATCATACGGAAGTTGAGCGTCTGGGCCAGTCCAGACCACTGCGCCACAGACCCCCAGAGATGATGAGCGCCCAATGGGCAGGACAAAGCCTAGCATTTATCCAGTGATCGTCCAGTTTTGTGGAGTGGAAAAATCCACTCTACGCTTCCCCATTGAAGTCAGTAAACTAGACACTCAACATCCGACTGTGTAAAAGCACTGTGGCGCTGTTGGGATGATTGACAAGGAAGTCGTGTCAGACACCTGGGATGAGTAGCTGATTCTGAACAAAAGATGAATGTGTTCTAGTGCATACTTAGTCACTGAAATGTACACACAAGTACATATTCCACCACTTTTTCTGTGGACATTTTAGGGGAAGTTGAGAATCAGCCTACTCTTGATTTGTAACATTAGCAAATATAAACTCAAGAAGTTGACGGACATTACTCTAAAAAATAATTTTTTGCTAAAGTTTTGTCATCTCTACAGTCATGGATGGTCTTGAAGGGTCACCTGGGTTGATTTTATGGCCAATAGCCAATTTGAATGACTTCTCATGTGATTCAATTTCACTACACACATCATAACAAAACACATCAACCATTTGATTGAGCATGTGTAAAAAAAACAGAATAGAAGTTTACCTTTTTTCGTCAATAAATATTTTTTTAATTGAGTAAGACAATGTAAAGATTTTCACCTTGTGACATCTTAGTTGGTGGCGGGGGAAGAGTGACCAACCACTTGGTCAGGAAAGCAGTTATTGGGATATTGTTACTGTATACTCTGATCCCCGGGACAGTTTCTAGTTCTGAAATTTGAATGCAGACATATTTTAGCAGAAGTGAGACTCAGCTCGTGTAATACACCAATTGTAAATGAGTTATTTGTAAAGTGTAAAATTGTACCGCACTTGCGCTTTTTTGTTTTTAATGCATCCAGTGTTTTGCACCAAGTTCGTTTGGCCACCTTGGTCCGGAAATGGCTTCGGAAAATATCTTAGTGAATCAATTTGGAAGGCAGTCATCCTCACACAGCTCTCCACTTCAAGCGCACTCTCTGCAAAAGCATCAGTATCCATAGATAGAACTGGAGGTCTCATTTCTAACAGAGTGGAATCCACGAAGAACTGTTGATACAAAGCCTAAAGAACTATTACAGCATGTGGCATCTTTGTGCCATCATTGTGTCTTTGTTTCAGCGGCTTGAATTATCACACAAATGACAGATTGGTAAAAAAGATTTTATGTAACATTTCAAGACACAACGTAAAAGACATTCAAATCAATGCGAGCGGTGTGCGTGTGCTCTGTTCACATGTAAACAACAGTGCTGTCATTATTTCCTCATCCAATACAATAAATTATGATGATCAGTGGACTTGCCGTAAACGTAACAAAACATTATCTTTGAGAAGATTTTCAAGCAATTGTGGACACAAACCACCCCAGGCATGGAGAGACCTCTTTGGTACAGAACACAAATCCTAAAAATAATTGTAAACAAGACAGGAGCTACAAAAAACACACATAATAAAATGAAAAATAATTGATTTGGCAAAATGTCTCAGTCTGCAAGGCCTCCGTGCAAAACTGCGTCAATGTGGCTAAATTTAGAGCGCTCTCCCCTTTTCTTCTTCACCATTTTTGTTTCTTTTGACATTGTCCTCCTCCTGCCGCTTCTCAGTGGCAGACCAACACGGCAACGTTGTTTTAGTGCAAATAGGCTTTGGAGGGGAGGAGGGGGCCACGTGGTGCCAGGGAGAAGGTCATCTTCATGATGGAGGCGAGGATGGGTTTGGTTTGGCACCTGGTACCGGTCTGGATGAGAGAACAAGGCAAACAAAGGCTCAAGCTTGCATCACGACCCCTGGCGCAAAAAAACAAACTGTGCCCACCTGAGAGCTCTGAGAGGGGGAACGGCTGAGATTTTGCCCACAGGTCTAAGTCCTCCTGCCGGGGGCATCACAACCAACAAGCTTGGAGGAGGTTTTGAGGTCAGCACACGAACTGGACTCGCAGTAGGGGAGGTTCCCCTGGTGGGACTGAGGGGGAGGGGTCTCTGAGGCGGGAAGGGGGACGGTCTGGGCTGCTGCTCAGACACCAGCTAAAAAAATATTTATTTGTAATTATTCATTGGAATGAGTTAGAAAATTAAATGGCAGCCTCACCAGTGGGGAACGTGTCGGATTGAGGGGAAGGGGCTTCCTGGGCGGGCTTAGGCGCCGCAGGGGCGGCAAGGATTTCCTCCTGGAGGGCTTGCCCACCGGGAGAGGTGGCCGTGACCCCTTTGGGACAGGCCGCAGTGGTCGCACAATGTTGACCGGCTGGGTGCCAGCGGGCGGTGGTGCTGGTCGGAGAGGAAGGACCTCTTTGCTGGTGGCAGAAAGCTGGAGGAGCAACAAAAACAAACATAAACAAGACAAATTTTGAAATAATTATAACAATCATAACAGTGGTTCAAAAATGTAACACACCCCCTTGTGGCCGCCCGCTTTGCTGATTGGTCCCACAACCTTTAAGTGAAAGGCGGAATTCAGATGGCCATTCTTTGTCCCGTTCTCCAATGATGTCTCCGTCCTGTCCACACAGAATATTCATTTATGTTCACCTAATGTCGGCTCCATCTTTTCAAACTGGTTCCCCTGAGTGTATTAACAATACCATCCTTCACTTTTTCTTTATTAAATGCCCTACTACCCTATACAGATGCATCTCAATACAGTAACGTAGATTATCATTGAATAGTTCATGTGTTTCAGTAGTTCAGATCAAAATGTGAAATTCATATTTGAACTGTTTTAACAAACTATTTTTGTGAAGTATTTTAACAACGTATTTCTTCATAAGTTTAGATTACGTCTAACTAAAACCCTTAATTCAGTATCTCATAATTGAAAGAAAATGTCAAAAGGTTTGATACTGTCAACTATACAAAAAAATTCTGAGCCTTTCTTAGTCTTGTTCCGTGGGAACATTAATATATTTCCGTACTTGAGTTTTCATTTTCCATACTTTTCCAGACCTGAAAATGTATACAATCAAATTCCATACTTTCCATACTCGCATAGGAACCCTGAGAAAAAAATGCGGGCCAATAAAAAACAAGTTATGAGCCACAAACAGCCGCTGGGTCAGACTTTGGACACACCTGATTACTCAACTCAACTCAACTTTATTTATAAAGCGCTTTCATACAATCAGTGATTGAGACAAAGTGCTGTACAGTGCATACAGAATAAAAGACTAGCTAAAAACCACTACAACAATAAAAGAAATATAATCATTAATGGAACAATAAAAACTGTACAGCACAATAAAACAGGTGCAGACTCTTAGACTTAGTTAAAAGCCAAGGAGTAAAAATGAGTTTTAAGAAGAGTTTTAAAAGTGGACAGTGACTGGGCTAGACGGATGTGCAGGGGCACTGCGTTCCACAGTTTAGGTGCTGCTGCAAAAAAGGCTCTACCACCTCTGCATTTTAGCTTAGACCTTGTGCCTCGAGGAGAAACTGGTCAGTTTAACACTAACATAAACAAATCAACGTTGTTTGTCCCTTTAAGAGTATTTGGAATCGATATAGTAACATATTAGAAGCCAGTCATTGTGTTTACTTCTGATACCATCAAGACATATTTTCTGTCTGCTTCATTTGCAAGCTCATTAAAGGACTGGATCAGTGCGCAAGGAGCTGAGGACGTCTTAAGACACTCCGTCACGCGACCTCAGGCAGAGAGATGAGCTCGTTAAAGCAGATCTTGAGGTGATGAGGACTTGAATTTTGCTTGCCTGCGATGGTGGCGAAAAGATGTATTGATCTGTCTGAGTCTCGTGCATTACATGACACATGACATGGCTTCTGTCCTGCATCGCACAGTAAAAGCAAAATAACATCACAAAAATGGCTGTCGTACTTGTTGCTCTTGCTCTTTTCTCGTTGCGTGAGCCACTTGTGGAAGTAGGACGTCTTGATGCGGTAGCAGTAGAAGAGCATCAGCACAGCAGGGAGGACCACCAGGAAGGCAAACAAAAGGCCTACCACCAGGCCCACTTGACCTGCACACACACACAAACACACGCACACACACACACGCACACACACACACGCACACACACACACACACACACACACACACACACATCGGGAAAGTTAAGTCTCCAACTGAATGTACTCATAGACTAATGATTTAGAGTGCATGATACCACGTAGTCATTTTTTAAGCAGTATGTTGCACGAAATGGAAAGAACAGAACAAGTGTTGTAAATTCTTCAGCCAGCATTAACAGCACTGATGAGTTAATTACAAACATTTTTAAGTGCACTGACTTCAAAAAATGACTTCAAATGCTTAAAAAATGAAAAACATTTTTTTTTTATAAATAAAACTGTAAAACTCATTTTGGTGATATTTCAAATAAGGCAGCTTCTGTGTTTTTAAAAAATAGATAAATAATAAAATAAACTGTTGCATTAAAAAAAATTAATATATGTATAAAGTTATAAATTAACAAGTTAAAAGTGTAAACGATAAACACTTAGCAGCAACAGCCTGAACATGACAAATGTAACTATTCAAATTTTGGGCTAAAAAAACACCTTGTTCACATTTTGAGCAGAAAGCTTTGAGCTGAAGCTATCGGTGTTTGCACTAAGCTGATTTTCTCTCTTGTGGATGGAACATTCACTGCCAGATGATACCGTTTTAAGTGCGCTAACGTGTTAGACGTGTTTCCTGCAGCAAACCCGATCTCCCTGGAACAACGTCCACACACAACTTTGGATTTATCCGCTTGCCTTTGTCCATCCATAATTTTACCAGAGAAGCCAAACAGGACACGATGGAGATGGGAGGGTCGTCCAGCTCAGCCTTCTGGCTGCCATTTGCTATGATGGGAGATAATGTTCCTCTCCATCTGTCAGTAGTGTCCGACACTTAGAAGAGTCCATGCGGAAACTCGGTTAGGACTTTTGTTCCACGCGGAGGGCTTAGATGACTCTAGTAATAAATTTAATAAGAAAATAGCATAAATTATAACCAAAACGGTACGCTAGTGGACCGAACTGAACATGCGAAACCGAAACTGTTCAGTACATCCATGTGAGCCATTACACCCCTACGATATAGTAAACACAATATAAGTAAATGAGTCATTTACATCCTAAATAAAACTGCTTGTCACAGTAAATGTGTTCCCCGGCAGACCTTAGTTCTGGGCGGACAGGAAGTGACCCCGTCAAGGTTCAGAGTTGAGGTTTAGCTTTTCCTGGGTTGTGGCCCAAACAGTAGGTCATGTTATATTGTGTTGTTATTATTGTGTTAGATAAATTAAACTTGCTATAACTGCCTGTTCTGGCGACCATGTCTCACGTTCTGGCGACACCTAGTGGCCAATGCAGAATACTACACTCACAAGTAAAATACGAATAGTATTTCAGTTAATTTAGTTAGTTAATCCCAGCTGACTTTGGGTGGGAGGCGGGGTAGACCCTGAACTGGTCGCCAGTCATTCGCAGGGCAGACATACACTCACATTCACAATTTAGAGTCGCCAATTAACCTAACATGCATGTTTTTGGAATGTGGGAGGAAACCGGAGTACCCGGAGAAAACCCACACACGCACGGGGAGAACATGCAAACTCCACACAGAGATGCCCAACGGAGATTCGAACCCTGAACCGCCTGACTGTGAGGCCAACATGCTATCCCTTCATCCACCGTGCGGCCCACATTAAGAAATATATATATATATTATTATTTCATTTATTAATATTGTACCTACAGTATTAAACGTGCAGTTACACAACATCACGTCTCATCAAAGCATCTTCCTGCTAAAAAATAAGTACATTGCCTTGTAAAAATTGTAACATTGCCTTTGCTGGAATTAAATCCACAGCACTTACTCCACCTGGCAGATGACGCCATCAAACTTCTTCTATTTAAGTTAAGCAGAAAAAAAAATCCCAAAATCTACAAATATATAGAGAGCGAATGCCGAAGAGCAAAGAGGTGAGAATCTACTGTACTGACATTTTGTGGCATTAATAGCTCCCATCCCCCGCAAAAAATGACACCAGGAGGTTGCCAGAGCTGTTATTGAAAATATTTTGTGACCCGGCTCTAATTAAAAACCCCAGCAGTTATTTAATTTTGAAGACTACTATAGGAGATGTAACGTAATTAATTGGAACATTTATGTGAGCGTAGTCACTATCTACAAAAGTGCAGTAGAAATAAGATGCAAAATTATTCATTATTTTTAAAACAAGTGCAAATGGAGATTGGTGCCCCAGACTCACTCCATTTGTGTTGGTTTTTCACTTTCTTAAACTATCATACAGGTGTAAGAAGAAGTTACCACTACTTGTTTCCTATGTTAGGGTCAGTGTTGTTTCAGTAATCTGTCCCTTTTTTACATCAGGAAAAACCTGCTCTTTTAACCTGTGTTTAGATCATATCCCTCATATAGAGGGTTGTATCAGGAAGGGCATGCGACGTAAAACTTGCCAAATCAAAACATGCAAATCAAACAGAAGAATACTGTATGATTCGCTGTGGCGACCCCTGATGGGATAAGAAGGGATAAGAAGAAAGCAAAAGAAGATTTATGTGATTTGTTCCTAAAAGTGTGTGTGTGTGTGCGTGTGTGCATACTCACTGTCGTATTGTATGGGCCCGCTGTCCACGCTGCCCCCGAGGCCCGGCTTCGCACAGAAAGGTGGAGCCCAACCTCGATCACAGTGGCAGTTGCCATTGCTGTTGCACACCTACAATATGCCCACAAAAATTGAGGTTAAATAATAATAATAAAGAACAATTTGTGATTTTTACTTGTTTTTTGTTAGTGTGGGCTTTGTTGGTCATGGCATCATCAAATGAATAGTGATCTGGGAAGTCCACATCTAGAGTTTTATTTTGAAGTGTGACTTGATGTTTTTTGGTTAAAAACAAACAAAATAACACTAAAAACTAAACCAGCCAGAGTAGCTTGCTTCCTCCAAATAGCTTTTGCCTGTGTTTGCCTAATGGTAAGTCTAATTTCCAAATAATAAAATGTCTTTAAAAAGACGATGGATGCCACCACACTTGGCATAAGTTACCTCCTGCTCTTTATGTGTGTTGGTTGGCACAGAGGTTGCTCCCTCCATACGGTGTTCAACTGAGGGCGGAGCTGTATGTTTCAGACCTTGGGACGTCACTGGGTTTGCAAGTGGGCACCCCATTTCACCGGTGTTTTGTCAACTAGCCCACGACACCTCAGTGGTGCTTGTCAGCAGCACCAGCGTGCTGGAACTACTTCCACTGGTAAGTTCCCAGCTCTACACCCTATTTGCTGGCCCTCAAAGTTGGGGGACTGATATTTGCTCAGCTTGCGTTCATGGACCTCTTCAATCCTTTCCTCCTAAGGTACCGTTAGTTTTATCAGTATGCAATTAAAAAATAAAAAGAAAACATCGGGTCCATATGAGTCGCTGAAGTTAACACATCAAACAACAGTAGTGACACTTTCTGAGCAAGACAAGTACTCAACATGGAACTTTTACTCTACTTCAGATAATATAAAATAGATCCAACAAACCTGTCAATCGCAGTGCTGTAAGTAGGCACATCAAAAATAATATTGTTCATCCCATCAATAAAGTGTTCAGTCGCTGTGAGTGCCATCTGTGGTTGCCAGTGAGCTCCGGCATAGCAACACAGTCAGGTGAATCCTCCACCAAAACATTACGTTTGTTTTTCCTTTCGCCATTGTACATCTTGCAAATTCTGGTCATCATAGTAGTCCTGCACATTGACTTGTATGATGGGTCACTCAACGCAGTTTGCAACACCTCTGTTGAAACCTTGGCTTTCACTATGTTCGTGGGCATGCAGTTTCGCTTGACAAGAGCCTGCCGGTCGTAGAATTGCTCAAGTGAGTTGCTAGTGAGTTTAGTTTGAGGAAGAGCTTGGCTATGGCTCACTGAATTGCTAACGTCTTCGCTTCTAATGTGAGCTGTGGCTGCAGCTGCAACAGGGTGCTTTGTGTTGATGTGGTAGGCTAAATTTGAGCTGCTTTGAAGGTAAACAATCACCTAGGATACAGGGATACAGGGCATATTAATCTACTTTTATCAATGGTGTTGTCGAGGTGCTTTTCAAATGTAAATTTCCCATTGACTGGGCTGACCACTCTCACATGCTCCTCCATTTTCAAGTGTTCTCTCCACTACTTATCTTGCCCTCCACACTACAATGGGACCTTATCATCTGCCAAACAAGCCCAAACACAATGACACCCAATCTATGTCCACCTAAGGTTGTGACTGACCCTTGTTGTCCACCCCAACAACTGAAGCACAAAAACCCCATGCATAAATACGGGTTTGGATTTTTAAAAAAGCAACTCACATACAGAAACTGTCAGAAAAAATAGATTCATGCAATAATAAAACAAACACACTAAATGTAGCGGCCATTTTTAAATCACAATCAATGCTATAATCTGACACCCCTACGTACAGTATATTACCAGCAAGCCTGGTGACCAGCCTGGTGACCATCATCACAATGATGAGTTTATGGACGTGTAAACCTTGCATGATTTCTCCTTATCTGCCTCAGGCTTGCTTGTAAAGTTCCAATAAATAGCTTAACACCTCAGGTGGCTGCTGTTTTTCAGCTGTTGTTTTATTGTATCTTATTATTCCTGCCTTTACTGCAGCTTTGTGCGTTGACAAAACACACAAGCTTCGCCCAAGGACACAGTGAGCTTGGGGCAGTCTTTTTGTTTGTGCGTGTTCCCTTACCCCGTTGCCATGACAGCGGGCGATGCAAACCTCCAGCTCGCTAAATGATGCATTTTGACACCGACGGTCCCGACACACCTGTGACAACAAGCAGGGGGTTGGTAAGATTAGATACACAGACATCTTGGCAAGAACCTACAACAGCTTTAAATCTTTCTGCGCGGTTCCAAATTCAGCACTTTCCTGAGCAATCATCTAAAAAAAAATTATGTATTCTATACTTTGAAATGCAAAAAATGTTTACCTGTCTAAACAATGATCACGATACGTATTAAGAGAGTATACTTTGGTCATTTTAAACCAAAATTTGTATTTCAAAGCAAACCAAATCCATAGCAGGTGTTTTTACATCAACACCTGCTATGGATTTGGTTTGTTTTAGAAACGGATCATACAGTATTATAGAAATTTTGATTAGCGTGCCCCCTGCTGGTAAAATCCTCAGTTATTTGCCCAAAGTCAGCTGGGATAGGCTCCAGCATACCCGCGACCCTAATGAGGATTAGCGTTATAGAAAATGGATGGATGGATATTTGCTTTGTGGATTCTTGCTAAAAAAGCAAGACATGATATGCACGCTATTAAGGCTGTGCAATTGGGCACAGTTGAAAGGGGGTGTGTTAAAAAAAACAGCGGTGTCTGCCGGTGAATTAAAAACTCGAAACTTTTTTCTACACACTATTTTGTTTCTAGGATTTGGCAATCCTGTGAATCACTAAACTAATATTTAGTTGTATGAGCACAGTTTTTTCTAACTGCTTCACATCTGTGTGCCATGGAGTCAGCCAACGTGTGGCACCTTTCAGCTGTTATTCCACTCCAAGCTTCTTTACCAACGTTCCACAATTAATCAACATTTGTTGGTTTTGCTTTAGAAAACAGCATTTTTTATCACACCTCACAAGTTCTCCACTGGATTAAGGTTAAAGTATTGGGCTGGAGACTCCATAACATAACAAGATTATGCTTGTTTACTAATGTAGACCCCCAATATGTGATAAATAGGCCCAACACCATAGTAGGAGAAACATGACCATATCATGATGCTTGAACCACCATACTTCATTTTCTTCACCGTGTACTGTGGCTTGAATTCAGAGTTTGGGGGTCGTCTCACAAACTGTCAGCGGCCCTTGGACCCAAAAAGAACAATTTTACTCTCATCAGTCCACAAAATTTCCCCCCATTTCTCTATAGGCTAGTTGGTGTGTTTTTTTTGGAAAATTGTAACCTCTTTGCACATGCCTTTTGACAAGCTACACACAGACGTCTTCTAACTGTCACAGTACTTTGACGTAACTCCAGACTGTGATCATCCTGGAGCTGATCATTTGGCTGAGCCTTTGCCATTCCGGTTATTCTTTGATCCATTTTGTCTTCTGTTTTCTGCCACATATCTCTGGTTTTGCTCTCCATTTTAAGGAATTGGAGATCATTTTCGCTGAACAGCCAAACATTTTTTGCATCTCTTCATATGTTTTCACGTCTCCAATCAACTTTTTAATCAAAGTACGCTGTTCAATCCATTTTCCTCAGGCTTTCAAAAAGAAATGCATGTTAAACAAGTGCCGGTTTCATACTTAAATAGGGGTCACTTGATTCACACCTGTTTTTCACAAAATTGATCACTGATCACTGAATTGCACAGCCTTGAGAGCGTACATATCATGAATGCTGGGTCTTGTTTTCTGAGAATCTACTGCACCTACTGGTAACTTGTTTGCCCTGTAACAAATAATATATACCAAATAACAGTGATTATTCTGGTTAGTCACATTGCACTGCTATTATTTTGAACATTTCTGTACATCTGGTGGCTGACAGGGTAAAATGCGCAGCAACGTCCAAGCGAGTCAAACTCACACCAAAGCCACACAAAACACCATAACCACAAAACACAAACACCATAAAACAAATGCATGGAAATATACTGCAAATTAAAAAATCTGCAATCAATGCTGCCGCATCAAAACAACTGCAATAGAAAAATGCTACAAATTCCAAAACCACACACAAACCACCAAAACTTTATGCTTTTGTGTAATCACTTTGCTGTAAAATTGGTTGCGCTAGAATAACACATTGCCATACAGATATCTCTTGGGTCTGTCGCCTCTTATAGCCTGGAAAAACGGATTTTTATTTTGCAGCATTTTACAGTTGCATGTGTCTTCTGGTGTTTGTGTGTTTTTGCTTTTGCTAATTATTTGTGTGTTTGGAGTGCTCAGGAGTTGCTTTCATTGAGGTCCACAGAAATACTATTGCACACAAAGAATGTGTTAACTTTTGTCACACTGTGACAGAAAGCCCTGTGCAGAAAGACGCTGTGATGCGTCAATGCTATGTACAAGTGTATTAATACTAAAGTCAAGGATAACAAAGATGTTGCCTAACAAAAATGCCAAACAAAATAAAAAATAAAAGAAAGCAAGCCTCTATTACAATTGTAAAGGATGCTGGCCCTGGATACATGGACTCAAAATCACAAGCGTCAGTCTTGTTGCCAAATGTGGAGGGGAGGACGACTACAGCCGTGAGTTGAATACATCAGAAAAACAAGAAGATCAACAAAATGTGGTGGAGGAGGACGACTACAGCCATGAGTCGAGTACATCAGAAAAACAAGAAGAAGAGGAACATTTCTGGGAGACCCGGATACAACACTTTAAGAAGTTAAGAGAGATAGAGAAGGAGATCCAGAGGCAGGAGATACTGGAGTGTACTGCAGCACAAACAGACCTTAAGCATTTGCAGCCACAGATTCAACATGTACAATTGCAGAATGACAGTGTCATCAAAAAGATCCTAGGGGTCCATGGTGATGTCATAAACCTTATGGAGGAAAATAGAGCGCTGAGCAAAGAAACTAAAGCTCTAAAAGAAGAAATCGAGAAGTTGTAAGATAAAAATGTTGCATTTTGTGCTGTTCTTAAAGAGGTTAAAAACCCTATAGCAGAAAATAAAGCACTACGCACTGATATCAAGGCTTTGCAAGATAATATAAAGCCACTATTGAAAATGCTGCCTTGCGCACTGCTCTCAAGGAAGCTAAAAACCATTCATTCATTCATTTTCTATGCCGCTTGTCCTCATTAGGGTCGCGGGTGCTAAAAACCATATGGAAGAAAATAGAGCATTATGCAAGGATGTTAGAGTTCTGCAGAATATCAAGACATTATTGGAAGACAATGCTGCCTTGCGTGCTGCCCTCAAGGAGGTTAAAAACCCCAAGGAAGTAAACAATGCATTATGCAACAACACCAATGTTCTTTAGGATGATATCAAGACCCTACTGAAGGATAATGCCACCTGGCGCACCACTCTGGAGGAAGAGAAAGAAGCAAAGGATAACATTACTGCGCAAATTAAAACTATAATAGAGGAGGTGGATCAGAATTCAATGATGAATGATGTGATCCTCAGATGGCTCAGAATTACACCCAGGTCAAAAGATAGGGAAACTCATAACAGAGGAGATCCAGATGGAAAGAATGTTCCTTCAGCAAAGCAACAGATTGTCAGCTTCCTACAATCAAAGGAGGTGGATATTGATATCAACACCATTGATACTTGCATCCCACTGTATGGTGGAAACAACACCACACCTGTCGTCATCAAGTTCACCAACAGGGAATTCAAAACTGCACTACTGAAGCAGAGAAAGAACTTAAAAGGCACAAACGCCTACTTAAATGAGCATCTGACAAAACGCAACGCTGACATTGCCAAGAAAGCAGGGAAAGATACAAAGTACTTGGAGCACCAATGGAAAAATATACATCAAGCTACATGGAGGTCCAGGAGAAGCAGGAGTGCTGGTTGTCAAAGACATCAACAATCTGGATACATACTAAACATCATATAATCATGACAATAAGGATAAAAGAGGAAACAACGCACAAAACCAGTAAGATTACATTCAATAATACAAACACTGATACTAACGTGGAAAGGGCACGTTCAACATATTTTAGTATTATTCAGTATTAAAATCAGGAACTCATGTACTTACATTTAATGACACGGTACAACACCAAGACAGCAAGATGTTGATCCGGAAATCAACAGGGGAAGAGGGAATATATATATACTGTATATATATATATATATTAAAGAAAATGAGATACATGCATGTATGTGTATGTATTACATGTATCTATGTATGTATACATATGAATGTATGGGTGTATGCATGTATACATATATACACAGTATGTATGAGTATGTATTAGCAAAACATGTGAGAAGGGGGTAGGATTAAATAAACTCTGCTTCTTCCTACTCCTTTTCAGACATGTAGAACTGAGGAATGTAACATGAATAATTCCTTGTACAATGTATGCATGTTCGAAACAATTTAAACCAAACCAAACCAAAGTCACTACAGTAGAGCAGCAGAACTGACTGGCCGGCTGCTTCTTTTCTTCTTTGTCTTTCTTCTAATATATATTGCTCGTAATGCGTCCCACAATAGCATAAGTTGAATGTGACTGGAATGTGCTGCTGAGGGAAAGCAAGGTCGTTCATCCAATTCAAACTGTGCTTTTGAAAAGGGAGCAGTGGGAGAGATAGCCCTCACTGTTCAAAAATCAGTGCTTATGATTCTGGCTTCGGCTGACTTTGAACCAAGTTGTGGCCCACTTTGCCGAAGCAAGAACCCACCTTGCCCTCGCCACACTTGGTGCCAGTTGCGACAAGGCCGGGGTCTGGCAGGTCGCCCTGGCCGTCCTGGGTGCTGTAGACGTGGGTGCCGCGACACTTTACCTCCGTTCCTCCCGTCTTGATGGTGGTGTCGATGGACACGGCGTTAGTGCCTTTGGGCTTTTTAGCAGCACTGTGGCACTGGATCTTTCCACACTTGGCATCACTGCACATAAACACATGCAACTGTCTTAATGTTGGTTATGCTGATGAGCACTGCCTACACACCAGCAAGAAAATGATACACCCTGGGGATCTCCAACCTTTTTTCTTCTGAGAGCTACTTTTACTAAAGAAAAATTCGACACACAGTCAGGAGATCTGGAAGACCTGGGTACAAAATCTGTGTAGCGTTTGTACGTTCTACCCGTACGTGTGTTTTCCCTGGATACCCCTGTTTCATTCCACGTTAGAAAAATATTTATGTTGGGTTTTAAATTGTCCATTGGTATGAATGTGAGTGTAAAATGTTGTGTGTCTGTGTGTATGTCTGCAAAACAGTCCAGGGTATACCTCTCCTCTCACCAAAAGTCTGCTGGGATATGCTCCAGCATACCCCCGCAACCCTAATGAGGATTAAGCGGCATAGAGATTGAATGAATGAAAATGGCCGAGAGCTATTTATATTCTGTGTATCTCTGTCACAATAAACCCAGCATCAAAATTATGGGCCATTTATATTTCTGTAAGCGGATGAACAAATACTTTTCCCACTGTGTTGTTGATCTATTCCGAAGGTTGACGACTTTATCAACACTAACATCGTCCTCATTGATATGCAGATGAAGACTGGCGGGTACACAAACTCACATGTGCCGTCTGAGGGGATAAACGCCGACAATTACAGGATGGTGGCGCGGTGACTAATGCTAAGATTAGTCAGGTTCTGTCAGGGGACGTATTGCATTTGCATATCCTCTAATCAGCCTTACTGTAACCACTGCAGCGTTTAATGACTCCTGTGGGGCCACATCATTATCATCAACTTCCTTCAATTAACGTAAGTAAATTGCTCATTTGGATCTTGTCATTAGTGGGAGCAGTGCCTGGTAAGGCTTGAGCGTGTTAGAAAGTATGAAAAAAATCCATGATCGGACTGGACAGGAGAAGATGGAGGATTATTTTTTCATCACTTCATCTAATCCACTGATTTCCTCTTCCTAAAATAGTCCCCTGCTCATTGTGGACATCGTGAATCACCACAAAGTGGAGTGGAGTACATCTTGATTTACCATTATTGCTCACCTCTTTGCACACTTAACGTAGTTACCGTGCTCATCTTTCCCACAGTTTCCGAAGGCGTTCCCTGCGGCATTGACGTCTTCGAAGCAGGCGTTGTGGGCTGGCCGCGCACCTGGAAACATCATGCATCACTTAATTGCTCATTGCTTTTTATGCAAAAAAAGCAACATAGAATCAATACACAAATTTCTCACAATTGAGCAGAAGAAGCTCACTGTCAATGTGTGGTTTGACCTGTTTGATGTAAACGTCACATTTACAAAAATACTGAGCACTATCTCCATCAGGAATGAGCTCGTCCTTACCAGAGCCCCACAGCTGCAGGCACTGCTGCTCGTGGGTCAGACACATGCCATTGTAGCAGTAGGCCCGTCCGTACTGGCAGGGGGAGCCGTCCAGTAGGTAGACATTAGCGGGGCAGTAAGGCGACGCCCCTGTGCAGTACTCGGGCAGGTCGCAGGACCCGGCCGGGCCCCGGCACATTGTACCTGCCTGTTTTAACTGGCATGGGGAGAAAAAAAAAGGAGGAGTGAGGCCATGGATGACGTGTATCTACTCATGTTTTGGGTTTGCTCCACAGCTAGACTGTAGTTGTGGAGAGTAATTTACTTTTAACTCAAGGCAGCAATGTTGGTGTTGACGAGGGCACTCTCCAGGCCTCTTTCAGCAATATTAGAGACAACAGAGGCTGGGTAGCTACGGCAAAAACACTTTGATTCCAAGGTGAAATGACGGGACATTGGGATGCTTTAAAAATTTATCATCAATTACTTTATTAATTTTGCTTTGTTATCATAATTATGCATGTCACAAATTTAGGAGACAATGCACAATATTGGGCCTACGAGACAAGACAATATTTTAAATTATACACTGACAGTATAAGCTTTTCTTGTTCCCATGCCAACTGTTTTCTGTCTATATGTGTATCTTGTTAATGTTATGTTCTGTGTGACTCGAAATACATAAATAAATCCAAATAAAATAAATAAAATATATTGCCATCTACTAATATAATTTCTACTATGTTGCCTCCACCCCCCAAGACAAATACTATATGACTGACAAAAGGGTTAGGTAAACCAAATTTCATCTTACAGTTCAAAAAGCAAAAAGTTAATCCCTGGAATAAACAGAGTGGGGTGTCAGCTTTGACACTTTCACTCTTACAGCGGAATGTCAGAATCTGCATTAGAACACTGAGATCTGAGAGCTGATGATGAGAGGCCTTGGTGTGGTTTGAAGATAACACTTGATGTGCTGATTCGGGAGTTGTTTTAAGTATACAATGGACTGGTGCGTTTGTGTTACCTTGCAGCCTTGACAGCACACTCCATGGGCACACTGAGCCTCCTCTTTCAGGGTGCAATTGTTGGCATTGCAACAATCATTGGTGCATTCCTGCAAACAAATGAGGACACTCAGACTATGTTCACATGGATGTTTTAAAAAGGCATATTCTTCAATGCGCTGCACTATGGCCTAGCGGTTAGCATTTTGGGTACACAGTCAGGAGATCCGAAAGATAGGCATTTGAATCTCCTATCTGTGTGAAGTTTGCATGTTCTCCCTGTTTGTGGGGGGGTTTTCTCTGGGCACTCAGGCTTCCTCCCACTTTCCAAAAACATGCATGCAGGTTAATTTCACTTTCACTTTCATTTCAATTTTGCTTATTTCATTACGTGCCATGGTAGACGTGTATGCTCGACTAACAAAACATTAATGTCACATTAAATTTACATTACAGCATTATATTAACGTAACGCTGATTCCCAAGATAATGTACATCACTGCACATTTAATATATCACTATATTGATGAACATAGGTGTTATAATGCACCAAGGCAGCTGTGGATCTGATTTCAGCTCATGAAAATGGGTGCAAAAACAAAAGTGTTGCATTGATATTTTTGTTGAGTGTATGTTGACGTCGACTTGGTATAAACTAATAAGAACACAATGGATTGGTCGACATAGGCAGGTTGTCAACTTTTTGGGGTGCCTCCGTACCTGTTTGTGTGGTCATGGCCTTACATTTCAACACATCAGCAATATATATTGATCCTGTTTGGCATGGCTGTTTTGTTTTTGAATTTCTTTTAAAACATCGCATAAAGGAATTGCATGAGTGAAAGTTTCATTCGTGAAGCCCTAAGTCAGGTTAGTAAGTAAGTACAAAAAAAAAAAAGTAAGTACACCGTGACAGTTGGAAAGCTTTAAGAATGAGTGACTTTGCAGTGATTCATGAGGCAAGAGTGGATTAAAAGGTCAGAAGTCCAGAATTCCAGAAGTCAGAACTTGTAAAAGGGGGGTGCATATGTAAAAATGAAATACAGAGGTGTGACACATTGCTGCACACATACAACATTTCCTGTTGCCATGGCGTTTTGATTCTTGGATTTGATGCCCACTTCGCCACCACCAAACAAAGAAGAAGCCGGCGAGCACCAGTGAAGAAGAAGCAGCTAAAAAGTTTGTCTTAACTTCATAAAAAAGAGCGGTTGGCTCAGTGCATCTTTTGCAACACAATGATATCATGCATATGCAATAACAGTACATTGGCTTTGATGCACTGTCGGACTTCCTCTAAGCAATCCGAATCAGGGAAGTCAATAAATGAAATCTGTCTCATGCCAATGTAATTGTGTGTTTCAGGACGCTAGTTGATGTGGAAGTTTGGTTTAAATAAAAGAACCCACAACACACTTCCACCCATCAAAACAAGAGCCCTTTTGGGTATATTCTGTTTACCTGTGTTCACAAAATAAGGGTTTCATGAAAAATAGCTTACACCGACAGCAAATAAACTATATTACTTTTCAAAAGTAAAAATCTTTTGCAGTGTACTCCTGCAAAAAGAAAATTCATAACATTTTCATTCAAATATAATAGGTTGCTATTTATATACTGATTGAAAATAGCCCTGTAATATAGTTGATAAAAAGTTCACATAATAAAAAAATATGGAGAAGTTTAGAGATTTCACCCAAAAAGAACTTTGGTTAGTGCCCTCGTTTAAACCACGCAAACATTTATGTCTCCGCCTCTCGGAGGCATAAAAGTATCGGAATTGAAATGAGGAATCAGAATTGGAAGCGGAATTGTCAAGTTCTTTTAGCCAGCTGGACCTTGAAAAGGTTGAGAATATCGTAGAGGGAGCTTTATCAACTCGATTCCAGTACATTTTCTTGAGTTTTATTTCAGACTTCAGCTATTTACTAAAGCACAGGGCGCTGCAAAAAAGTTTGGGAACCACTGATATAATGCATGTCATAGTTATGTTACATAGATATTAAACAAGTAATCATAATTGCCATCATAATTTGTACTTTTATGAGTGCATGTACAGTCATGGAACGTTTATTTTTTTTATTTATTTCCCGATACGCGAAATTGTATCAAACAGAAAGTGTTCAAATTCAACGATCACTGATGCTTATCACTAAAGATGAGAAGCATGCTACATGTTGGATGAGGCCAGGCTTAATGGAGCACCACACAGACACCTAATCGATTAATTTATCAATGAGGGGTGAGCGCACAGCTCTTAGCTGCCTGCTGAATCCTAATTCTTCATCTTGGGAAGACATTTACAACAATTCTATACTTTCAACTTTGTGGCAACAAGCGGTTGGAATAATAACTTTGGGATGTTTTTCATAATAATAATAATTACATGTAAAAAATTTAAAAAAACACTCTTAATAATACATTTTCTGCTTCTTCCGCTTGGATCAATTTGATGTGGAAGAATCTAAGGGCGTACTCGCACAAGATCACTAGTCCACACCAAAGCCTGGCACACTTCCCCTCAGATGGCATGATTGAAAGAGTTGGCCTAGGGCACGCCACAATTGTGCCAAGTCTTTGACTGATTGTAATGCAATCGCTCCTTGCAAACCATGATAATCACAAAATTCATAAGAGAAAAAAAATAGAGTATAACCCACTAGAATCGGCCCCTCTATGTTGACAACCTGTCTATGTTGACCACAAGTGGTAGTCCATTTAGTTCTTCTTATGACTAAAAAGTACCACCTCAAATTACAGTCAACATACACGACCGACTGCTTTTGTCAGCAAAACATTTGAGACCCAGAAGTCCAAAATAACCCACTGATCCGTTTTTTTCACCACTTGTCCGCAGTGGGTGAGCTGGGGCTTATCGCAGTTGACAGACATTTTATCAACCTAGTTGTTACCTAAGAGTATACAATATTATATGAAAACAGAAGAATCAAAATAAAAATATGCACAAATGTTGGCTAGCAGGGGCCGGTGCCAAAATCCACACAGCATGAATGGTGTAGTGTGAGCATGCCAACCGACAAGCTCCAAAGCAGAAAAGCCAAATAAAAGTGTCCTTACATCAGGTTCGCCACAGTCGCACTCCTCTCCATCCTCCACAAAGCCATTGCCGCACTTCTTCCCACCCACGAGGTCCTTCATGTTGGGCATGTTGTAGAGACACATGCCTCCCCCCTTTTGGAAGTAGCTGTCGAGGTCACGTTTGCTGCAATGGCTGAACACCCTCGGAAATGGATGCCTGTGGCAGAAATGGAAGTCATGACAATGTGAGCGGGAGGAAATGTACGTTTGTTGTGGCCGCTACATGCAGAACAGAATTTGGTGCTTTTAAGGGACTTCACCCAGTAGCAGCTGCCATGACACAGCCGCCTTGGTCGGCGGTCGCCTCGACGCAGCAGCCGTCATGGTCATGACTCATCCCGAAGTTGTGTCCAATCTCGTGTGCCATGGTGGCCGCCGCGCCAATGGAGACCTCTGAGTGGTCCTAGGGGCATCATAATGGTGTTTACTTATGATTTTATCCAAAATAAAGTCCTCCCACCGCATGCATGAGGAGAACATCCTAACTATCCAAAGGCACTATTTACATAAAAAAACGTGTGTGTAGTGTTGACAACTTCATTATCACTTAACAGCATAAAACGACAAATGCAACATAATTACTGTTGAGTAACACAGCAATAAAATGTGCATGTTCCTGTTCACTGCAAAGTATGCTTTAAAATAAAAGCCTGGCAGTATTAACCTGGACTCTACCACGTCACATCATAACAAAATACACCCATCTGTTCATTCTAACCATCCCTTTTCTTCCCCTTATCCGGGCCTGGGCCACAGGGCAGCAGTCTTAGTAGGCAAGTTCTTCCCAGTCTCCAGCCACATCTTCCACCTCCACCGGGAGGACATTTAGACGTTCCCAGGCCAGCTGTGGGACGTAATCCCGCCAGCGTGTCCTAGGTCTGCCCCAGAGCCTTCTCTCCGCTGGGCATGCCTGGAACACTTTCATGGGAGGCGTTCGGGAGGCATCTGGATTAGATGTCCGAGCCACCTCAGCTGGCTTCTCTCGATGTGACAGAGCAGCGGCTCTACTATGAGCCACTCTTGAATGACTGAGCTCTTCACCCTATTCCTTAGGGTCCAGCCTCTCTACGGAGGAAACTCGTTTTAGCCACTTGTATCTGCAATCTAGTTCTTTGGGCCATGAGCTTTGGGTCATAGGTGAGGGTAGGAACATACAGTAGATAGACCAGTAAACTGAGAGCTTTGCCTTCCGGCTCAGCTCTCTCTTCACCACAACGGTCCAGTACAGCAACCTCCTTACTGCAAATGCTGTGCTGATCCACCTGTTAACCTTACGCTCCAACTTTACTTCACTGGTGAACAAGACCCAGAGATACTTAAACTCCTTCCCCAGGACTTTGCTTCCAACCCAAGGGTGCAATCCAACCTTTTCTGACTGAGAAGTATGGCCTCGGATTTGGAGCGGCATCCCAGAAGCTTCACACTCAGCTGTAAACCTCCCCATTAAATACTGATGGTCACAGAGCAATGAGGCCATCAGGACCCCGTCATTTGCAAATAGCAGAGACGAGAGTCTAAGGCCCCCAAACTGGACTCCCTTGACGCCTTGGCTGGGAATTCTGTCCATGAAAATTATGAACCGGTGACAAAGGGCAGGACCACCAAACTGGTCTGACAATCCAGAAGTTCTGTTCCCGATTTCCACGCAAAAATGAAGAGACATGTCTCTTCAAAAAACACACTGATACATAAAAAAAAATTGTTAGCCACAGCCTAGAGAGGAAGAAAGAAGGATTTGCGCATGTACCAAAGCTTTATTGTCATTAAAAACTACGCCAACAAACGAGTGTAGGTTCAAACATCCTTTATTAAAACATTCAAAGTAGCAGGTAAATGTAGAAGAAAGGGTTAGTTTTGGTGCTAATATGGTTTTTCTTTTTCTTTGTCCTTTTATAATCAGATCTCTAAATACCAACAAGTCAAAAGCCACTCTATAGCATTACATGTTTTAAAGTGGATGCAATCAATTTTTTTTTTTTTTTTTTTTTACAAAGTGCACTCCTTTTTATTATACCTGCTGGCATAAACATTTAATAAAACACAAAGTTGAGTGTACTATTTCTGTGTTGCCTGTTATAACTTTTAACGTGCATGATTACACCAAATACGCTGCAGGGTAAAGTGGCCTGAAAAAAAAGCCAACCCTAGCGATGTGACACCAGCACAATGAAAATATTGCAATTTGGTTATTAAGTCATTCAATTTGAGCACTGTTTCTAAACTCTGCATAATGACAAAAACATGATTTTAGTAAGTGAGGTGCTTTCTACACAACACCATTTGAATTAAATAATTAAGCGGTCTGCAGCTCTGGCGGTCGCTGAGGCAAAAACCCAGACATGGGAGGAGTTTGGAGAGGCCATGGAAAACGACTTCCGGATGACTTCAAAGAGATTCTGGACCACCATCCGCCGTCTTCGGCGGAGGAAGCAGTGCACAGTCAACACCGTGTATGGTGGGGACGGTGTGATGCTGAACTCGACTCGAGATGTTGTGGACCCGTGGAGGGAATACTTTGAAGACCTCCTCAATCCCACCGAAACGCCTTCCAACATGGAAGCAGTGCCTGGGGACTCTGAGTCGGGTTCGCCTATCTCTGGGGCTGAGGTCACCGAGGTGGTCAAAAAGCTCCTTGGTGGCAAGGCCCTGGGGGTGGATGAGATCCACCGGAGTTCCTTAAGGCCCTGGATGCTGTGGGCGTGTCTTGGTTGACACGACTCGGTCGGTGGTGAGGGTCAGTGCCCCTGGACTGGCAGACAGGGGTGGTGGTCCCGCTTTTCAAGAAGGGGGACCGGAAGGTGTGTTCTAACTATCGTGGGATCACACTCCTCAGCCTTCCTGGTAAGGTCTATTCAGGGGTTCTGGAGAGGAGGATCCGCCGGATAGTCGAATCTCGGATTCAGGAGGAGCAGTGTGGTTTTCGTCCTGGTCGTGGAACTGTGGACCAACTCTATACTCTCGGCAGGGTCCTTGAAGGTGCATGGGAGTTTGCCCAACCAGTCTATGGTCAATGTGTTTTGTGGACTTGGAGAAGCCGTTCGACCATGTTCTTTGGGGAATACTATGGGGAGTGCTCCGGGAGTATGGGGTATCGGACCACCTAATCCAGGCGGTTCGTTCCCTGTATGACCGGTGTCAGAGTTTGGTTCGCATTGCCGGCAATAAGTCGGACCCGTTTGCAGTGAGGGTTGGACTCCGCCAGGGCTGTCACCGAATTTGTTCACTACTTTCATGGACAGAATTTCTAGGCGCAGCCAGGGCGTTGAGGGGTTCCAGTTTGGTGGCCGCAGGATTCGATCTCTGCTTTTTGCAGATGATGTGGTCTTGTTGGCTTCATTGAGCAGTGACCTCTCTCTGGATCGGTTCGCAGCTGAGTGTGAAGCGGCTGGAATGAGAATCAGCACCTCCAAGTCCGATGCCATGGTTCTCGCCCGGGAAAGGGTGGAGTGCCATCTCCGGGTCGGGGATGAGGTCCTGCCTCAAGTGGAGGAGTTTAAGTACCTCGGGGACCGAAAGGACAAGATCGCGGGTACAAGTGGCCGAAATGAGTTTTCTCCGCAGGGTGGCTGGGCTCTCCCTTAGAGATAGGGTGAGAAGCACTGTCATCCGGGAGAGACTCGGAGTAGAACCGCTGCTCCTCCGCATTGAGAGGAGTCAGATCAGGTGGCTCGGGCATCTGGTTAGGATGCCTCCCGAAAGCCTTCCTGGGGAGGTGTTCAGGGCACGTCCAACCGGTAGGAGGCCTCAGGGAAGACCCAGGACACGTTGTCTCTCAGCGGGCCTGGGAACGCCTCGGCTGGGAAGAGCTAGACGAAGTGGCCGGGGAGAGGGACCTCTGGGCTTCCCTCCTTAGGTTGCTGCTTCCGCGACCAGACCTCGGATAAGCGGAAGAAAATGGATGGATGGATGGACCATTTGAATTTGTCACACCACCTCTGTCCACAAGACATTGAGCAAGCTCATTCATTCATTCATTTTCTATACCGCTTATCCCCATTAGGGTCGCGGGTCATCGAGCAAGCTACTAAAAGCTAATCAAAGTATTGATCTCTCCATCTGGGTCCATTTGCGTACACATGTTCATTACTTTTGACGGGATCAAAGAAATCCGACATACTAAATTGCCAATCAGTGTCCGTTGCATGAAAGTAGGATTCAGACATCCAGGATAAATGACTGAGATGAGTTAAAACTAATTCAAAACAAGAATGTCTTAATTGGTTGCACAAAGACTAAGACAAGATAAGCAGACATTCATTAAGCCAGGTGAAGCCAATGTCGGATCAGTGCGCGCACGCAGCTTCCTGAAGTAGACCCTGCTATCGATCACACCTATTCACCATGGCAACAAGAGTGGCTTGCTTTCCCCATCTGAGGCTTACAAGTAATAAGTAAAATAAAAACATAGACAACACTGCCACTGTCATAAAGACATATGGAAAGTATTAGTGCACAAATACCCATTTACTGCTCCACTGAATCCAAATAGTTAATTATACAGTATGTTTGTTGCTTATTTACAAACCTACAAACCAAGAAGAGCGTATAGTGCACACCAATATCTATGAACTGTATTGCTGTATTAACACATCACACTACTCGCTCGTAGCTTCAACAACAGCGTGTATGCATCTAGTTTCCTCTCGAGTACTGAGTCTTCTTAATGTAGTACAATCAACACAAAAAAAGTACCAACAGAATGAACATCTTAGAAAATGTAGCCCTTCTAAATGTAGGTGAAATTGACTGTCGATGTAAGTGAACTCCATCAAATTGTATAACTCTTTTATCTTGTTGATGTGTATTTATTCAGAATGCCCGATAATATAAGCCCACCAATATTATCGGCCTGATATTGGCATAAATATGTATTATTGGTTAATATCGGTATCAGGTTTTTCCCTATAATGAAAATCGATATAAAAAAATGCAAAGTAAATAGGCTTATGGGCTGGCACCCAAACGATGACCTCATCAAACCGTGCCGTGAAGCATGTAAACAACCGTGGGTAGCTAGTAACACATTTGCTTGTTCTGTGCCTAACTAGTGTTATGTCTGGTTTGGAATTATTTTCAAGTAGGAATGTTACAATCCGCGTAAGATATTGGGTGTATTTTTATTCAGATACATGTTTGTTAGAAAGATTACTTCTTCCTTTTCAATTTCGTATCAGATATATACTGAGTGTTGGCCCACATCAAGTCATAGCCTAGGAGTCCAACTTTACACCTATCAAACTCATGGATCGGAACTTCGTGACAAGATAAAAGGTATGTGTGATATAAATGCAGTTTAATATCAATATGCAGATGAAATTTCATTAAAACCTTGTGGTGTGAAATTCAGTATGTTCATTTTACTCCAGAATTACTGTATTCATGCAATTTAAAGTGGGGCGTAGAAACTGATACGGTATGCTGCTGCATGGCTAGAGCGAGCAACATGGCCAAACCGCACTGAAAAAAAACCCCCACTCAATTGACGCTGAAAGAGTCAACCGAGAGAATAAAAAATCTGACAAAGAATTGTTCATTCCAAAACAGCAGATTTGTGATGTTACACATATTGGTATTGGTTAATATCGAAATCGGAAATTGAGAGTTGGACAATATGGATATTTGGCAAATTGGATACTGGCAAAAAAGCTAATACCGTACATCCCTAGTATTTATATGGGATGTCTGACCTAATTCAGAATGGACATGCACTGTAAGCAGGGCAGTATAAAGCAGGGCATACAGTATAAAGCACTGCATGGTCAGGCACCAGTATATCTTGAAGAGATCCTAGAACCCTATCAACCCAGTGGTACACTGTGCTGACAGATTTTACAATTACTTGTCACTCCTACAATTTTTAGAAGTAGAATGGGTGACAGATGCTTTAGTTACCAGGCTCCTTTGTTATGGAACCATCTCCCTGACTCAGTCCTGTGGGGGCAGACACCCTCTCTTGATTTAAAAGTCAACTCAAACTCAACTCTGTCACGATCCGTGTGTTAGTCGGCCTGACAGCTTGTTTTGTTTCCATTTATAGATCCCGTTTCTGCGCTTTTATTTTGATAGTTCTTTTCCTTGGTTTGGTGTCTGCCTGCTTGGCTTTTCTTATCAGTCGCACCTGTCACTAATTTGACTATCATGTCTATTTAGTTCAAGTGCATTTTTGTCGTTGCATTGTTTCTTTGTCTGCTGTGGCTGTTGCTTCTTTCTGCCGCTGCATAGTAGCAATTATTATTAAAAACAATTCTCTGACCTGTCACAGAGTCCTGGGTCTCTGCATCCTCGGGATCGTCGCCACCAAGTTGAAGCCGAGACATAACAAACTCTTTGGTAAAGCATATACAGTGGGACAAAAAAGGATTTAGTCTGCCACCAATTGTGCAGGTCCTCCCAATAAAAAGATGAGAGGCCTGTAATTTTCAACTATGAGAGAAAGAACGAGAAAAAAAATCCTGAAAATCACAGTGTCTGATTTTTGAAGAATTCATTTGCAAATTATGGTGGAAAATAAGTATTTGGTCACTTAAAAAAAGCAAGATTTCTGGCTCTCGCAGACCTGTAACTTCTTCTTTAAGAGGCTCTTCTGTCCTCCACTCGTTACCTGGATTAATGGCACCTGTACTCATTATTTTTTACCTGAACTCATTATCATTATAATGAGTTATATATGTTTGTGTTGTTGCTGTTTTTTTTTTAAAAAGAGTTCATGAATCTATAGTCAGACTCCAAACTCCACTATGGCCATGACCAAAGAGCTGTAAAAGGCCAGAAACAAAATTGTAGACCTGCACAAGACTGGGAAGACTGAATCTGCAATAGGTAAGTTTGAAGAAATCAACAGTGGGAGCAATTATTAGAAAATGGAAGACATACAAGACCACTGATTATCTCCCTCGATCTGGGGCTCCACATAAGATCTCACCCCGTGGGGTCAAAATGATCACAAGAACGGTGAGTAAAAATCCCAGAACCACACGGGGGGACCTAGTGAATGACCTGCAGAGAGCTGGGACCAAAGTAACAAAGGCTACAATCAGTAACACACTACGACACCAGGGTGTGAAATTCTGCAGTGCCAGACGTTTCCCCCTGCTTAAGCCAGTACATGTCCAGGCCATGTCCAAGAAGATTGGAAAAATGTCATATGGTCAGATGAAACAAAAATATAACTTTTTGGTAAAAACTCAATTTGTCAAGTTTGGAGGAGAAAGAATGCTGAGTTGCATCCAAAGAACACCATACCTACTGTGAAGCATGGGGGTGGAAACAGCATGTATTGGGGCTGTTTTTCTGCAAAGAGACCAGGACTACTAATCTGTGTAAAGGAAAGAATGAATCGGGCCATGTATTGTGAGATTTTGAGTAAAAACCTCCTTCTATCAGTAAGGGCATTGAAGATGAAAGGTGGCTGAGTCTTTCAGCATGAAAGTGATCCCAAACACACCGCCCGGGCAATGAAGGAGTGGCTTCCTAAGTAGCATTTCAAGGTCCTGGAGTGGCCTAGCCAGTCTCCAGATCTAAACCCCGTAGAAAATCTTTGGAGGGAGTTGAAACTCCGTGTTGCCCAGCGACAGCCCCAAAACATCACTGCTCTAGGGGAGATCTGCATGGAGGAATGAGCCAAACTACTAGCAACAGTGTAGAAAAACCTCGTGGAGACTTACAGAAAACATTTGACCTTTGTCATTACCAACAAAGGTTATAAAAAAGTAGTGAGATTAACTTTTTTTATTGACCAAATACTTATTTTCCATGATAATTTGCAAATAAATTCTTTAAAAATCACACAATGTGATTTTCTGGATTTTTTTTCGAATTTTGTGTCTCTCATAGTTGAAGTGTACCTATGATGGAAATTACAGACCTCTCATCTATTTAAGTGGGAGAAGTTGCACAATGTCCACTGATATGCTGATGTGTATCAGAAACACTCCCCTTTGTGCCTTGGTCGAAGACTAAGAACTCTGGATCTACCATGAATCCCTCTATTGTTTTTATATCTCAACCCAACCAGTCAAGAAAGACGGCCGCCCCACAGAGCCTGGGTTCTGTCCAAGGTTTCTTCCCAAGACGAGGCTTTTCCTTGCCTCCGTCGCCAAATGCTTGCTCATGCGGGGTTTTAGTTGGTTCCCCGTTTGTGAGCTTCATGTATAAAGTGCCATGAAATGACTGCTGTTGTGGTTTGGGGCTATACAAATGAATTAAAATGAATGTGTATTACATATATAGTATGTGGGACACTGTAAATAAATAACTGTAATAAATTATGTAATTATTGTAACATAATCTAAAATAATGTATCTACAATGATTGAAAATAATGGTCACAAATGTTTAAATAATGACAGTGGGTGTAGTTGAACGTGATGATGTTTATTGGGAAATGGACTAACCACACTCCGTTTATGGTGACTGGTGACTGAGAGAGGGTATGAGATTATATTCTGAACCTTAGCCTGGTCCAGGCTGAATATCCATGGTAACTTATGTACCATACATATCCTACTATCCCCTGGAGCTACAAATGTGTGAGATCCTTCCTCTTCCTTGCAGTAAACATCTTCTATGTCTATGTCAGAAATGTTTCACATTTGTAAACTTAATTACATTCACTCATCCCATGTTATTGATGTATCCAATAAGGTGCAGAGAACCAATCTGTACTCTTCATGACCTCGTAGCACTGTATGCAGAGTTCCTACAAGGGTTGCTCCAATCAGGGTTTTATGCTGTCGATTCTGATTCCGATCACCCATGATTGAGCTCTGCCGATACCAATTACATGGATTAACTGTGCATTTTCAAACTATTTATGATGAGTGGTTTTGGTCAGGGGTCAATTGCTATTTAAGGTACTCAAAGATCTTCACAATGAAGTAAACCCAGTGTTCATTTACTCCTCATTCACGCACCGGTGGTGGTCTACATCTGTAGACACAGCTGCCCTGGGGTAGTTTAACAGAAACGTGGCTGCCAATTCGTGCCCAAGTCCTCTCTGACCACCACCATACACTCATTCACCAATGTGGGCAGCACTGGACGCGAGGTGGGTGAAGTGTCTTGCGCAGGGACACAACTACAGCGAGTAGGGTGGAGGGAGCAAAGATCAAACCGCCAGCCTTCCGGTTCCTGGACGACCTGAGCCGTCTTAATGCTCTTTTGTGGTCATTTTTTAATATATCGAAAGGCATAAAGTCTGAATTCAACAGTTATAACAAAAAAACTAAACTAAAAACCAAACTAAACGCATTGTTTGTTTGTTTTTTTAAAACAAAAATTCACTGTAGTAAAAAAAAAAAGCCACACTTGGAGTCCGAAGACTAGAAGTTAGGCGGATAAGTATTTAGCTACTGCCAGTGCAAAGTCCAGATAGTGGCAGCTAGACAAAGCGTATTAACAAGTTGCAAGAATTGTTGAACTGCAAAAATGTTGGTAAGAAAGTGATCAAACATGCTGCCATTGATAGGTGTAGCCTCTGGTAAGATCAATGCAAGACGGGTCATTTTGTTGGCAACCCTACGTGACATATACATGGAGGGTTTGCCGCTGCACGGCAATTGGGTTTTGTAATCAGCTTTGAAGAGCGTTTGAGATCAGCTGATCACATTTTTATGGAAATTGGCCGATATTGATTGGAGGCCGATCAATCTGACCATGCTTAGTTCCAAAGTATTTCACATTTCAAAATTCCATACTTTTTCCAGACGTAATCAACGTCTTTTGCTGAGCAAAATTGCTTTGCCAAGGGAAACTTCCTAATCTATATGAGACTCCCTTGACATTTTACTGTATTTATTATAAATTTTGTTGAACCACATTTTAATGCCGGACCTGACATGAAGGAAAGGGGGGAGGTGGGCGGGAGATAAAAGAAAGGGTGCAGAAGAACCTCAAAAAAATATTTCAACAATATTATAAACAGTAATAACAACCCTGATAACCACAATATCAATAACAACCAGAACCCTGACAAAGCAAAATGGGAAATGTTTTTTTTGGTCAATATCGTTTCAAGGTGTTGTGCTGCTGAATGACGACAATGAAAGTTTGCCCTAGACCAGCTGGCTGCACATGCGTTTTTTAAAATATCCTTGTCAATATTCTTCTCAAACGTTGTTAGTCACAAAAGCGGATGTAACAGACATAAGTGATGAAGATATGTGGAAAAAAAATCACTAGTGAGGCCTCCTTAGGAGAGGATGTATCGATCAACCAAAAGCGGATGATTTCAAACAGTGAGTAAAAATAAAAAAGGGCAGAGGAGCACAATGACGACTAATGTTATTCCCACATACCACGTTGATCCCTCCAGAGTTCTCCAGACTGCACATGCCCTCCAGTGGTGCCATGCCGATAGTTGTCCCCTTGAAAATCACACCGCTGTGACAAATGTACATGCACAGAGAAAAAAATCACTTAACCTCAATCTGCTTCCTGTTGTTTTAGTGACTCCACAGTGAATGCACATTGATTGCCGATGGGACATGTCAAATCACAAGGAGACTTCCATCCACCTTGTGCACTAAGCATCCCAAACACATGCGAGGCCTGTCTCATTTGTCTCAT
The DNA here is from genome assembly GCA_024372805.1 of Oostethus manadensis. NCBI lineage: Eukaryota > Metazoa > Chordata > Actinopteri > Syngnathiformes > Syngnathidae > Oostethus > Oostethus manadensis. The sequence goes on along the minus strand of QODF01000027.1, from coordinate 1,817,050 downwards.
GCAAACTCTTTGTGTTTGTGTGTTCAATCGGTGGACACGAACAAACTTCGGCAAACAAAGGCCTGTTAACGTTTCTACTGTATTATTTCATTAAAATCATTTAACACTGACAAAATTTGAAATGCTACCATAAACCCACTAAATTAAACTCACAACGAGCTTGTCAATCCATCGGAAATTTCAGGAGGTCATTACTCAATATAACAGTCGGACTGACGATGTCATCTTAGATAAAAGGCTAAAATCAACACACAGCAACTTAACAGTCAATAGGTGTACAGTACCAATACAAGTTAAAAAACCCCAGAAACTACAGCAGAGCGGTTATTTGGCCAACATGGCGGGACACCAGAGTGAGCTCGTGAGCTATTATAAGTATAAATCAAAATACTGCTTGCTTTTGTATTCTGGCTAAAATAAGATGCAAAATATCTACACATTTCTATACCACTTGTCCTCAGTAAAGTCATAGGTAGGCAGGAGGTTGTAAAATATAAACTATGAATTAATTATTTTGCTTTTGTTTCACCCTATTAAGATATTATCATTACCATGAGCTATATATTGCAAATCATATTGTATCGTAAGGTAGATTCCCAACGTTAGTTGAAGCAAATATTCTTTTCCCATTGGTGAGCTACTCAAAATCATCTCAAAAGCTACCTCGTCCTAAAAGGCAAGTATTTCTTGAGTGCAGGCAGCAGAAGTGGACCATCCAAAAAAAACGAGGTGAGCTGTTGGACACTTGACATAAAAAGTGTGCTTGAGGTCTGTTAGCCAAAAAGAAATGTGTCCATTGTATTACACAAAGTTTTTGACAGAGACTGAGAGACATTTTTTTGTTCTTTTTTAAGCACCAAAGTTAATAAAAGACTAAAATACTCACAAGCCCCGAGAGACAATTTTCTGGTGACTATTTCCACCTTCCTTATCGCACACGTCTGCATAAGTGTGTAAAATGTGTGGGTTTTTAAGCTCCAACATCCAACTGTGATTGATGAGTGTCTCACGTTAGCAGCTGGGCGTTGTCATGTTTCTTGCGGGACTTCAGCTTCTGCCTCCACTGCAGGAAAGACCAAAGGGTGGCATTGGGTTCCTCGCTGACAATACATTGGTCCCGGTCGGTCCAGACCTCCAGACCAATCAAAGGAACACGGATGTTCAGGGCCCTGTAGAACTGAATAGACCACGCCAAGAAAGAAGTCAGTTTTGCTACAAATAAAACGTGCAGCTCACCTGGCTTACCTTGTCTACATAATTGGCTATTTCCATGATCCTCGCCTTGATTTTCTCATAATCTTTATTCTGGCGTTTAAACTGTGGGAATGGAGAGATGGCCAAACATCAGCGGCAATAATGAGACAAAAAAAATTAAAACGTCTTCTTGCTGAAACAGTGTAAGGTGATAAGTCCCGCTTTGCGGCTTTTAAGCATGTCCATCATCATAACTGTACACATTATACTCATTTATGACTGCACTTAGAGGGAAAAAGTCATAATGAAACCGGCATAACGTTTATGAAGACAGAGCGCCCCATCACTGAAGCATATTGTCCATCCTCTCCTTCATTAAGTGGACACCTCAGTATGAAAGAAAGAAGATGTGAATGTGAATAAGGCTTACCAGGGTGTTGTCAGCCACGATGTATAGCTCCATGTACTTGGTGGTGCCCCATGTGTTCCTTTTCACCTGCCATCGGTAACAAAGGAAGCACAGTTTGGTCCACAAGACTTTGACACACTGAATGTGACCCCCGCCCCAAACTATCATCTAACTTTAACGTTGCATGACATGCTGTAAATGTAGACTCAGTATCTGCAATGTACTGTAGCTCACACAGTAGAGAGCGTAAGTCGGTGAAATTGTCATTTCAGCTGTGTGGAGTTACTTTACGCGCAAAACATTATAATAAAGTCGGGTTCAATTTGTGTGACGCGAGTGTCTAAATGGGACGCAGCAGCATTAGACATTTCAACAACACAAATTTGATACATTTGCAAAAGCATCAGGGAGTATGCAGAGTTTTTAAAGTCAGCTAGTGCTATGAAGAAATGTACTGACTCCACCAACCTTGTGGTTTAAAAGAACAGATTGTACAAAAAATATTTTTCACGATATGAGTTAAACTGCATAAAAAAAGCCTTCATAGCTGTCACTCCCGGCTGTTGGTATTCATGTACATGTCTGTGGTACATACAGGCACACACCCACAAGCAGTCTGGGGGGGCAATCAACAATTTGCAGTCATGTTCTTGTTATGATAGATTCAATGATAGCTAATGCTAGAAGCTAAATTCTGCCAAATTGCATAGAATAGCTGACGACACATTAAACCAGTGCACATATGTGTGTTACGTTGGTATACTCAAAGAAGGAAGATGCGGACACTGATATATTGCAACTTTTACTATCTCCTGCAATTTTATTCCAACAAACATGACTTCCATCACAATTTTTTGAAAAACTGTGGCTAAATCAGGCATTTCAAAAATTTTGCAAGACTCAGGGTGGAATGGTAAATTGATTTCAATATTAAGAAATGTTGCTCTTGAGTTATTATGCATATAAAGCACATCTTGTTAGATTTTCTGAAATGATGCGCTTTTTGGGTTGAGGTTACAAAGAACACAAAAATTTGCAGCAAATTTGTGAAATCACAAGCTGATGCAATGCTACTGAGAAAAATAAGGCTCAAAAGTCTGCAACTTTTGCTGCAACTTTGTGAAAAAAACGGAATCAACATCAGGTATTTTGGGCCACATCATTCACCAAAAAAACCCTGCAAAATCCTGGAGTAGAATATATGTTACATAATTTGAAACAAGGCCGCACAGTGGATGAGTGGTTAGCACATTGGCCACACAGTCGGGAGATCTGGAAGACCTGGGTTCAAATCTCCGTTGGGCATCTCTGTGTGGAGTTTGCATGTTCTCCCCGTGCGTGCGTGGGTTTTCTCCGGGTACTCCGGTTTCCTCCCACATTCCAAAAACATGCATGTTAGGTTAATTGGTGACTCTAAATTGTCCATAGGTATGAATGTGAGTGTGAATGTTTGTCTTTGTGTGCCCTGCGATTGACTGGCGACCAGTCCAGGGTGTACCCCGCCTCTCGCCCAAAGTCTGCTGGGATAGGCTCCAGCATCCCCGTGACCCTAATGAGGATAAGCGGTATAGAAAATGAATGAATGAATTAATAATTTGAAACATGATTTTTTAAAGGCCTGTATAGCGTAAACTACATGCACACAAATCCTTTACTATAACAAGAGGTGAAAAGAAGGTTGGTATCGAAATGGTATTGTTATCGGTCAAATATGATATCCAATATATATTCATTCATTCATTCATTCATTTTCTATGCCGCTTTGAATATCAAATGCAGAACAATAAAAGACACAAAAAGCGGTATCGGGCTATCCCGACTTTAAAACCAGTTTTATGACTCAAGACCGCCCCCACAAGTACAGCCATTACATCAAGGCCTTGCTGTGATTAACCCAAATTGATTAACATGTGGCACCAACGTAGTGCACTGATATGGACTTGAACAAAAGAAACAAAAGACTCAGCGCCCAGCATGGGCCTGTCTCACGCTGGCATTCTGCACAGCGGGGATAGATGAATGGGGGCCAGCCCAGGGAAATGGGAGAGCTAGGGGCGCGATGCAGGAATGAGAAAGATAAATAAATGGAGGAATAGGAGAATGATGGTGGCCTAGTGAATCACTGGGAGGGCTTGAGCTAATGTTGTGAGGTCCTTAGAATGATTCATGTAGAGAATGAATGAGGGGAAAAAAGAATCAAAGCCGTCAAGACAAATAACGCTACCAAGTAGAAGAGCAGTGAAATTAACTACATTCATTTCATCTTTCCTAAAGCGAACATCAACCTGAAGCACCCAGTCAAATTTCAACAATCAATTAATTACACACAAATTTCATTACTTGACCAACTAATTGACACAGTATTTGCACTCACCCTTGAACGATGTGCTCCGAGGAGGTTGGAGATGTGAGAGGACAGTGTGCTGTGATGGCCTTCGCCACAAGTTCCACCAAGAAATTCCAGTTGGTCCGCAGTCAGCAGTGAATGGTGGTGGAGAGCACCCACACTGGCCATTGGCTCCAGGTAGAAAGTGTTGTCAGAATTCAAATATATCAAGCCCCTGCATCAAAGATGGGGGGAGGCACATGACTCTCGCAAAACAAACACAATGCACTGAGGGAAAAATAATATTCACCGCCAAAACATTACATCAGAGTGTTCGAAGTCTGGCCTGTGCACCTTATTTTCTATTGTCTCTGCCAAGCACAGCACAGAGATGATGTTTTTGACCAATTGTGAGACGACCCCCAAACTCTGAATTCAAGCCACAATACACAACGAAGACAGTAAAGCATGTTGGTGCAAGCATCATGATATGGGCATGTTTCTCCTACTATGGTGTTGGGCCTATTTATCACATACCAGGGATCATGGATCAGTTTGCGTATCTCAAAATATTTGAAGAGGTCATGTTGCCTTATACTGAAGAGGACATGCCCTTGAAATGGGGATTTCAACAAGACAATGACCCTGAACCAACAAAATTATGGAGGGGCCAGCCCAATACCCGGACCTTAATCCAATGGAGAACTTGTGGGGTGACACCAAAAATGCTGTTTTTGAAGTAAAACCAAGAAATGTTAATGAATTGTGCAATGCTGCTAAAGAATCTTGGAGTGGAATAACATCTGCAACAAGTTGGTTGACTCCATGGCACACAGGTGTGAAGCAGTTATACAACTGTGGTCATACAACTAAATATTAGATAAGTGATTCACAGAATTGCCAAATCCTACACACAAAAGTTTGTACAAAATAGTTTTGTGTTTTTAAAGTCACTGGCAGACACCAGCTGAACACCCCCCTTTTAACTAATTCCCCAATTGCACAGCCTTAAGAGCAGGGGTCACCAATGTTTTTTTCTCGTGAGAGCTACTTTTACTAAATTAAAATGGACGAAAAAAACAATTTCTGCCAGTTACATTTTAGAACTTATTTCTGGGATCCATTAAGAGGATCAAAATGAGTCCTGAATAAGATGATGAAAGGAAATCCTAGTCTACATGCAAATGCAGTCTAAATCCATGCTGCTTAATGCAGAAAATAAAGCTATCTTAACAAAAAAACAGTGCAATACAAGAGTGTGACTATTACAGCTATTATCCAACCAATTTCTATGCGTGTTATTACGGACTTGAATCATATAGGAGCTCATTTATTTTTCTTGTTGAAATATGAAGAGAGGTCAAAAGAGCTTGCGCAGCCTGTAACCTTTGGTGTTATGTCATGTCAGTTAGTAAAATGCACATACTTGACTCCTGAGCAGGTGCTGAGGGCCACCCAGGAATGTGGATGTCCTCTCACGTGGCCGTGATAGAAGCAGTGATCCTGGAAGACAAACCATAGTGGCTTAAAGATAATTGCAAGTGCAGGCTGATCCAAGTCCTTTAACAGCAGCTATAAAGAAATTATTATATAGTCAAACCTCTATTTTAAAACAAACCAGTTGCACAGAATGGGTTTTGACGGACATTTTCACCAATATTTTGCCTCGGTTCTCTTATAGTGTTGGTTATCATGCAATGCATTGCATTATTTCCCATTTGACCAAATTCTGTTTTGATGTTCAAGTGAAATGCAAACAAGGTTCCCCGACTCTTTATGAACGTTTGGTGGTATGAAAAGCTGCTGCAAGATTCTTATTATCAGCAGCTGATGTTAAAAGAGACTTCTATTGCCACTAGCTTTAAATTATGCAAGCAGGTTGATTTTTTTTTCTTAACCATCCCAAATTGTCAGTTCATCAGAGCGTGAAATGAGCTCTTTCATTCTAGCTCAGTTATAGCGAACATACAAATTAATTGTCAGCGAGAAAGAACAGCTTCTACCCCGCCCTGCCAGCCCTGCAAACATCCAACAATTAGTCTGCTGCCAAAATGTGATGTGAATGCTACGGTTGTGATGTGCTCGCACACAGCTTGTAGCGGGCCTATACAAGTGTCGTCTCATGTATGTCATCTGCTTAAACACAAAGACGCATAATTGCATTTGCAAAGTGCAGTGCCAGCACATTATTAAAGGGGCTAACAAAAGTATAAAACTTTTGGCTGTGTCGGCTGTTAAATCTTCTTTTCCTTTCGGCTTATCCCGTTAGGGGTCGCCACAGCGAATCAATTGCCTCCATCTAACTCTGTCTTCTGTATCCTCTTCTCTTGCGCCAACTACCTTCATGTCCTCTTTCACTACATCCATAAACCTCCTCTTTGCTCTTCCTCTAGGCCTCCTGCCTGGCAATTCAAAACTCAGCATCCTTCTACCAATATATTCACTATCTCTCCTCTGGACATGTCCGAACCATCTCAGTCTGGCCTCTCTGACTTTATCTCCAAAACCTCTAACATGTGCTGTCCCTCTGATGTGCTCATTCCTGATCCTGTCCATCCTGGTCACACCCAAAGAGAACCTCAGCATCTTCATCTCTGCTACCTCCAGCTCTGCCTCCTGTCTTTTCCTCAGCGGCACTGTCTCTAAACCAAACAACATCGCTGGTCTTACCACAGTTTTGTACACCTTTCCTTTCATTTTAGCTGAAACTCTTCTATCACACATCACACCCGACACTTTTCTCCACCCATTCCAGCCTGCCTGCACACGCTTCTTCACCTCTTTTCCACACTCTCCATTGCTCTGGACTGTTGACCCTAAGTACTTAAAATCCTCCACCTTCTTTATCTCTTCTCCCTGTAACCTCACTCTTCCACTTGGGTCCCTCTCATTTACACACATGTACTCCGTCTTGCTGCGGCTGACCTTCATTCCTCTCCTTTCCAGGGCAAACCTCCACCCCTCAAGCTTCTCCTCCACCTGTTCCCTGCTCTCACTACATATCACAATGTCATCTGCAAACATCATAGTCCATGGAGATTCCTGTCTAACCTCGTCCGTCAGCCTGTCCATCACCATAGCAAACAAGAAGGGGCTCAGAGCTGATCCCTGATGTAGTCCCACCTTCACTCGGAACTCCTCTGTCACACCTGCAGCACACCTCACTACTGTCTTACAGTCCTCGTACATGTCCTGCACCGCTCTAACATACTTCTCTGCCACTCCAGACTTCCTCATACAATACCACAGTTCCTCTCTGGGCACCCTGTCATAAGCTTTCTCCAGATCTACAAAAACACAATGCAGCTCCCTCTGACCTTCCCTGTACTTCTCAATCAACATCCTCAAAGCAAATACTGCATCTGTTGTACTCTTTTTTGGCATAAAACCGTACTGCTGCTCACAAATGCTCACGTTTGCCCTTAGTCTAGCTTCAACTACTCTTTCCCATAACTTCATTGTATGGCTCATCAGCTTTATTCCTCTGTAGTTGCCACAACTCTGCACATCTCCCTTGTTCTTAAAAATGGGCACCAGCACACTTCTCCTCCATTCCTTAGGCATCTTCTCATTATCTAAGATCTTGTTAAACAACCCGGTCAGGAACTCTATTGCCACCTCTCCTAGACACTTCCATACCTCCACAGGTATATCATCAGGACCGAGTGCCTTTCCATTCTTCATCCTCTTCAATGCCCTCCTCACTTCTTCCTTACTAATCTTTGCTACTTCCTGGTCCACAACAGTCACCTCTTCTACTCTTTGTTCTCTTTCATTTTCCTCATTTATCAACTCTTCAAAGTACTCTTTCCATCTTCCCATGACACTACTGGCACCTGTCAATACCCTTCCATCACTATCCTTCATCCCCCTAACCTGCTGCACGTCCTTCCCATCTCTGCCCCTCTGCCTTGCCAACCTGTATAGATCTTTCTCTCCCTCCTTGCTGTCCAACCTGTCCAAAATGACAAATTTAAATTAAATCTTTATATATACAGTATTTACAAAACAAATGAAAACTGGGTACATAATATTGTACCAATAATAATACTAAAATAACCCTTGCTTCACTACAAGGGGTGTAACAGTACATGTAGACTTCAGTCCAGCCTTTAGATAGTGGGAGTCATAGGTAGCAAAAGTGCCAAGGAGAAGCCAGTACTTGAAAACCCGTTTTGTTAGTAAAATTGTCTGTTTGGGACCACATGGTCTTTCTAGTAAAGCCCAAGGGAGGGAGGGTCCAAAAACCTGGTGTGACTGCCATTTGCCTCAAATACTGTATACTCTAATCCAGAGCATCCCAAACATGGTCAATGGCTGGCATGTCCAGTGACTAAGTTTTCAGCTTCCACTAATTGTGTACAGATCCTTGCAGCATGGGGCTGTGCATTTTCATGCTGCAATATAAGGGTCATGGAAAAATGGAACCTCAGATTCTCAGAAATAACAAAATGCAACTGTGTTGTGGAAAACGTGGCCCATTCTGATTGTGTGGTTATGGTATGGCAGATCTATGTTATGACAACAAGGCTGCCAGTTCCTGCATGGCCAGCATACTTTGCGGACACGTGACCCACTGATCATGTTTGGGACGCTCTGGATGAGCGTATGCGGAATTTGATGTAAATAGTCACATCAGATTTGTCCTATCTGTTAGGTGGATGTATTATGAATGCCCATTAGCATTGCTTTATACCAGGGGCCGGCAATCCTTAGCATCAAAAGAGCAATTTTGGCCCAATACCAACAAATGAAAATCCACTTGGAGCCACAAAACCCATTTGACCACTAAATTGAAAGTAACACTATTAGATAGTGCTCTTAAAAGTATTGTCATGTTCCTTTTCCTGTTCTTAAGCCTTTTCTACTAATTGTGGAGTCAACTTCCTTATTTGTTTAAACATACTTGGCCGAATAAAGCTGATTCTGAATATTTGCAATAAAAGTGTTGTTACACATTGATTAATTCCAGTTCTTGTACGTGGTTAGCGACAACGTAGTGCGTCATGGTTTCTTACCAAGGTGACAAACCATAAAACACTACCCTTAGCAGTTTAGTGGAGAATTGCACGGCACACGCTCAACTCCAATACAGAACTTTGAAAGGCTCATGATGGCGTCAGGCTGGATGATGTTGTGACTACACAGAAACATAAATCAGCTGAAGCTACAGCAGAAGGATAAGAGTGCCGCATTCGGAGCTGCGAGTTGCAGACCCCTGCTTTAGACAAGAGAAAAAATAAGTGTTGCTTTTCTATTTTTGTTTAGTGCAGTACGGACTGACAAAGCGAGACTACTGAAAAAAAACTACACAGCTATAAGCAGTTTAGAATTTTACTGATTGTTTTAGTTCAGAATGTCATGCTTTGCACTTTACTTTGATTTATATCAAAGTAAAGTTTGTGCCACATAGAAATGTGCAGCTTTCCAAACTGTATTGTTGCCATCTGTGAACATATTAAGTCTAACGAGTCACACTTGATGTTGCTGATAATAAGTGAACATGTTATTTTATTAAATTTTGCGCAAAAAGGGCTTATTTAAGAAGTGCATCAAGTGGCATTGTATTAAAAGAGGCATAATGTGCTCATTAATTACACGAAATGTGTCTTGACATTAGTTTGAGGGAGATGCTGCTCATATCGGTATCTGTTGATATCGGTGTGCGTAATGAAGTGTTGGACAATATTGGTATATCAGATACCAGTAAGACAGCCAATATCAGGCATCTTTAGATTAAAAAAAAAATCTCAACGGAATTGTAGCTTGCTGTCCACAACCCGCCATGTGGCACAATCACATTAGCGGTGTATGATGTGTATGGGAGGGGGCCGGCTGCAGTTTTACCTCAGGTACACTGCATTATAAAATTACCTGTGTCTATAATTCCTTTTGGGAGACATACCTCACAAGTGGTAATCTAATAACTGCCTCAGCCAAATCAGTTTAGTGAAGTGAAGTGAAGTGAGGAAAGTCCAAGGAAAAAATGCAGAATATGAAATCTGTGGAGAATCATCTTTGTATGCACAGGATAATGCAGGAAGAAACACTGACAAATCTTTTAACTTAATCTGTTAGTCCTCGTTGCCTTTTGACTGCACGACTGTGTGTGTGTGCGTGTTTGCCATTTCCACGCGCCCCCACGTGCGCCTTGATCATGATTGGATCTTGCGTTGCCGTTCCTTATGCTAATGAACCCAGCGAAAGAGAGCCATGTTGTTCCTGAGCCGAGAAATGATCAAAGAATGAATTTTAAAAGTACACAGAATGGCCTGTGTGACATTTAATGCACTTTCTGCAATATTTACCGTCTGATGCCAACTGTGTTCACATAGAAAGGCAAGAGAATGGATTTGAATAGGTGCAGTAGAAAATAGGTATGTGATCCCCTACAGATTTTGAAGGTTTACCCCTTTCAAAAACGTGAACAGTCCAGGGCCCATACTTACAAAGTTTGAGTAAATTACGGTATCTATAAAAACACAAAAAACGTGACATGAGAATGTGCGCACCCGTATGCCAGCTTTGTAGTAGGCTGTTAAGGATTAAGGATGTGCTAGAATGTGTAGCAAAAGAAATTCACAACAGAAATAAGAAACATATTATTATGTAGACTGTTTATACTGAGCACCAGGCTCAAATTTATAGGTACTGTATTTACAGACTGGGTGGAAAAAATGTTTTCAGTCGTAATAAAAAGACATTGATACCCGCGACCTTAATGAGGATAAGCGGTATAGAAAATGGATGGATGGGTCTAATAAATCCAAATACAGTGTTCCCTCTCGACATTGCGGTTCACTTTTCGCTATTTTGGTGAATCTTTTGTGCTTTTTTCTTTATTTTTTTGCAGGTATGAACTGCATTGTGTTCTGCATCCTTATTGGCTCAGGGAGAACCACGTGTTGTGTCTGCACCCTGATTGGCTAAGAGACAATTCAAGTATTGTGTTCTGCGTCCCCGATTGGCTACAGGACTATAGACCATTGTCAATCTCCTCTGTGCCTTCCTGTGAGGTACAGAATGCCTTTGATTTGCCAAATGTACATACATTTTCAATCGCTAGTAGTGTGACTCTGAAGTGCTGTATGTTTGCAAGTTTTATCCCACACATCGCCCACAATGTCGACGAAATGTTCTCCACCATTAAAGGCAGCTGCGGCCGCACCCGAATGGCAAATGAGGACGCTAACCATTGCACACAAAGTTGGACTTACTTAAAAGAAGAGATAAAAGTGAGAAATTGTTAATGCCTGTCTGAGAAAGGTGTATAAGGTGTACAGTGAGGGGTTTTACTGCCTTAAAACATATATAATATTTGTAAAATAACAAAGTTTGCCACTTCGCAGATTTCACTTATTGCGATGCGAGCTATTTTAGAAACTTATACCCGGCAATAAACGAGGGAACACTGTAAACACAAAACAACTGCTGAATTTATGGAGGATGTACAGTATGAGTTTACACCCAACTATTACAAGACCCAGCAAAATTACAACACACAGTGCTACGCTCACAAATAACATTTTTACAAATAGTATTGGGACGATAAATATTAGTGGCTTAAATATATGCGACATAACTGATCATCTGAATGTCAACACATTGTACGACTATGATTATAACAATGATAAAACACCCACCAAATTTCTGATAAAACCAACTGAGAAAGCATTAAACTCACTTGAATCTGACTTATTGCAACAAGATTGGAAGACCACAGAGAGAAGGATGTAAATTCCATTTCATTCCATTTTCTTCCGCTTATCTGGATCCGAGTCGCGAGGGCAGCAGTTTCAGTAGAAAATTCCAGACTTCTCCGGCGACCTCTTCCAGCTCCACCGGGAGGACACCAAGGCGTTCCCAGGCCAGCTATGAGACATAGTCCCTCCAGCGTGTCCTAGGTCTTCCCCGGGGCCTTCTCCCTGCTGGGCATGCCCAAAACACCTCACCAGGGAGGCGCCCGGGAGGCATCCGGACGAGATGCCCGAGCCATCTCAACTGGCTCCTCTTGATGTGAAGGAGCAGCGGCTCTACTCTGAGCTCTGCCCGGATGGCCGAGCTCCTCACACTATCTCTTAGGGTGAGTCCCGCCACCCTACGAAGGAAACTTATTTCCGCCACTTGTATTCGCGATCTTGTTCCTTAACTCATGACCATAGATGAGGGTGGGAGCGTAGATCAAACGGGGAGAGCTTTTCCTTCAGGCTCAGCTCTCTCTTTACCCAGACGGATCGATGCAGCGACCGCATTACTGCGGACGCTGCATCGATCCGTCTGTCGACCTCACGCTCCAACCGTCCCTCACTCGTGAACAAGACCCCGAGATACTTGAACTCCTCCACCTGAGGCAAGACCTCACTCCCAACCCGGAGGGTACAGTCCACCCATTTCCGACTGAGAACCATGGCCTCGGATTTGGAGGTGGTGAGTCTCATCCCAGAAGCTTCACACTCAGCTGCAAACCCCTCCAGTAAACGCTGAAGGTCACAGCCTGATGAGGCCATAAGGACCACATCGTCTGCAAATAGCAGAGACGAGATACCTAAGGTCACCAAGCTGGACTCCCTCAACACCTTGACTGCGCCTAGAAATTCTGTCCATGAAGATTATGAACAGAATCGGTGACAAAGGGCAGCCTTGGCGGAGGCCAACGTTCCCCAGAAACAAGCTTGACTTACTGCTGGCAATGCGAACCAGGCTCCTGCCTCGATTGTACAAGGACCGAATGGCACGTAGTAGCGGGCCACCAATCCCGTACTCCCGGAGCACCCCCCACAGGACACCTCGAGAGACACGGTCTTGCCTTTTCTAAGTCTACAAAGCACATGTAGACCGGTTGGGCAAACTCCCACACACCCTTGCAAGGGTGTAGAGCTGGTCCAGTGTTCTGCGACCGGGACGAAAACCACATTACATCTCCTGTAACCGATCTTCGACTAACGGTCGTACCCTTCTCTAAAGCACCCTGGAGTAGACTTTCCCAGGGAGGCTGAGGAGTGTGATCCCCCTATAGTTGGAACACACTCTCCGGTCACCTTTTTTAAAAATGGGGACCACCACCCCAGTCTGCCAGTCTGTTCCCGACTTCCATGCAATGTTTTAGAGGCGTGTCAACCAACACAGTCCCCCAACATACAGAGCCTTGAGGATGTGTACGACGCGTACACGCCGAACGGCAGTTCAGAGTACCCAGCCTTCTTGGAGTCTATAAGAGGGGTTCTGGAGAGCACCCCAGCTGGTGAATCCATAGTTCTACTGGGAGACTTCAACGCCCATGTGGGCAGTGACTTGGAGTGGCGTAGTTGGGAGGAACGTCCTCCCTGACCTGAACCAGTGCGGTGTGTTGTTGCTGGACTTCTGTGCGAATCACAGTTTGTCCATAACAAACACCATGTTCGAACATAAGGATGTCCATAAGTTCACTTGGGACCAGGACACCCTAGGTCGCAGGTCTATGATCGACTTGTGGTCGTATCATCAGACCTGCGTCCGCATGTTCTGGTCAGGCCTATCAAGCATGGATGTCTTGCGGGACTCGCGAAGCAGCTGACAGGTACCGGCAGGCCAAGCGGCACACGGCTTCGGCGGTGGTCGAGGCAAAAAATTGGGTAAGGGAGGAGTTCGGTGAGGCTTTGGAGCACGACTTTCGGTCGGCCTCGAAGAGGTTCTGGCAAACCGTCCGACAACTCAGAAAGGGGAAGCAGCCCCCAGTTCACACTGTTTACAGTGCGGACGGGGGCTTGCTGACCTCGACTGTGGATATAGTTGGTCGGTGGAAGGAATACTTTGAGGCCCTTCTCAATCCCACTGAAATACTTTCCGTAGAGTAAGCAGGGTCTTAGGACACGTACGTGCACAGTTCTATCACCGTGGCTGAGGTAATTGGGATAGTTAAATCACTCCCCAGTGGCAAGGCTCCGGGGGTAGACGAGTTCCGCCCTGAATTCCTCAAGGATGTAATGCTGCTTTCAAAAACTTTTTAGACATTTTTTGTTCTTCATGTGACAACAATTGTTTAACCGTTAAGTCAACTTCTATGGATAACAAATGGGATGCAAAATGCTTGCAAAAAAACATACTTGTCAAGGTATCGTCGCGGCATGGTGTAACGACCCAGAAGATGCAGAGAGCTGGACGTCAGGAAGTAAAGTTTTCAGGAATATTTTAATAATAATGCTGTGAAGCAGCGGCAGGAACAAAACAACGATACGACAGGAGAAAAAAGTAACACGAGACAGTGAGCCGACGCCCGACTGGCGCACGCACCTGAACATAAATAGCAGGGACAACAGGTGCACGTAATTAACTGAGTGAAGAAATTAGGAAACGGCCCAGAAACACATGAAAACCAAAACTGTCACGATGACAAACACACAGATCGTGACAGTAGCCCCCCCTCAAGGACGGATCCCAGACGTCCTACAAGTCCAACCGTCACAAGAAGACAAGAAGGGTGGCGGGAGGTCAGGTGGTGGGTCGCCGGCAGAACCCCTCCGGGGGTCGGCCGGCACAGAGACACAAGTGAGGTCGGCGAGACCCCTCCGCGGGTCGGCCGGGGCGACAACCCAGGCGAGGCCTAAGCAGGACTGGAACCTTGGGCGTTGCTGGAGGCGCGACACGGGTCGCACTGCGCCGTGGGAGGCGCGACTGGAACGCACTGCGCCGTGGGAGGCGCCACTGAAATGCCCTGCGCCGTGGGAGGCGCCACAGGAGGCGCTGGAGCCGACGCCCTGGGAGGCGCCACAGGAGGCGCTGGAGCCGACGCCCTGGGAGGCGCCACAGGAGGGGCCGGGACCGACGCCCTGGGAGGCGCCACAGGAGTGGCTGCCCCCGGCGGGAACTGCCGCTGGCGGGTGATCGGCGGAATCCTGCAGCGGGGTGCGGCGACCGGCAGCGTCTGGGCTGCCGGAGCCGGCGAAGGCTGCCGAGGTTAAAGAGTGGGTGGCGTCCTGCAGCGAGGTGCGGCTATCGGCGGGTGCTGGGCTGCTGAAGCCGACGAGAGCTGCCTCGGACGTGGAGTGGGTGGAATCCTGCAGCGAGGTGCGGCAATCGGCAGCTGCTGGGCTGCCTAAGCCGACGAAAGCTGCCTCGGACGTGGAGTGGGCGGAGTCCCCTTGCGCAGCGCAGTGTCCGCCAGCGGTCGCGCGTCCTCCGCTATCCGGCAGGACACCCTAGCCACCCCTCCAGAAGGCGGATCCCAGACGCTGTCCTCGACCGCCACAGGAAACCCGAGAAGGGTGGAGGGAGGCTTGGAGAAGGGCATGCAACTCACCCCGTCTACGTTTTCGGGTCGGCACCGCCGGGTCTCTCTGACGCCGACAAGCCGGCGCTTATGTGGGAGATCCAGGCCACACCGACGCCATGGGGACCAGCTTGCCGCCTGGGCCCCACATCATGCCCTCCAGCTCTTCCGGCGAGTACCGAGCCGTCTCCTCATCCATCGCCTTAAAAAACTGGCGGGCCCAGTCGCTGTCCGGGGTGTAAAACTCTGGTCGGCTCATTCTGTTACGGTATCGCTGTGGCAGGGTGAAACGACCCCGGGGATGAAGCAAGCAGGTCGTCAGGAGGTAAGGTTTTCAGGAATATTTTAAAAACAATGCTGTGAAGCAGCGGCAGGAACAAAACAACGATACGACAGGAGGGAAAAAGTAACACGAGACAGTGAGCCGACGCCCGACTGGCGCACGCACCTGAACATAAATAGCAGGGAAAACAGGTGCTTGTGATTAACTGAGTGAAGAAATTAGGAAACGGCCCAGAAACACATGAAAACCAAAACTGTCACGATGACAAACACACAGATCGTGACAATATTGAGCAACTGAATACAGCTGCTCCATCATTTGCACAAAAGACGGCTTTATTTTATGCCACTGCTGTGTCTTCCAAATATGATATAATCTTCTAAACTTGATCTATGATCTAAACTTCCATTTCTGTGAAAGTCCGGTTCTTCAACCTCGTCGTCTTCCCACCGGCTGTGATTTGAATACAGTCAAGGTTCTTTAAATATGGACGCCACATTCATGAGTTACTTTGCCTTGACCTTTTATGCTGACATGGAAAGGGCGTAACTTGGAGGTGGAAACATGGGATCTGTTTCTCTGACCAAAATCACTTCAGAGATGTCTGCCACCTTGGTGACCAACTACAAGAAATGTCTGACCTCTGTGCTTGGTTTGTCCACCAAGTACTAAAAATACTTATATTTTTCAAATACAAATAAATGTATAACCTTTATTTACATCATGGTGACTTTTTACTTTCTGATTCTTGATAATTTTGTAAGGGTTGGTAAACTTACATCTAATACTTATTTTCCCCATGGCTCCCCATGCTCTAGCATTCTTCTATCGCAAGGAAAAAAAAAAGCATACAGCAGTTTACACTTTGCATGTTACTTACAGTGTGATTGTGATTGGTCACAGTCACTGGCTGTCCATTGTCTGTGTAGTAGGTCTCTGTGAAGTCTGCACTCAAAAGCTCACTGGGTAAAAAAAAAAAGAAGAAGAAAGGAGTGATTATGATTTCACACAAGCGTTGCTGCAAGCAGAGCTAAATGTCAAAGCACAGGCCTCACTTTGTCGGCAAGAAGCATCACCAACAATACACAGCTACACAAAATGATTTCAAGATAAAGACATGTGATAAACAGCTGAATGCATGGAATGTTGTAAGGATGCTGCCTGGACACATGCATGCATCACATGTTAGTGACTACCAGGAAATGATTAAAAAACCCCATTGTCTGTGCAAATGCCCGCCGGGTTGAACAGGAATACCACTAGCCCAGTCCATTCTTCATACTGATACATAATCACATGTTGAATTTTAAATGGAGCATGGCAGCGCACTCTGCTGGCAATAGGAAGTGAACAGTTCCTCAAACTCTGATTCTGCAAGCAGTCATTAAGGAGAAAACACATCCATCTATCACCATCAAAAGGTTTTGTGCATTAGCCCCCGCCAAGTCTAATCGCTACAGATTACACCTAGCTGGCTTTAATTAAAGTCAGCAATAAGAAGGAGTGCTCTTATCGAGGGGCACGGGTAAGGAAAGCAAAAAAAAAAGGTGTAATTAAAGCTGGCTTGTTTTTCCAGCCAAAAGCAACAGAGAGGAGAGAGGTTCTTTCTTCTCGTAGCAACATCAAATCATCACTTTTGTTGTCCACATAAAATATAATGAGAATGTCCACAGCCAAGCCTGTATAAGAAAAAAGAAGCAGAAACTCATCGGGTTGGCTGCAGTTAATGTAATTATGTAAAATTCCCAGCCACACAACGAGCATCTGTGCTTCAATGACTGACAGCAAACAATGAGACACACCAGTGGTGCCACAAATGGTCAGTTTCCATACAATAGAGCACTTGTATTCTTGGTAATGCGTATAATTAAACTGGAAAAAAGCAGTCAGCACAAGGTATTGTAGGTGAAAATGGATATAAGTATGTTGCAGCAGTGACCTGTGGCACAAAAATCACAACAGAAAACAAATACATACACATTGATTTGATTTTTTGATTGATTGACTATATTTCAAACACACATAGGATTTACTTGAAGTGCCTCACATCACAATTCACAATTCCACATGTTTGAAAAGGAGCAGGAAGAAACAGAGCTTATTCAGTCCTACCCCCTCTATATCTCACATCAATTGCTAGTACACATATTCACTTCCTGTAGTCAACATGCACCAGTTCAATGTTAACTTATTCTTTTCAGTCAAAGCCGCTTATCCTCATTAGGGTCACGGGGATGCTGGAGCCTATCTAAGCAGACTTTGGGCGAGAGGCGGGGTACACCCTGGACTGGTCGCCAGTCAATCGCAGGGCACATATAGACAAACAACCAGTCACACTCACATTCATACCGATGGACAATTTAGAGTCACCAATTAACCTAACATGCATGTTTTTGGAATGTGGGAGGAAACCGGAGTACCCGAAGAAAACCCACGCACGCACGGGGAGAACATGCAAACTCTACACAGAGATGCCCAACGGAGATTTGAACCCAGGCCTTCCAGATCTCCTGACTGTGTGGCCAATGTGCTAACCACTCACCCACCGTGCGGCCCAGTCAAAGCAATTAAATTATTATTAGCACTGGAGGAAAAAAAAGTAATAAAAATAACATAAACAGAAAAACAAGTACTATATAATAGTACCCATCCATCAACACGAACCTAATTAAGCCTCCGTGTCCCTGTATTGTAAAGAGACGTTTTGTTTGTATAAACATTTAAAACAACGGATGCTCTGAGATTGCTTTTGTTCGGGCCCTAGACTATTCCACAGCTTAACCCCACAAACAGACAACGAAAAACATCTCTTAGTAGTATTTGCCAGTGGGGTATCAAATTTCCCTAGTCCTCTCAAATCATACAGCTGATCTCTGTGAGAAACAATGTTCTGAATATTAATCGGTAATAGGTTATGAAATGCTCTAAACATAAACATTGCTGTATACAGTTTTACAAGATCATGTAATTTTAGAATTTTTGATTTGAAAAATAGCAGATTGGTGTGCTCAAGATACCCCGCCTTATGAATAATTCGTAATGCCTTCTTTTGTAAATAAAATAACGACTCTATTGTGGTCTTGTAATTATTTCCCCACACTTCCACACAATACGTTAGGTATGGAAGAATTAGAGAAGAATATAATTTATGAGGTGCACTGTAATCAAGGACATGTTTAACTCTATTAATATTTGCAGGGCTTTTGATGATTTTATTTGATATATACATAATATGTGTTTTCCAGTTTAACTTATGGTCAATCATTAATCCCAAAAATTGTATTTCTGCAACATACTCAATTCTAATACCACTATCCTCAACCCGTTTTGTAACCTCAATAAATGTTTTCCAAATATGATTACTTTGTTTTTATTTAGGTTTAAAGTTAATTTATTACTTTCCATCCATTTTTTGAATTTACTTTATTCATTATTTACATTGTGGATGAGATCATTTAAACTGTTATTGCTGTAAAATATATTTGTGTCATCTGCAAACAATATACATTTTACCAACTGAGAAACATTAAAAATGTCATTAATATACAAATTAAATAATTTGGGGCCCAATTCTGACCCTTGGGGAACCCCACAAGCAATGCCAAGACATCTGGAAGAAAACTCACCCCTTATAAACATACTGCACTCTATTGCTTAAATAACTTTTGACCCATTTCCCAGCTCTATAAAAATACCTATTGCATATTTTTTATTGTCCAGTGCCTTAGAGATTTTCTCAGTAGCATCGATTATGGCCATTGAAGTAGATATATTACTTCTAAAGCCATATTGACCTTCATTGATTAGATTCTGCTTTTCTATGAATTGATTTAATTTCCTATCAAAAACTTTTTCAAGGATTTTTGAAAATTGAGGAAGAAGTGAAATGGGTCTATAACTAGTAAAATCATGTTTGTTTCCATTTTTCAACACAGGAATAACTTTAGCAATTTTCATTTTTCTTGGAACATAGCCATTTTGCAGAGACAGATTACAGATACATGTCAAGGGTGTAATTATATTACTAATGATCTTTTTTATTAGCACCATATCGATGGAGTGACAATCTGTTGAGAATTTATTTTGAAATTTCTGGAAAATAGTAAAGATTTCACGTTCACTAACAGCAGAGAGTCCAATTGTTTTTATTAATTCTTTCAAAATTAAACTCCGTATCAACTTTGTTCGGAATCGCTAGTTCAGGACCAACATTTACAAAGAAATTATTGAAGTTATTAACTATTCTGTTGTTGTCATGAATTTCATCTCTCGTACCAATAAAATAATCTGGATATGGATCTTTTTTTATTCCTTTCTTAATAATACTATTTAATATTTCACATTTTATTTTTATATTACATTTCTTTTCCAGCAATATTTTTTGTAATACAACTTCTTAGCCATTCTCATAATTGCTATAAATTTACTTTTGTACGTCTTGTATCTATCCTCAGCTTCTTTTGTTTTTAATTTAAGAAATGACTTATAAAGATTATTTTTTTCTTGCAAGCATTTTGCAGGCATTTTGAAATCCAAGGGCTTTAAAAATATTTGTTGTGTTTACAAAATACTCTGATACGACAGTGCTTATTATACAATGAGGAGATTATTGCTATAAAACAATTATAAGCTGTTTCTGTAGCTGTCTCTCTGCAAACCTAGTCAAGTTTTGTCATTTTAAATCCTCATTTAATGCATTTATTGCTTCATCAGTACGTACTCGTCTACAGCATGCAGTATTAGTTGTTTTAATCTCACAAATATTCAAATCGTACACTATAAAAACTGGTAAATGGTTTGTAATGTCACTAATAAACAACCCACTAGTTGTTTTATTTATGAAATTATTAGTAACAATATTATCAATTAAAGTTGCACTGAATGGAGTAATTGTTACGTTCACTTGCGTTGCTCTCTGTGTTTTCTCCCTTGCCTTCTCCTGGGCGTGTGTTTGGGTTGCAGGAGCTGCCATGGCAACTGGAGGCGGGGCCACGGGACGCACCTGCAAGTAATCTGCGGACACCCTTCATAAGCAGAGGGCTCGCACCTGGGGGACGCTGGATTATTCTCTTCCACTCAGGAAGGCTCATGTATGGACTCGCACATTGGTTTCCTTCCAAAACCCACTCTCCTGTTCCAGCAGTTCTGGACTTCACTCCAGCCTCGATCCAGCGTCTCTCCCGGCGGTTCGTCCCGTGGCCCGACTACCCAGGTTGGCAACCCGGAAGCTCGGGCTTGTCCTGCGTTTCATGGTGCTTATCCCCCTGTCCGGCGCGACAGCACCATCGCGTTCTGTTTTTCTGTGAACATTAAATACCTGTACACCTACCCTAACCTGCCTCTTCTGTCCACGCCCGAGGGTTCGCTCCTGCGAAGCCCATGACAGTAATCCTTTTAGGTTTTGTAATTGACGGAAAAAAGGACATACTGTACATTGGATCAATAAAGTCGTTGGTGGGCTCATGATTGCTTGGATTCATCAGATCAAATTTCTCCATCCATTTACTAAAAACGTCTATATTTGATTCAGATATTCTATAAACACAACTTATGATAACATTCTTTTTCTTTCCGTTATCAATTTCAATAGCAAAGCATTCCATGATATTATCCACTCCATGTGTCATACTACTGATTATTGAATATTTAACGGTTTTCTGTACGTACAGTGGCACACCACCAGATGAGTGAATTTGCCTGTTGGTATAATTGAGAACATAATCATCTAATTCAAAATTAATTCTCCTTTCTTCATTAAACCAGGGACCCGCCGTGAAATACTGCCAACCTGGCTGTTACATAACGTTGGCCACTCAACCTTGTATTAATTTTAGCATTTACTTTTCTTAATCAACATAATTTTAAGACAAACATGAGCATGCAGCCTCACAGGAAACAGGAAACCTCATTTGTGCCATAAAATAGTTTTGTGCGATTACAGATATCGTGGCACGTTGTGCGAGTCAAATTCACTGAATTTTCGCATTTCCTGTTCATTTCCTGCTCACCTCACATCACCCGTACACACATGTAGACAATTGCTGGCTGTCTCTGTGTGTTGCCAATTTCATTTGCAGAAGTGTCTATTATACATCCCTAATTGCCACACTCTGGTTAAAGGAATGTTTGAGACCATTCCCACTAATATGTGATCTACTTTTTAACATTAACAAAATTAATGCTGCCATTTTCAGACCTGCCTAAGTACCCTCCCATGCAATGCCCCTTTCAGTGTGCAAGACAACCCCAAGATCACCTGTGATCAAAAGATCTAACAAAGGTTCCATAACTGTGTTTTTGTATTGCGCATTTTTAATGTTTACATGTTTGTAAAAGGCCAACTCACATGCATTATTGAAAAAAAACCATTGCACATTGCAAAATTTATGTACTTTTTGTTACAGCGGTGTGAAAAAGATGTCTGGCCCTCCCTGATTTTTAATTTTTTTGCATGCATGTCACAATTGTCACACTTGTTTCAAACAAATCATCAGCAAAAGTAAATGTTTATCAATGACTACACACCTGAACACAAAATGCAGTTTTTAAATGAAACTTTTTATTATTAAGGGAGAAAAAATCTAAACCTACTTGGCCATGTATGGAAAAAGTGACTGCCGCCTAAACCTAAATAACTGGTTGGGCCACCCTTAGCAGCAACAACTCTAATCAAGAGTTTTCAATAACATTCAATGAGGAATTTTGGCCCACAATTTTTGCAGAATTGTTGTAGTTCAGCCACATTGGAGGCTTTTGCCTTTTTAAGGTCATGCCACAGCATCTCAATAGGATTCAGGTCAAGACTTTGACTAGGCCACTCCAAAGTCCATCCATCCATCCATTTTCTATGCCGCTTACCCTCATTAGGGTCGCGGGTTTGCTGGAGCCTATACCAGCTGACTTTGGGCGGGAGGCGGGGTATATCATGGAGTGGTCACACTCCAAAGTCTTAATTTTGTTTTTGTTAAGCTATTCAGAGGTGGACTTGCCGGAGTGTTTTGGCTCATTGTCCTCTTGCAGAACACAAGTTGGTTTTAATCTTGAGGTCCCTAACAGATGGCCGGACATTCACTTTCAGGAGTTTTAATAGACAGCACATTTAATCTTTTGGTCTGCTTCACTTTGTCAGGCAAGTCCTATTTAAGTGATTTCTTGGTTGAGAACGGGTGTGGCAGTAATCAGGCCTGGGTGTGGCTAGAGCAGGGGTTGGCAACCCGCGGCTCAGGAAGGGGAAGAGGTGGGGATGGGTGTTCTCTTGTATTTAAGAGAGAAGGAAGGAAAATCGATCTTATTTTTAAGCCAAAAAAAATAAATCATGATTCACATTTTTCGCCTAATCATGTAGCCTAGTTTCTGTCATATTTAGTCTTGCTGATCAGACATAAAACCATGATGAAAAGGCACAAGGACAGCACTGTGGACTCAACAGATGCTTGTTGCTGCTCTTCCTCTACGTGGAGGCTACAACAGCATCTTTAGAATAGTCATTGTCTCTGTGTTTAAAAGGTATACAGTCGGAGTAGGACAAATACTATGGAATCACAGGAGTGCCAAAATTAAAAGTAAATAAATGAGGAAATATAAGGAGAATAAATAATAAAAAAATATACAAACAGTCATATTGTTTTTCCATTTTGTCTTGGCTTTGTCTGTACTGTATTTTTTTCCCATTTTGTCTTTGTTTTTTCCATTTGCTTTTTGTCATGGCATTTACCGGATGGCTCAAGCTGGCAACAACAAGCAAAGGCAAAAGAAAGACCCACCCCAGTCTCAACCAGCCTGTTACAGAATCGGTGACAAAGGGCAGCCTTAACGGAGGCCAACGTTCACCGAAAAAAGCTCGAATTACTGCTGGCAATGCGAACCAGGCTCCTGCTTCGATTGTACAAGGACCGCTTTGGACAAACATGGGGCTAAAAAAATCCTTAATGAATTCAAGGACTACGTCGAAACTGAAGGATTCCTCCCTCAACAAGCCAGCATCCATCCATTTTCTATACTGCTTATCTTCATTAGGCTCACGGGTATGCTGGAGCTTATCCCAGCTGACTTCCGGCAGGAGGCGGGGTACACCCTGGACTGGTCGCCAGTCAATCGCAGGGCAGACAAACAATCATTCACACTCACATTCATAGCTATGGACAATTTAGAGTTGCCAATTAACCTAACATGCATGTTTTTAGAATGTGAGAGGAAACCGGAGGAGAATATGCAAACTCCACGCGGAGATGGCCAACCGAGATTCAACCCAATCTCCTGACTGTGTGGCCAACATGCTAACCACTCGACCACCATGCAGCCGACAAGCCAGTGTGTTTAAAAAAAAAAAATTGTTATAGGGAGTAAATTTTGTCCCCCGCAGACCCACCACCTGCAAGGGCAAGCATAAGGGTCCGGTGCTTTGTGATTTGGGCAGTGGTCGAGGGCGGGTGTCCGGGCGACCTGGTCTTCGGCGGCCAAATCTGGTTCTTGGGACCTGGAATGTCACTTCTCTGGTGGGGAAGGAGCCCGAGCTTGTAGAAGAGGCGGAGATATTCCGACTAGATATAGTCGGACTCACCTCAACCCACAGTTTGGGCTCTGGAACCAAATTCCTTGAGAGGGGCTGGACCTTGTTATTCTCTGGAGTTGCTGCAGGGGAGAAGCGGCGAGCTGGTGTGGGCTTATCGTTAGCCCCCCGGCCTGGTGCCTCTGTGTTGGCGTCATCCCCAGTAAACGAGAGGGTTATTTTCCTACGCCTTAGGGCTGGGGAACGGGTCTTGACTGTGGTTTGTGCGTATGCGGCGAACGGCAGTTCAGAGTACCCAGCTGGTGACTCTATAGTTCTGCTGGGAGACTTCAACGCCCATGTGGGCAATGACAGTGTGACTTGAAGGGGCGTGGTTGGGAGGAACGGCCTCCCTGACCTGAACCAGTGCGGTGTGTTGTTGCTGGACTTCTGTGCGAATTACATTTTGTCCATAACAAACACCATGTTCGAACATAAGGATGTCCATAAGTTCACTTGGCACCAGGACACCCTAGGTCGCAGGTCTATGATCGACTTGTGGTCGTATCATCAGACCTGCGTCCGCATGTTCTGGACAGGCGGGTGAAGAGAGGGGCTGAGCTGTCAACTGACCACCACCTGGTGATGAGTTAGATTAGTGTGCGGGGAAAGATGCCGGACAGACCTGGCAGACCAAATGCGTAGTAAAGGTGTGCTGGGAACGTCTGGCAGAGTCTCCCGTTCGTCGAGTCTTCAACTCTCATCTCCGACAGAGCTTCGCCTGCATCTCGAGGGGAGGACCGGGATATTGAGTCTGAATGGGCCGTATTTCGTGCCTCTATTGCTGAGGCAGCCAGTTGTAGTCGCGGCCGCAAGGTGGTCGGTGCCAGTCGTGGTGGCAAGCCCCGAACCCGATGGTGGACACCGGGGGTTAGGGCTGCTGTCAAGCTGAAGAAGGAGTCCTATCAAGCATGGATGGCTTGTGGGACTCCCAAAGCAGCTGACAGGTAGCGGCAGGCCAAGCGGCACACGGCTTCAGCGGTGGTCGAGGCAAAAACTTGGGTGTGGGAGGAGTTTGGTGAGGCTATGGAGCGTGACTTGCGGTCGGCCTCGAAGAGGTTCTGGCAAATTGTCCGACACCTCAGAAAAGGGAAGCAGCCCACAGTTCACACTGTTTACAGTGCGGACGGGTGCTTGCTGACCTCGACTGTGGATATAGTTGGTCGGTGGAAGGAATAGTTCGAAGCCCTTCTCAATCCCACTGACATGCCTTCCGTAGGGGGAGCAGAGTCTGAGGATACGTACGTGGACAGTTCTATCACCGTGGCTGAGGTAATTGGGGTAGTTAAATCACTCCCTAGTGGCAAGGCTCCGGGGGTAGACGAGTTCCGCTCGGAATTCCTCAAGGCTCTGGATGTTGGGGGACAGTGTTGGTTGACACGCCTCTACAACACTGCATGGAAGTCAGGAACAGTACCTCTGGACTGGCAGACCGGGGTGGTGGTCCACATTTTAAAAAGGGTGACCGGAGGGTGTGTTCCAACTATAGCAGGATCACACTCCTCAGCCTCCCTGGGAAAGTCTACTCAAGGGTGCTGGAGAGAAGGGCACGACCGTTAGTCGAACCTCGGTTACAGGAGGTGCAATATGGTTTTCGTCCCGGTCGCAAAACACTGGACCAGCTCCTACACCCTTGCAAGGGTGTGTGGGAGTTTGCCCAACCGGTCTACATGTGCTTTGTAGACTTGGAAAAGGCATTATACCGTGTCCCTCGAGGTGTCCTGTAGAGGGTGCTCCGGGAGTAGTGGTGACCCGCTAGTACGTGCCAGTTTGTCATTGATTCTGTTCATAATCTTCATGGACAGAATTTCTAGGCGCAGTCAAGGTGTTGAGGGAGTCCAGCTTGGTGACCTTAGGATCTCGTCTCTGCTATGCGCAGACGATGTGGTCCTTATGGCCTCATCAGGCTGTGACCTTCAGCGTTTACTGGAGCGGTGTGCAGCTGAGTGTGAAGCTTCTAGGATGGGACTCGGCACCTCCAAATCAGAGGGCATGGTTCTCAGTCGGAAACGGGTGGACTGTACCCTCCGGGTTGGGAGTGAGGTCTTGCCTCAGGTGGAGGAGTTCAAGTATCTCGGGTTCTTGTTCACACGAGCGAGGGAAGGTCGGAGCGTGAGATCGACAGACGGATCGGTGCAGCATCTGCAGTAATGCGGTCGCTGTACCGGACCGTCGTGGTGAAGTAAGAGCTGAGCCGGAAGACAAAGCTCTCTGTTTACCGATCGATCTACGTTCCCACCCTCACCTATGGTCATGAGTTATGGGTCATGACCGAAAGAATGAGATCGCGGATACAAGCGGCGGAAATGAGTTTCCTTCGTAGGGTGGCTGGACTCACCCTAAGAGATAGGGTGAGGAGCTCGGCCATCCGGGAGGAGCTCAGAGTAGAGCCGCTGCTCTTTCACATCAAGAGGAGGCAGTTGAGGTGGCTCGGGCATCTCGTCCGGATGCCTCGCGGGCGCCTCCCTGGTGAGGTGTTTCGGGCATGCCCAGTCGGGAGAAGGCCCCCGGAAAGACCTACGACACGCTGGAGGGACTATGTCTCACAGCTGGCCTGGGAACGTCTTGGTGTCCTCCCGGTGGAGCTGGAAGAGGTCGCTGGGGACCGGGAAGTCTGTACTTCCCTACTGAAGCTGCTGCCCCCGCGACCCGGACCCGGATAAGCGGAGGAAAATGGATGGATGGATGGAGTAAATTTTGACATGGGCGGCTAAGAGTGTGCATCAGAAGGCACATTTTATTGAGTGGATAAATGTCCCTGCTCATCCTTCAGAAACACTTCTAAAAATTTCAGATTCTAAAGTTTACCTTCATCAAAGTGATGAAGCTGAACCCCCCTAAAACCACTCCTCTTGTCCAGCTGATGAACCAGTTGTCATTTCAAACTTAAAAAAACTCTACACCAAAGCCCTGTTTAAAGGTGCTTTGAAGAAAGTCAGAATTCAAATAACCCTCAGAGAGTTTTGGAGGAATTATTTCAGTATTCTCAATTGCATAAGTCTTACAGAAAAGGCTTGGCAGGGAGTGACATCCAGGACGCTGAACTCCGATTACAGAAAATTGTGGCCAGAATGTGTGCTCGAGAAGGATTTTGAAGGGTTTGAGGCTGACAAGTGACAACTCTACACCGGTTGTGAAGTGTATTATCTTTGAGGAAGTCCTTTGGGAAGAACGTGAGTAGCCAGGATGTGGAAAAGTTTGTGAACGACCCCAGGGAAGAGCTAAGCACTGAAATGCCAAAAGAACTTCAACATACTCCAGGTTAATTTCTTCAGATGAGGAGGAAAAGAGAGAGGATAATCTCCCTTTTTCAGTTAAAGACAGGTGTAAATGTTTCCAATGTTTTGTAGAGAATCATCACCCTAAAAAAGCAGTTGGAAGTCCTGTCTGTAAATTGTTCAGTGACAATGGCTTGTCCTGTACTCTTAAAGAGATGCCAGAAACACACATTGCTGGGTAGTTTTTATGTGTCTTGTGACTTTCAAGCTGTTCTGTATGTAAAACTCCAAACTGTACATTTTGGATTTTGTCAAACGTTTTTTTGAACAAATACCTGTCGTCCCTCACAATATGGCAGTTCAATTATTGCTCCCTTGTAATTTCCAGTGTATAAGCCACACCAAAAAACAGATTTGTTCTTATATCAGCCGCACCGGTATGAAAAACCCCAAGTACACATGTCCATCCATTTATCTATTTCTATACTGCTCATTCTCATTAGGGTCGCGGGTATGCTGGAGCGTTACACAGGAAATGTTTTTCCCCCCCCAAACAGTGCTTGACAGTGCATCACAGTGAAGCACATAACACACAGCTAGTTAAACAGTGCCGAATAGTGCATGTAACATATATTACAACAGCATACCAGAAAAGTAGGGTCTACGACGGAAATAAACATCTGTAAAAGAAACTGGAGTCTACCAATCAATCAACAGGCAGCACAATTGCATTACCTTAACGCTGCATGAAAGTCAGACATGGTATGTCCAACATGATGAAAAAAAAGTTATCCTCCTATCCCGTGTGGAAGTGGTATGTTTTGGCTACTTAAGTTTAGAAGAAAGAAATTAAAAGCTAACTCTTTAGCTTGCTAGGTTGTGAGCTCACTAGCTTACAAGGCTACAACGGGTTCCTGCAGCATAAGAGTTGCAAAGTGGTGTAAACAAGGAATAATAGGAGTGTCTAAAAACTTATTTTGAAAGTCATAAACTGTTTCTATGTTCTCACTACAAAATGATTACATTTAGTAACATTGAATTCTATAAGGTGGAAAGTAATTTAACACAGTTGGGTCTGGAACTGGGTGAGTAGCTCGGCCATCCGGGAGGAGCTCAGAGTAGAGCTGCTGCTCCTTCACATTGAGAGGAGCCAGTTGAGGTGGCTCGGGCATTTAGTCCGGATGCCTCCCGGGCGCCTCCCTGGTGAGGTGTTTTGGGCATGCCCAGCCGGGAGAAGATACCGGGGAAGACCTAGGACACACTGGAGGGACTATTTCTCAAAGCTGGCCAGGGAACACCTTGGTGTCCCCGTGGTGGAGCCTGAAGAGGTCACCGGAGACTGGAAAGTCTGGACTTCCCTACTGAAACTGCTGCCCCCGCAACCCGGACCGGGATAAGTGGAGGAAAATGGAATGGAATGCAATGAAATGGGTCTGGAACTAATTCAGTCATTCATTTTCTATACCGCTTATCCTCAATAGGGTCGCGGGTATGCTGGAAATGATGTATGACTAACAAAAAATGAGGTTTCACTGTACTTTTTTGGGTTCAAATATTGGTGCGCAATATCGATAATTTACTTGAACATTTTCAAGATAATTGAAAACTGTTTTGATTTTTGAATTTGTTGATTATTTTAATTAGAACAAAACAGGACAAAAATCTTAGGCCTACACATTTAATAATTTTTTCAATCAACAATTTATTGAACAATATGTGGCCGCACGGTGGTCGAGTGGGTAGCACATTGGCCTCACAGTCAGGAGGTTCAGGGTTCGAATCTCTGTTGGGCATCTCTGTGTGGAGTTTGCATGTTCTCCCCGTGCGTGCGTGGGTTTTCTCCGGGTATTCCGGTTTCCTCCCACACTCCAAAAACATGCATGTTAGGTTAATTGGTGACTCTAAATTGTCCATAGGTATGAATGTGAGTGTGAATGGTTGTATGTCTTTGTTTGTCTATATGTGCCCTGCGATCGACTGGCGACCAGTCCAGGGTGTACCCCGCCTCTCGCCCAAAGTCTGCTGGGATAGGCTCCAGCATTCCCGTGACCCTAATGAGGATAAGCGGTATAGAAAATAAATGAATGAATGAATGAACAATATGTAAATACAACTATACAGTATAAAACCATGTAGCAAAATCAACTACATATTCTCTTCATTATATACAATATAATTATAAATTATTATTTGACCAAATTAAACAAATCCTGCAAAATAAGTAATATATTGGCTCTCATTCAAATCCTTTGGCTTCTTGCCCCCAAAACACTCCTTTGTCAAATAACGTATTGCATGAATTTGTAAGCAATATAAACAGTACATAACAATAACAATATCAACGCTGCAACAACAAAGAACCCATAGATATTTTGTATAGCAAAGTAGACAACAAAAATATTAATCTCATCACGGTAATATCCATCCAATACTGAGACTGTGCTTGGTATCAATATTTGAATCGATCTACCCATTGTGTTACGTTCTGCTCGGCGCGACATGGTGTTGCAACCCCGAGGATGCAGAGAGCTGGACGTCAGGCAGGTAAGTGCGAGGAATCTTTAATAGAGGATGCTGCAAGGCAGCGGGAAAAACAAGGAAGTCCACAACGCGAAAGAAAAGCACAACTGACAATGAGCCGACGCCCGACTGGCCCACGCACCTGAACATAAATAGCAGGGAAACATGTGCACGTAATTAACAGAGTGAAGAAATTCGGAAACAGCCCAGAAACACATGAAACTATGAAAATAATCACAATACAGAGAAACTAACACAAAGCTGTCACGTCTACGAGACATGAGTCGTGACAGTACCCCCCCCCCCTCAAGGACAGATTCCCTACGTCCGAAAAATCCAAGAGTCATGAGAAAACAGGAAGGGCGGTGGGAGGACTGGTGGTGGGTCGCCAGCGAGGCCCCTCCGGGGGTCAGCCGGGACAGAGCCGCAGGCGAGGCCGGCGAGACCCCTCCGGGGGTCGGCCGGGACGGAAACGCCTAGGCAGGACCGGAACCTTGGGCGTCGCTGGAAGCACTGGAGCGCGCTGCGCCGTGGGAGGTGCGACTGGACTGCGCTGCGCCGTGGGAGGCGCGACAGGAGCCCGCTGCGCCGAGGGAGGCGCGACCGGAGCGCGCTGCGCCGTGGAAGCCGCCACAGGAGGCACTGGAGCCGACGTCCTGGGAGGCGCCACAGGAGGCACTGGAGTCGACGCCCTGGGAGGCGCCACAGTAGGCACTGGAGCCGACGCCCTGGGAGGCGCCACAGGAGGCACTAGAGTCGACGCCCTGGGAGGCGCCACAGTAGGCACTGGAGCCGACGCCCTGGGAGGCGCGACTGGGACCAACGCCCTGGGAAGCACCACAGGAGTGGCTGCCGCCGGCGGGCGATCGACGGAATCCTGCAGCGGGGTGCGGCGACCGGCAGCGTCTGGGCTGCCGAAGCTGGCGAAGGCTGCCGAGGATAAGGAGTGGGTGAAGTCCTGCAGAGAAAGCACGGCTATCGGTGGCTGCTGGGCTGCTGAAGCCGAAGAAAGCTGCCTCGGACGTGGAGTGGGCGGAGTACTGCAGCGAGGTGCCGGTGTCGGCAGCGGCTGCACGTTCTCCACCGCCAGACAGGACGTACTAGCCCCCCCTCCCGAAGGCGGATCCCAGACGCCGTCCTCGTCCGCCCCAGGAACCAGGGAAGGGTGGAGGGCACGAGACTCACCTCGACGACATCCCTGAGTCGGCACTGCCGGGTTTCTCCGTTGCCGGCGGCCCGGGGTGTGCGTGGCGGATCCCGGCCACACCCACGCCATCGGGATCAGCGTGCCGTCTGGCCCCCACACCATGTCCTCCAGCTCCTCCGGCGTAAACCTGGCGAACTCCTCCTCCATCGCTTTAAAAATCTGGATAGTCCAGAAATTGCTCTCTGTGAGGTCGTCTTCGTCTGGTCGGTTCATTCTGTTAGGTTCTGCTTGGCGCGGCATGGTGTAACGACCCCGAGGATGCAGAGAGCTGGACGTCAGGCCAGTAAGTGTGAGGAATCTTTAATAGAGAATGCTGCAAGGCAGCGGGAAAAACAAAGAAGTCCACGACGCGAAAGAAAAGCACAACTGACAATGACCCGACACCCGACTGACCTGAACATAAATAGCAGGGAAACAGGTGCATGTAAGAAACAGAGTGAAGAAATTAGGAAACAGCCCAGAAACACATGAAACTATGAAAATAATCACAATACAGAGAAACAAACACAAAGCTGTCACTTCTACGAGACACGAGTCGTGACACATTGTTACCGATAAAATCAATGCCTCACGAGCCATGACCCTCACAACCCATCGTGTTGCTGCATTTATTTTTTCTTCACACAAAAAACCCCAACATAAAAGCCTTAAACCCAACAAAAATCAACTTGCTAGATAAGTTAATTCATGCAATAAATAAAAAGACCACCTTTAAAAATGTAAACACAGTATTTTGGTATGATTATGGCTCTGGAACTTTAAGAAAGGTAAAGTTTTTTTTGTAATTCAAGGTGTGCTTGCTTTTAAACACTTTGGGAGTTGCAATGAGTGATTTTAAAAAAGTTGTTCACTGAAGAACAGAAGAACAGAAAAGCTGTGTGTCTGGTTAGATATTCTAGCCTTAAAGATGAGGGTGAAGCCAAATAAAAGACGCCCTGCAGGACTGCACACTGCTCACGACCTGTCTCGCTGTCTCAGACCCTGAGGTCACATTGTGAGCAATGAATCCAGCTTGTCATTGGGGAGACAATCAATGAGATCTATCATTGTGCTGCATAAAGTCAGCTACTTCCTGAAATTGAACTTTTATGTGCATAAAATCTTGCTGGATCTTGACCCACCTCCTCTACTTGTGCCGAAGTAAGTGAAGTGTGCAAGGCCTGGGTGTAGAGCACACACTCACAAATTTGACAGACTGGAAGTGGCCTCAACCACAATATGATAGGTCAGTTGTACCAAGCTGGACTTGGTATTGTCTCATCGGTCTGAGCTCACACTAAGCATTTGTGCCATGGCCCGATTGCTTCTCCCATCACTTCTATTCATCATTTCTACTGCAATTTCTCTGACTGGTGGTCTTATTACAGGCTTATTTGACATCTTCCTGATTATTAACTTTGCACAAGATTTGCAATGGGCTGCACGGTGGATGAGTGGGTTCGGATCTCCGTTGGGCATCTGTGTGTGGAGTTTGCATGTTCGCCCTGTGCATGCGTGGGTTTTCTCCGGGTATTCCGGTTTCCTCCCACATTCCAAAAACATGCATGTTATAGGTTAATTGGCGAATCTAAATTGTCCATTAGAGTATGAATGTGATTGTGAATGGTTGTTTGTCTCCCCTTTGATTGACTGGCGACCAGTCCACGGTGTACCCCGCCTCGCGCCCAAAGTCAGCTGAGATAGGCTCCAGCATACCCGCGACCCTAATGAGGATAAGCGGGATAGAAAATCGATGTATGGATGGAAGATTTGCACTGCCAATTATTATCTGCAAGTGTGGCGATTACATTAATTAAATGATACCTTCTAGATTCTGCTGTATTACACCTTTATTTCTCCGTAAAGGAGATACATTTAAATAATATAATCAAATTTCTTTTAATATGTTAATTATTTGTATCTTTATTTGGAGTCACTCTCCTTGGTTAGCGTTCAGTCATTCCAGAAGTTCAGACAAAACCTACCTGATTCAATTTTTCCTCATAGGAAATAATGCAATTATAGTTTTACATGAAAAAAACTATTCAAAATGCATATAAATACATATACTGTACATGACGAATGAAAGAGATCAATTAACATTTAAGGTCATTTGACTTGTGCTCGGCTCAAAGTTCGCATGGAGTAGACGCAAGATTGAGATCTCTGGTACTGTTTCACTTTTATTTCTCCTCCGGTCCTCATTTCGATTTTTAGAAGAGCTTACATTTTTTGCACCCACGTTTGCTCTAAATGACATCACTTTGTGGCAATGCAGAAAAAAGATGTGCCTACCATCCTGACAATGGAGGCTATCTCTGAGCTACTCTACTGTCACAGACAGACGCTAGCCGGTGACTTTAAAGAATACTTTAACCAGCTGGAAAACAAATTTGACCGAGTCTGCACACCGTGGGAGAACATGGCCAACGGCATTCCTCCCTTGAGCTTGCATCAGACGATTGGAGGGAACATGTAAGGGAACTGGAAAATATCAGCTTTGGCCTGCAGGAGAGCAGTGCTAAGGTATCGGCTTAAGTCATGTACCTCGAGGACTGCAACAGGAGACAAAATATCCACATTTTGGGCTCACCAGAGTAAGCAGGAGGTGAAACGACCTACAATGAAAAACAGTGATCTAAGGCACTCAAGCAAACATGAAGATTGTAGCCGCTCTTCATTTTGTTAGCTACAGTTCATGCCCATGGAAGGAGTCTGTCTAGAGCAGTGTTTTTTAACCACCGTGCCGTGGCAGAGTGTCTGGTGTGCCGTGGGAAATCATCCACTTTCACCTAATGGGTGTATAAATATTTTTTGAAAATGAGTCTGCCAATAATTTGCCATTGCTGAGTGTCTGTGCTGTCCTATGATGGGCAGAGTAATCATGTATTAAGCTAAATAGCAGTAGGTGGCAGCACTTTATATTGACTTTATATTGTTTCTATAGGCTACAGAGGTGAATGTTTACATTTTCTGCTAGTGGTGTGCATTGACATTTTTGCAATGAAAAAAGTGTGTCTGGCTCAAAAAAGGTTGAAAAACACTGCCTTAGATGACTTGCAACTCCAGCTGACTTTTATACTAATGCGTCTGGACATGGCCAAAAAAACACAAATCTCAGACATTGACTCATGCACAATCTAAACATCCTGCAGCATGCGAGAATGTCTGGTTGCCGCTCAAGAGCTCGGAAGTGATGACACACTTTTATCATCGTACCATATATGTCCAACAGCGATGAACTAAACTGGCTGTGCTTCATGCCCACAGGAGGAAGGGGCCCTCCGGCAGATAAAATAAGAGTAACATTCCCAGTAAGTACCCCGTCATTACTGTGACCTACATTGCCTGGTACAAACTTGTGCTGGAAGTTGATACAGCCTCAGCCAAGTGGCCGAGCTGACTAATGGCCAGCATCTCATTCATTTACCACTCAATGCCAGCTTTGTCTCAAGGCTTTCACCCTTCCCAAGCGTTTGTCTCATTGTACTCCAACACATCAATCTGTTTCCAAGCAACTGGAATACGCGTATCTTTTAGCAAAACACACTTCTTACACCCCATTTATTCATTTATTTTATCTTGTGTGCCAGACAAATAAAACTAAGTATTCCATTGAGATTTGTCATTCATGATGTAGTGCAAAGTGTTTATTAAATCTGTTATTTTAAGGTCAAACTAGTGCTAGGTGGACACTCATCAAACCTTGAGGCTTTCTGTATGTTTGAAGAGACAAAGGCTCTGACACTTGGAAGACTCAAAGCACAGAGAAGTAGTCCGTGAATGCAGAATAAAAAATACAGTAATCCCTCATTTATAGCTATTTATAGCTATAATTGCTTCCAAACCCGATAAGACTGACAAGGATTTTCATAGTTAGAGCATATGAAACCTGTTTACAACCTTCTAAATACGCTCTTTAACATTATTAGAGCCCTGTAGACATGAAATAACACTCCTATAGTGACCTTCACACTCAAATTACCCAATATAAAAATAGAAACAATCCTATAAAATAAACCATTTAAGACTTGTGCTCGTGCGTTACAATAAATGTGTTCTGGAGCTGTGGAGGACAAGAAGTGACGTCAGGGGTTCAGAGTTGAGTTTTAGCTTGAAGTGAATTACGACTGCAACATTAGCCCATTTTAATATGATGCTATTATTAGTGTTCCTATTGTAAGATAATTCAAAACTGCAATTAACACCTCTTGTTCACTCAAGTTATGTTTGTGTGCCCCACCAAACATTAAAGTAACAATACTGAGACCTAGTGACCAGTGTAAAACACTGCATAGCATCGCGTCTTGGGTCTTAAGTGATTAGCATGTTGGCCACAGTCAGGAGATCTGGTTTTGAATCTCCGTTGGGCATCTCTGTGTGGAATTTGCATGTTCTCCCCGGGTACTCTGGCTTTCTCCCACAAGTCAAATAAATAGCAAGGTTAGGTTAATTGGTGACTCTAAATTGTTAATAGGTATAACTGTGAGTGTGAATGCTTGTTTGTCTACACGTGCCGTGGGATTGCCTGCCAACTAGTCCAAGTCAGCTGGGATACGCTCCATCATATCCCTGCGACAAGAATTAAGCGTCATAGAAAATTAATGAATCAATGACGTATTTTTATTTTAGTTCACTTAGGTAAAATTAGGTAATAAATATGTGTACCATTGCTGAAATGTCCAATGTTCTGACTAATACTAGGACATACTACTTTTTATATTTTGAGAAATCGTGATAGAATTAAGCTGTGAAATTTAAACCATAATGTGGTGAGGGACAACTGCATTTCTGCAACGGATGCAAGAAGATGGGGAATACTCACTGGTTACGTTCCACTTGCAGCACCAGTTGGAGGTCGCTCGAGGAGAGCACAATTTCCCCTCTAATTGGATGCTCAACCTGTTGGATTAAGAGAGATTTAGGAAGTCAGATAATCACATGGAGGCAAAATCACCCATTTTTTACCATAGAGCATTTGTGTGAAAGCCTTCTCTGAAATGCAGCCATCTACATGTACAGTATATGTGATACAGTGTACTTGCTGTCTTTTAAACGAGGCCAACAAAGCACATAAAGGTGCTTTATGGCCGTGTTCCACATTGCTTTGTCCCACTCTTTCCCTCCATCTGAATCGTCTATTTCCTCTGTATTGTCCAACAGTTTTTATATTTTGACAGTCCATAAAAATCTGACTGCCTGCTTAAGTTTTAGGTTTCTTTCCTCATTTTTTCATGTGATTGATTGTGCCTACTTTATGGAGCGTGTGATGAAGCATTTGCCGCACACATTTTTTTCTTGTTGCCTTTGTAAGTGTGTTTATGCTGCGAGTCATTTGAGCCGAACTACATTGAGAGA
This sequence comes from Oostethus manadensis, assembly GCA_024372805.1. Classification (NCBI taxonomy): domain Eukaryota; kingdom Metazoa; phylum Chordata; class Actinopteri; order Syngnathiformes; family Syngnathidae; genus Oostethus; species Oostethus manadensis. The sequence goes on along the minus strand of QODF01000027.1, from coordinate 1,780,763 downwards.
GGTTTTAATCTTCACCCCACACGCCGGTGTGTGACACGCATTAAGTGAACAGTTACAACTGCTGCTTCTTAAATGTCATCAGGATTTCATGAGAATGTCAAATCCTCTAGAATGATTAAAAAGATGACAAATTGGTTTGGGCAGACTTAGTTTAGAGCTTTTTTAGACCAAACAGACAATGACAAGAGGAAAGAAGACAATGCAATTGACAGGTGTTGAATTGACGCATTTTCAAGCTGCCAGCGTGGGCTCTGCTACTCTACAGCTCACCCACTGAGGTTATTCATTATGTGTGCGACGGACGTAGAAAACCCATCAGGTCCACATGCTTGCGGTCAAACCGTCTAGCACGGGTCAGGAATGGCCAGAAGGGGTTTTCATGTAGTGTTGTACCTTAGCATGATGACACAACATGCATGGAGCCGCCCAATCCCTGACGTCCTTCCAAAGCCCGGGCCAGACAAACTTGGTCTCAACCAGCTTTACCTACACCCGAACCCCTGGGTGTGAGAAGGAGTGAACTGAGTCAAAAACACGGCGGTGCCAACCCACCAAAACCAGACAGGGGGCACCCAGTGGAAACGTAGCTGAGAAGAGTGGGACCTCCGTCCTACATCACCACCTTGAGCTTCAGGGCCAGAGGATTTCCCGCTAGCTGGGCTGGTCCACAGCCATCCCGAAAAAATCCATCTCAAGGTGCACAGGTGACACAAGTGCACGAGACAGACAATCAGCAACTGTGTCAGCCTTCCCAGCCATATGCTGAATGTCTACACTTTGGAAGGCAAAGGGATCTCGCCCTGTGACCAAAATATAGAGGCCTGAACAATCTATCACAATCCAATTAACAAGAAGGCTGTGTTTGTCAAGACGGCGAAAAACCAGTGTGAGAAAAAAATACAATGGAATTTTAGAAAAGTCAGCACCACCTTGAGGCCACAAAAGGTATGCGCAAAAATTCAAAAAGCCCAAATGGTGTAATTACCGCAGTCATTGTCAACGTGCACAGGAACCTAGTGATAACCGCGAACCAGTTCGACCTTAGAAAAATCGTTACACTGGCCAGGCGGGTGAAAATATACTGAATGTGCGGAATTGGGTATCCATCGTGCCTGGTGATTTTGTTAAGGCAGCAGAAATTGCCACAAGGCTGCCTTGATCCATCCCCCTTAGGCCCCATGTGCAGGGGTGAGGTTTGTGGGCTATTTATTGGAATGCCTCAAAATGCCCAAACCCTCCATTGTAGCAAACTCCTCTTTAGCCGTAGCTAATTTAGCAGCATCCAGACGTCTAACGTGCGCAAAAACCCGCAGCCCCGCTCTAGGAATTAAATGTTCAATGCCATGCTTAGTATCTGCTGTTAAAAAAAAAAAAAGCTTGTATGATCAAAGCTAGGAAATCCACTAGCAGACATTGAAAACGTCACCAATTTTATATTTTCATATTTAGAGCATTTATGACTCTACATACAGTTTCTAATATTAGAGCCCTAAAGACATGAAATAGTATGTATACATAGTCACCTTTACACTCATTTTACCCAATAACATACATATGATGAGAGAAAATAAGCCATTTAAGACATAAGTAAGATTTGTGCTTGTGTGCATTTCAATATATGTCTTCCGGACGTGTGGACAGGAAGTGACGTTGAAGATACAGAGTTGACTTTTAGCTGGATTAACAATAGCTACAGCAGTCGCCCGTGTTATTATGATTATGGCACTTAGTGGCAGTTCATCACAGTCTTTTATTGCCTTTACCTGTATTTGTATTTTTATGCTTAAGAAGTCTTAATTTAGTCCAAATATGTTTGTAAAATTTGCGGAAATATATATATTTTTAAACTAGTAATAGGCCATAGTCAATCACAAAACCGCAATCATTTAAACACTGTGTGCTTACTGAGGTGTATTGAAGGAAGTATTCTATTTTCAACACTGCACTGGAGTGTATAAAACGCTTGCTGCCACCATCATACCAGATGCAATTTCGAATGAGGTTTATGTGAGGAGGAGAATAATCTGTGCTGCAACATTTAATTCCACTGTATGTAATCAATCCCTCTAATTGTCAATCAAGTACACATATTTGCCGTTGGTACACTGTGAATCTCCTTGTTGTTCATTTGTAGCGCATCTATCCGCGTGTCACATTTGATAAGTCATCCGCAAACAAAAGCACGCTAACAGATGCGCGTTTCATTATTGGACAAACAGGCAGCCGATATGAGTTTCCATCACGCCGCTCTGATGCCTCTCTGGCTGGGATGATTTGATGTTCCTCATGGACTCGAAGACACGCTGTCGTATTCAGGCTAATCACATGCATCCTGCAGCACCACCAGCCACTCTATTTGGATCTTCTCTAATGACAAAACATAATCAAACTAATAACCTGCGTATTCTCCACTAGATCTGAACCCATAAATGGTTATGTAGCATACTGTATTTATGTAAATGTCACGAATGCCAGGAAGCGTTTTGCAATTTTAATTTGCAATTTATTTCCCACCCAAAAATCCATTAAATTTTCCATTAAAATCAAATTGTTGTTATGGTTCCCATTGACGCTCAAAGCCTAACCCTACACATGTTTCCACACTCAAATTTTAGCTTTTTGGGTGATTTTAAGTTGTATAGTATGTTTTAGCTCTATTTGAATTTTCACTCAATTTGGAGCTTTTACTACAAAAATGTGTTAAAGATATATAATCATATATTTTCACTTATATTTATGTCAATTTCATACTATAAAAATGGGCATATTTCCAACATAGTTTTTGGATGGACTTTTGAGACTAAATAAAAAAAATAACAACAATAATAATAATAATTCGGTATCTTTCACTCTTAAAGTTGTGAAATGTTAGTGACATATATTTTCTCACAGGCAGTTTGTTTTGCAGCATTTCCTGACACGTTGGCTTTTCAACTGTCATTTTTGCACTATTCCATTTGCATTTACTTTGTCAATCAAGTGCCTCAGTGAGTGTTGACTGCCAGAATGAAGGCTCTGCATCTCCATATGTATTTTTTTTCATAGATGGGAAAACTGGGTCAGGTGGATATGTTTGAGGTGTGCAAGGTTTTGCTGCTATTACTTTCAAATAAATTTCGGCATATTGGCTTGTTCGTGTTGATGGACTAACTTTGCTCATTAATATTGCCACACGGGAGCTGTGGTTTGTGCTTTTTCCATCTTTAGTTCTATGCTATTTTGCATTGTTTCTTTTGCTCCTTTTGCTGTTAGTGTGTATGCAAGCAGCCCACCGTCTCCATAGACACAAAGCAACTGTATGACTGACAATACAGTAAAAAAACTGACTGTTCGCGGTTTTTATGAGGCGTGTAGGAGTGAGCCCACTTCCTGTCTGTTTGGAGGGAGGCGGGGTACACTCTGCACTGGTCGCCAGTCAATCGCAGGGCAGACATACAAACATTCACACCCACATTCATACCTATGGACAATTAAGAGTCGCCAATTAACCTAACATGCATGTTTTTGGAATGTGGGAGGAAACCGGAGTATCAGGAGAAAACACACACATGCACGGGGAAAACATGCAAACTCCACACAGAGGTGCCCAACGGAGATCCGAACCCAGATCTCCTGACTGTGGGGCCAACACGCTACCCACTCATCCACCGTGCGGCCAATTCATGAACACTGAATTATAAACATGTCCTAAGCACACAGCTAATGATCTAATAAACTCCAAAAGACCAGATTTGTAATTTTTCAAGTGTCCCAAAAAGAAAGACAGGCAGTGGGAGAAGTCAGAGTCCCTTTGACCTTCACATTTGTGATTCAGACTTTATTATATTGTTGTGTGCTTGATTCTTTCCATTTCTCACACCCAGAAGTCCAGAAGTAAATGTGGTACTTCGTCAGAATTATGTTTGCCACTGCCTTCAGCTGATGGCCAGACCACATTAGATGAGCAGGTCAGTTTGGCCTGATACTTATATTGTCAGACCAAACTTGTCTTGGGATAGAAAACCTTTTTCAGTAGAAATCTATAGAAAGTTATTATTATCTGGAGGTAGTTTGTGACAGGGTCCCATCAAAATATGCTTCAGAGTTGTATGGAAACATAGGATTCATTATTAATATACTGTATACGCATACTAACATTTTGACTACTATGGCCTCTTCGTCACTGACCCTTCTGTTTTTGTTGTTTGTATGTTTTGTTCTGTTAGCACATGGGTGTCAAACTTGTGCCATGGAGGGCCAAGAAAACTGCAGGGTTTTTTTTTCCTGGGCCGATCACTAAAGCAGTTAATTTTAATGATCAACGCCTCCTTCAATTTGAGGGAAGGACCTCATCACTTAAAATCACCTGCTGAAGAAACCGGTTGGAGCAAAAACCTGAAGTGCCTCAGCTCTTCATGGCATGAGTTTGACACATGTTTTAGCAGGACAGAGAAATGACCATCGATTTGCTTCAAGCAGCCATATTTCCGCATCATCCTCATCCAGCAACCCAGGCAATTCACAACATGCTTCAATTTGCAGGAGAAAAGTTGTTGAAGATCTTTTGGTTGGATTCATGGACAGCAGCATTCTGTATTTAACTTAAAAATTTGACTTTTTAAATGAAAAATATGTAGATCAGGGGTATCAAACTTGTTTTACCTTGGGGCCGCATGAGTCAGAGTCTGGCTGAGGCTGGGCCGCAGCCTCAGGGAAACTCCCCCCCGCAGACCCACCACCTGCAGGGGCAAGCATAAGGGTCCGGTGCAATGTGATTTGGGCAGTGGTTGAGGACGAGTGTCCGGACGACCTGGTCACTGCGGCCAAATCTGGTTCTTGGTACATGGAATGTCACTTCTCTGGTGGGGAAGGAGCCCGAGCTTGTGGAAGAGGCGGAGACATCACGACTAGATATAGTCGGACTCACCTCAACCCACAGTTTGGGCTCTGGAACCAAATTCCTTGAGAGGGGATGGACCTTGTTCTTCTCTGGAGTTGCCGCAGGGGAGAGGCGGCGAGCTGGTGTGGGCTTATTGTTAGCCCCCGGCCTGGTGCCTCTATGTTGGAGTCATCCCCAGTGAACGAGAGGGTAATTTCCCTATTTCCCTTAGGGCTGGGGAAAAGGTCCTGACTGTGGTTTGTGCGTACGTGCCAAACGGCAGTTCAGAGTTCACAGCCTTCTTAGAGTCTATCAGAGGGGTTCTGGAGAGCACCCCTGCTGGTGACCTCATAGTTCTACTGGGAGACTTAAACGCCCATGTGGGCAATGACAGTGTGACTTGAAGGGGCGTGGTTGGGAGGAACGGCCTCTCTGACCTGAACCCATGTGGTGTGTTGTTGCTGGACTTCTGTGCGAATCACAGTTTGTCCATAACAAACACCATGTTCGAACATAGAGATGTCCATAAGTGCACTTGGCACCAGGACACCCTGGGTCGCAGGTCTATGATCGACTTTGTGGTCGTATCATCAGACCTGCATCCGCATGTTCTGGACACGTGGGTGAAGAGAGGGGCTGAGCTGTCAACTGATCACCACCTGGTGATGAGTTGGATTAGATGGCGGGGAAGGATGCCTGACAGACCTGGCAGACCCAAACGCGTAGAAGGGTGTGCTGGGAACGTCTGGCAGAGTCTCCCGTTCGTCGAGTCTTCAACTCTCATCTCCGGCAGAGCTTCGCCTGCATCTCGAGGGAGGACCGGGATATTGAGCCCGAAATGGCCGTACTCCGTGCCTCCATTGCTGAGGCAGCCAGTTGTAGTTGCGGCCGCAAGGTGGTCAGTGCCAGTCGTGGTGGCAAGCCCCGAACCCAATGGTGAACTCCGGAGGTTAGGGCTACTGTCAAGCTGAAGAAGGTGTCCTATCAAGCATGGATGGCTTGCGGGACCCCCGAAGCAGCTGACAGGTACCGGCAGGCCAAGCGGCACATGGCTTTCGCGGTGGTCAAGGCAAAAACTCGGGTGTGGGAGGAGTTCGGTGAGGCTATGGAGCACGACTTTCGGTCGGCCTCAAAGGGGTTCTGGCAAACCGTCCGACACCTCAGAAAGGGGAAGCAGCCCCCAGTTCACACTATTTACAGTGCGGATGGGGGCTTGCTGACCTCGACTGTGGATATAGTTGGTCGGTGGAAGGAATACTTTGAGGGCCTTCTCCATACCACTGACATACCTTCCGTAGAGGAAGCAGAGTCTGAGGATACGTACGTGGACAGTTCTATCACCGTGGCTGAGGTAATTAGGGTAGTTAAATCACTCCCCAGTGGCAAGGCTTCGGTGGTAGACGAGTTCCGCTCTGAATTCCTCAAGGCTCTGGATGTTGGGGGACTGTGTTGGTTGACACGCCTATACAACATTGCACGGAAGTCAGGAACAGTACCTCTGGACTGGCAGGCCGGGGTGGTGGTCCCCATTATTAAAAAGGGTGACCGGAGGGTGTGTTCCAACTATAGGGGGATGACACTCCTCAGCCTTTCTGGGAAAGTCAACTCCAGGGTGCTGTAGAGAAGCTGCAATGTGGTTTTAGTCCCGGTCGCGGAACACTGGACCAACTCTACACCCTTGCAAGGGTACTGGAGGGTATGTGGGAGTTTGCCCAACCGGTCTACATGTGCTTTGTGGACTTGGAAAAGGCATTCGACCAAGTCCCTCAAGGTGTCCTGTGGGGGGTGCTCAGGGAGTACGGGATTGGTGGTCCGCTGCTACGTGCCATTCGGCCTTTGTACAATCGAAGCAGAAGCCTGGTTCGCATTGCCAGCAGTAAGTCGAGCTTGTTTCCGGTGAACGTAGGCCTCCGCCAAGGCTGCCCTTTGTCACTGATTCTGTTCATAATCTTCATGGACAGAATTTCCAGGCGCAGTCAAGGCGTTGAGGGAGTCCAGTTTGGTGACCTTAGGATCTCGTCTCTGCTATTTTCAGACGATGTGGTCCTTATGGCCTCATCAGGCTAAGAGATCCGGGAGGCATCCAGGAGGAGCTCAGAGCAGCGGCTCCTTGTAGAGCTTCACATCGAGAGGAGCCAGTTGAGGTGGCTCGGGCATCTAGTCCGGATGCCTTCGGACTAGATGAGGTGTGACTGGTGAGGTGTTTCTGGCATGCCCAGTCGGGTGAAGGCCCCGGGGAAGACCTAGGACACGTTGGAGGGACTATGTCTCACAGCTGGCCTGGGAACGCTTTGGTGTCCTCCCGGTGGAGCTGGAAGAGGTCGCCGGGGACCAGGAAGTCTGGACTTCCCTACTGAAACCTGCCCCCGCGACCCGGACCCGGATAAGCAGAAGAAAATGGAATGGAATGGAATACTGTACTGTTACCTGTATAACTGTTTTCTCTACAAAACTACTAATAAAACAATCAATCAATGAAGAAGTACATAAACAAACAATCAGAATCAGAAAAACTTTATTGCCATTGTAAGTGAACAATTCACGAACTAGAAACTTTCTTTGGCGACTCAGTGCAACGTAGAATTTTAAGTAAACATAGAGCATTAAATAAACATAGAGCTAACACTAACTAAACATAGAACCCTGAGTAAAAAGTTGAAATCACTGATAAGAAAAGCCATGAGAGTGTTTTTAGTGCAGGTATTATAAGGTGCCAATAATACTGATTATAAAGTGACCATAGTGCAAATGTTATTAAGTGTTCATGAGTTCAACAGCAGCAGGAAAGAAACTGTTCTTGTGGCGAGAGGTTCTGGTTCGAATGGACCGTAACCTTCTGCCAAAGGGGAGTGGCTCAAATAGTCCATGTCCAGGGTGGGAAGGGTCAGCAAGTATCCGGCCTCCTCGCCCCCGAGTTCTGGAGACGTACAGGTCCTGGACAGATGGAAGGCTGCTGCCGATCACTTTCTCTGCGGAGCGCACGATGTGCTGCAGACTGTGTTTGTCCCTGGCAGTGGCCCCAGCGAACCACACTGTGATGGAGGAGGTGAGGATGGACTCAAAAATGGCCGTGTAGAATTGCACCATCGTCTGGACAGGCAGCTTGGCTTTCCTCAGCTGCCTCAGGAAGTACATCCTCTGCTGAGCCTTTTTGATGAGGGAGCTGATGGTCTGCTCCCACGTGAGGTCGTGGGTGATGTTAGTGCCCAGGAAGGGGGGGGGGGGCTTTGGGTCTGTAGTTGGTGATTTCCCTCAGACCTTTCCAGGCAGAGACAGGGTTGTTGCTCCAGGACTTCTCCTTCAGATGTGTGTTGTACCTTGATTTAGCTTTCTCCACCTCCTTACTAAATAGGTACTTGCTCTGTCTGAATAAGTGAGCGTCGTTGTTCTTGTGGGCCTTTTCTTTCTCTTTCCTTAGCTGTCTCAGTCTGGGTGTGAACCAGGGTTTGTCGTTGTTGAAGGTCACTCTGGTGTAAGATGGGACTATGCTGTCTTCACAGAATTGAATGTATGACGTCACTGTGTCTGTGTATTTGTCCAGGTTATTAGTAGATAATTTGAATAGTTCCCAGTCTGTTATATCCAAACATGTGCGAAGATCCTCCACAGCCTCACTTGTCCACTTTTTAGACGTTCTCACAGTAGGTTTGGAGAGCTTCAGTCGTTGTTTGTATGCTGGGATGAGGTGAACCATGGCATGACCAGAAAGGCCTAAAGCAGCACGTGACACACTTCGATAAGCCCCACTGACTGTAGTATAGCAATGATCCAGCGTCTTTTGTTCTCTCGTCGGACATTTAATAAACTGTTTGTATTTTGGCAGCTCCTGGCCCAGGTTTCCCTTGTTAAAGTCGCCCAGGATGATAAGTAAAGAGTCCAGGAAAGTCCGCTCAACGTCCAAAATCTGCTCCGCGAGCGCGCGTTGAGCTTCGAGCACGTCCGCACGTGGCGGGATGTAAACAGCAGACAGGATGAACGAAGCGAACTCGCCTGGAGAGTAGAAAGGTTTGCAGTGAATGAAGAGATATTCCAGAGCAGGAGAGCAGTGTTGGGAGATCACAGTTACGTCCGAGCACCAGGCGTTGTTGACGAAGAAACAGACTCCCCCACCTTTCGTCTTGCCGGAGAGAGCTCGCTGTCTGTCGGCCTGAAGGAGTTGAAATCCCTCGAGGCTGAGCGCGTTGTCCGGGACTTGTTCGTTTAGCCATGTCTTCGTGAAGCACAACACGCAAGAGGAGGAAAAGTCCATGTTGTTCCTCACCAGCAGCGCCAGTTCCTCCATCTTGTTGCTGAGTGAGCGTACGTTGGACAGGAAAATCCCAGGTAAGGCCGTACGCGTGCCGCGTCTCCGGAGGCGTACGAGTACTCCTGCTCGCTTTCCTCGTCTTCGGCGTCTCACTCTTTTAGCCAAAACGAGAGCTAGATCTACTGCAGATACTAAAAAAACAGGCAGTAGATCAGCAGGAGTGGTAGTTTTTATGTTTAACAGCTCTTCACTGGTGTAAGAGCACGCTGACACACCATTTACGAACAAAAACAAACAAAACATAGAGCACGTAGTAACCAGGGCGACCATCCGCGGCGCCATCTTGGATTCGATAAGAACTAATAACTAACTATTAAATCAGTAATACATTTCAGTTTTCAGTTAAATTGTACAGTTCTTTAACCTCACTCTTTAACCTCAGTCAATGGGTTTTTCTGAAAATGGCTTCACTTGCCTACTTTTTACTCTTGGGGACCTGGCCTATTCCTCTCACATAACTGAGCCACAATTGTTTAGAAAAAGACATGTTTGGGCTGTGGAATATACAGTTTTTTCATTTGTGTTTAGAAGTTAATAGTCATGTTTAGCTGATTTCCTACCTTCAAAGGAAGAGACAAAGGCTGCCATTTTAACCATCTCTAGCATTATGTAAAAAATGCTGACCAAACCAAAGCAGAGAAGTGGTAAATGATGACTTGCTTTAATGCGGAAACTGTGTACAACAAAAGGCCTGTTTTCTCATACATGTGGAGCAACACAAGAAGTGCCAACTACATGCAGTTCTTTCCCCGAATTCCGCACAGTTTGACAACATCTTCTCCAATAACTACTTACCGGACATTTGAACTTGAGAGCAATCTTGATGAGGCGTAAGCATAAAAGACCTCTTCATTATATGGTATATTTTATTTATTTATTCCTTTTTCATGTTTTAGTTATTTGTTTTAAACAGACCTGGGTTCGAATCTCCGCTTGCCATCTTGTGTGGAGTTTGCATGTACTCCCTGTGCGTGGGTGGGTTTCCGCCGGGTACTCCAGTTTCCCCCACATTCCAAAATCATGCATGTTAGGTTGGCGGTTCTAAATAGTCCATATGTATGAATGTGAGTATGAATGGTTGCTTGTCTGACATGCAATTGACTGGTGACCAGTCCAGGGTGTACCCCGCCTCTCGCCCAAAGTCTGCTGGGATAGGCTCCAGCATCCCCGCGACCCTAATGAGGATAAGCAGTATAGAAAATGAATGAATGAATGAAAATGGCACCTGCATCCTTTAATTTTTCAGTATACAGTCCTTCGTGGATAATGTTGACAACCCTGATGTAAAATGAAAACCTATTTTTAGGATTAAATATTAATATCACAATGAATCACAGTACAGTATCAAATGTCTGTGCAATGCACGATTTCATCTTTTAATGTGCTATGCAACCCACGAAACACCCAATGAAACCATGATTTATATATGGGAAGTCGCCAGGGCAGGCCGTACGACCATCTGATTAATTTCTGGTGTGGTAGAAATTTGGATCAGACAATGATCTTAAATAGCTACAAGCAGATATTTCATTATTCCATGTTTTCAGCACAGATAAGTGAGAGAGGCATGTTGCTTTGTTGCTAGCGTAGCTTTTTAAATGGTTGTCTTGGTTACATTACAAAATGCTACTTTTCAATATGGTTGAAAAGCCATGGGCCCAAAAAAAAAATGCTGCAAATGGCCACGGGGCAGCACTTTCGACACCCCTGACTTAAGTAGAACATCAACTACCTGAAGGCTCAGCATGAGCGGTCAGCTCTTTTAGCTTTTGACTCGGAATCTAAAAACAACAAAAAAATGAACAGTGTGCCCAACTTTGGAGGAATATCTAAGAGTGCAAAGTGTATTTTAACCTGCGCTGCATGAATTCATCTTCAAAACATTACTCCTAAGAGCGATGGGTCCTTGGTTTTGAATTTTGAGTGTTATCACTAACAATCCAAGAAGCAAGAGTCCATCAATAAGAGCCAAAAAAGAAAAAAGTAAAATGAAGAACGCGAAAGTGTGGCAGGCAGATGAGGTGATGAAGAAGAGCTGATAGTCACCTCAGTACTGTCAGCAATATTCACATTTCTACTTTCTACTTCACCAGAAATATTACTACTCCTTTCTCACAGTGTCAAGGTTTGATTCTCCTACACTGTGATGAGAGCTTTAGGTCATATCACAAATCATCTAGAAAAAACCCATCATTTATGCGTCACTTTCCTACTTTAAGTGCGCTCAAAGCACTTTCCAGTATGAGCGCTGAGGCGCCCACCCAGCTGCTCTAGCTTACAGGCCAGCGTCCGTCTTGGCCATTAGGAGCTACTTAAGCTGCAGCGTATGGCTCTAGGCAGGGGGATCAATCTTACGGATTAGACGATGACTTGCGCACCGCAACCTCCTGAGCCACGGGCAGGGACGGGGAACTTTTCTTTACCAAAAAAAAAAAAAAGTTCAGAGAGTGTACAGTATATGCTATAACACCTTAAACGATGCTAACCTTTCTGTTCTCATTTGGAAAGAAGTAACCGGAGGGCTGGAAAGATGGATTCTAAGCTGGGGGTCCAGTCCCTTGGGAATATGATCCAGTATGATGAGCGCCGACACGGTTTAGGGGAGGGAGAAGTCCTTATCAGAGAAAACCAGGTGCTAACATCACCTCTAGCTATAGATTGTTTTGGGACCTTCCATGAAGATGTCCACTACTTCTGTTGTCTTATTTGATCAGTTATACAAAGTCTCAATAGAACCATCCATCCATATTTTTCAATAGTGCTAGTCCTCGTTTGAACATGTAGGGCCCTATGAAATCTGTTCCCCAAATTCTGTTTTTTGTAATATATAATAATTTTTTTGAATTCAGTTTTTTTTACATTTTACTTTTATTTTTGCCATCGTTGAGTGTGTGCTTTTAGGTGACTAAAATGCCTGTTGATTAAATGGAAAAATCCTTACATTTATTGGTGCAATACCACCAATGGACAATTTAAACCAGCGATTCAAAGATGCTTGTAGCCTGGCTAACCTTTTCTAACGGGATGTCAGCCTCTGCACACATTGCTACAACATCTTTAACAAACTACAATGCTCATGATTGTGATCAAGGAAGTAATCGATGCCATTCCCACTGCATATGTAAGATTTTTATTATGAAACGCCTATTTCATTTACACGGTTAAACGACATGGGGAATACGGCACTCTTATTGTAAAGGCTGGAAGTGTGCTCTGTGTGTGTTGAGAATGTCTGTTTATGATTAAGACAAGCTGAATGCAAGAATAAACATGCTTCTCCAATTTTAAACTCAGAACCTGCACGTTGTCATCAGGCATTGTAAAATCGCTTCTTAAAGCGTTTTTACAATGCCTGACTCATCTAGCCCTAGTTGAACACACACATAGCCGCACTGGCATGCTAAACCAAGCTAACAATACTAGCTTCCAATTACACGTTGTAAGAGGAGGTTCCGCCAACGTTCACCAGTGTTTATTGCCATTTTAACATGTTTAGTTCGGGAGGCGGCGGTTTAGTGTTTGTAATGAGATCCCACCTTGATTGAGCAGTCCACCGGGAAAATACTTCTCCACACAAACATTCCATCTCCTCACGATGACAGCATTTCATTCACGTTATGTAAATTTCCACCAAATTTCACAATTAACAGCAAATTCCATTTTTACTGTCCAATTTCGTAATTCCATCCGTGATTCCGTTCATAGGGCCCTAGACATGGAGCCTATCCCAGCTGACTTGGGACAAGAGGCGGACACCCTGAACTGGTTGGCAGCCAAATACAGGGCACATATAGACCATTCACACTCACATTCACACCTATGGACAATCTGCATGCATGTTTTTGGAATGTGAAAGGAATCACAAAATATGGGAAGTACACACACACATACACACACGCACAAGAGGAAACATGCAAACTCCACAGAGAGATGCCCAAAAGGTGATTCAAACCCTCAATCTCCAACTGACGTCAACATACTAACCACTCAGTGTGGCCCTTCTACACAGTCCTTTCTGATATTCCATAAATCCAAAACGTTCCTTAATTTCCTGCACTATGTTTTGACATGTGACTGGATGACTCTCTGTAATTGTTTTGAACCTTTAGCAACATAAAAAGTAGGTCAGCCAGGAACTGCATTGATTAGGTTAAAAACAACCACCTCAATCTTGCAGAACAAACCCGAAACAAAGAACGTGACATACAGCCATTGCTCCTCCCTGTTGGAACTTCTTGCAACACACACACACAGAAAGCAGAAAAGCCTGGAAGGCTGGGGTGTGGTGAGACATATACAAGTAATAAAGACAGAATGGTGAGGCCACAGAAGTAAGTGAGCAAGAAAGAAAAGCGAGGAAGGGAAGGACATTTATTGGCTTGCCTCATGTGTCGGCCATCTTAATGAGAGCCACATTTAGGTCAACATTGCTTTGCCTTTTTTTCTCCCCCTCTTCTCTCTTTCTCTCTGTCTGTCTCCACCCCAGCAAGCCCCTTCTACCTCCTGAGAGAAAAGCAGCCCCAGCAGTGCGGTTTTGGCCGTAAAAAAACCCCAGCAAAGTACAAATGCAAAAAGACGGGGAAGAACCAAAAGAGAGATAGGAGCCGAATTAGGAGAGATAGGAGTGCACACTTTGAAAAAGTTACTTTTGCAGTGGAGGGGGTTGAGTCAACACTATTATTTCCCATCAAAAATGACCAGGGTGCATTTTTCTTTATTGTCTTTGTTAAAGACTGAGGTGATATTTGAATGTACTGTAAAACAGCAACAGATATGCATAGCTAATACTAGCCGAGGTTAGGTCTGGCTCATTTTTTATACTTTGTTTCCTCACATTTAAGCTAGCAGGACTGCTCAAAAACACCTTTTATATCAGGGAAGGAAGTTCCGCTTACATTAACACATCCAGGATTTACATTCTTACGTTCATGCATGACATTCTTTACAAGTTTCTGAATTTCCCACTAAATCTTAACTTGACATGGCGTGAGAATAACATCCCTGAATGCTCAAAGCAGCTTCAGTAAAATCTGTTACTAACTAAACACCAATGAATGTGTCACCAACACGCACTCACTTCGTCTCAAATCCAAATCCTCTAGGACGGAATACATTTTAATCCCCCCAGACCCAATCCTGAAGTTGTTCTAAGGTGTTAGAAGAAAGTGGAAACATAAATGAGGTGTGATCACATGTAGGAGAGATTAAAGCATGCACGAAAACCTGTCTTGTTAGCTTATTATTCCATATATGGAAAGAAAAAAAAGTACGTGTTACTTCTGGGGGGTTTATATAAAAGATCAACCCACTCTGTTTTTAGCGGTTCATCCGAGTCACTTGGTGATCATTCATGCTTTCCCACGTGGGCCTTAAATACGTAACAGCTCATTAACCGTCAGCTAGAACACGGTCCACAATAACAGTGCTCGGTGGTGGCAATTTTTGCGCAATCACACCAATCGCGTGCACTCATTAGTTTAGATTGTTTGTTTAATGCACTTGTTCACTGAGTACAAGCTGGTGAAAAATGGAAAGTCCCTGCATTGCAGCATCCTCCTGGGAAAAAAACTAGTATCCCCCATAGAAAAGTGATGCCAGTGCTGTGTGAACGCACTGGTTCATCTATATCCAGCAATCATTTATGAATTATACAATGTTTGTCTGATTTTTATTTTTATTCAAGTAAACTCAAAACCCACCCACCTAGTTAGAACTGACCCTTGATGTACTAGTATGTATCACAGACACTGACTGTTCATTCCAGGGGGAGGTGCTGGCGTAGCATTGAAAGAGACTTTCAGCCTGGCGTACTGACAATTTCGTGCCAAAAGGCTTCGCCAAAGGTGCGCTGAAAGCTTGCCAGCTCCAACCTGGTTTACTCTCGGCGCAAAGCGAAACGCAGCTGGTCAAGTGGTAATTTGGCTGATTGGCGCACGGGAGCCCACCAAAACCCCACAGGCCGGTTTAGACAATGTCAGGCACATTTGAATGCATTTAATAATCACAACAACCGCTCCATCCATCCATCCATCCATTTTCCTCCGCTTATCCGGGTCCAGGTCACGGGGGCAGCAGCTTCAGTAGGGAAGTCCAGACTTCCCGGTCCCCAGCGACCTCTTCCAGCTCCATCGGGAGTACACCAAGGCGTTCCCAGGCCAGCTGTGAGACATAGTCCCTCCAGCGTGTCCTAGGTCTTCCCCGGGGGCTTTCTCCCGACTGGGAATGCCCGAAACACCTCACCAGGGAGGCGCCCGGGAGGCATCCGGACTAGATGCCCGAGCCACCTCAACTGTGATGTGTGATGTGAAGGAGCAGCGGCTCTACTCTGAGCTCCTCCCGGATGGCCGAGCTCCTCACCCTATCTCTTAGGGTGAGTCCAGCCACCCTACAAAGGAAACTCATTTCCGCCGCTTGTATCCGCGATCTCATTCTTTCGGTCATGACCCATAACTTATGACCATAGGAGCATGCAGGACCATGGGAACGTAGATCGATCGGTAAACAGAGAGCTTTGTCTTCCGGCTCAGCTCTTACTTCACCACGACGGTCCGGTACAGCGACCGCATTACTGCAGATGCTGCACCAATCCGTCTGTCGATCTCACGCTCCAACATTCCCTCACTCGTGAACAAGAAGCCGAGATATTTGAACTCCTCCGCCTGAGGCAAGAAGGGTACAGTCCACCCGTTTCCGACTGAGAACCATGGCCTCGGATTTGGAGGTGCTGAGTCTCATCCCAGAAGCTTCACACTCAGCTGCAAACCGCTCCAGTAAACGCTGAAGGTCACAGCCTGTTGAGGCCATAAGGACCACATTGTCTGCAAATAGCAGAGACGAGATCCTAAGGTCACCAAGCTGGACTCCCTCAACACCTTGACTGCGCCTAAAAATTCTGTCCATGAAGATTATGAACAGAATCGGTGACAAAGGGCAGCCTTGGCGGAGGCCAACGTTCACCGGAAACAAGCTCGTCTTATTGGTGGCAATGTGAACCAGGCTCCTGCTTCGATTGTACAAGGACCGAATGGCACGTAGTAGCGGGCCACCAATCCCGTACTTCCGGAGCACCCCTCACAGGACACCACGAGGGACACGGTCGATTGCCTTTTCCAGGTCTACAAAGCACATATAGACCGATTGGGCAAACTCCCACATGCCCTCCAGTACCCTTGCAAGGGTGTAGAGCTGGTCCAGTGTTCCGCGACCGGGACGAAAACCACATTGCAGCTCCTCTAACCGAGGTTCGACTAACAGTCGTGCCCTTCTCTCCAGCACCCTGGAGTAGACTTTTCCAGGGAGGCTGAGGAGTGTGATCCCCCTATAGTTGGAACACACCCTCCGGTCACTTTTTTTAAAAATGGGGACCACCACCCCGGTCTGCCAGTCCAAAAGTAATGTTCCTGACTTCCATGCAAAGTTGTATAGGCGTGTCAACCAACACAGTCCCCCAACATCCAGAGCCTTGAGGAATTCAGGGCGGAACTCGTTTACCACCGAAGCCTTGCCACTGGGGAGTGATTTAACTATCCCAACTACCTCAGCCACGGGGATACAACTGTCCACGTACGTATCCTTAGACTCTGCTTCCTCTACGGAAGGAATGTCAGTGGGATTGATTCTCAATCCCACTGACATGTGGGATTGACAAAACATGATTGACAAGATTGACATGTGGGATTGACAAGATTACTATTGCAACAACACATCATCAGTAGGGTTAAACTAACCTGTCTCACGACGGTCTAAACCCGGCTCACGTTCCCTATTAGTGGGTGAACAATCCAACGCTTGATGAATTCTGCTTCACAATGATAGGAAGAGCCGACATCAATCAATCCCACAACAACCACTGTTTATATGCATGTCTGTCCCTGCTGACTTCAGTCGAGAGGCGGGGTACACTCTGGACTGGTCCCCTGTCAATCGCAGGGTGTAGACTAATCTTATTTCACTTATTTTGTTTTCTGTTTATTATTATATATATTCTTATTATTTACTTAAATCATTTTTATTTTTTATATTTAATGTTTGAACATTTTTTATTTTCCAGACACAAGCTATACTTTGGCTCCTAGTTTCTAAATTTGTATATTTTTTTAAACACGTTTTCCCCGTCTTTATCAGTGCATAAGCCATCTATCTATTGCTACACATTACATTATTTTCTTTAGCAACCAGAAAATAGTGACACAAGAAGTGAAAAAACCTTATACCCATAACATAAACATACCAATTGAATGTAATAGATATGTAGAAGGTTTAGGACTAAACTAAACTGTGGCTATTTCAACACCTTTTCGGACATGAAGAATTGTGCAAATGTAAATATTTTTCATTGAAGTTCAACAGCTGCTACGGTCCAAGCAGTCGAAGTAGAAGCTGCAGTAATTCTACACTTGATCAGATTTACTTGAGGTTTTTCATATCAAAACATGATTGCTGCATAAGACTTCAAAACATGATATTAGTGTCAATACTTGGTGAATCTAAGCATCAAGGGAAATGTAGTTATTTTAGCATACACTTACTGTACTGCTATTTATATTACATGTGTCTACTATACAGCATTATTTAGTAGTAGCAATTCTTTAGCCCATAAAAATTCATAAAAATTAGCCGCATCATTGTTTAAAATGCAGGGCAAAGGGTGTGAAAAGGTAGCAGCTTGTAGTCTGGAATTAACAATAATGCTTTCAGCATGTCTGAAACAAATACTGGTAAACCATAATCAGAACCAATGGATGAATTATCTCTTACTAGAGATTGACTGATATGGGTTTTTTAGGACCAATTATTACCACCAATACCATTGGTGGTAATTAAGGAGGGAACCGATATTTGGAGCCGATATTCATTTGCAGTAAAAGTGCAAAAATTGGTGTTAAAATGTTGAATAATACAAAAACTTCCATCCATCTATTTTCTATACCGCTATCCCGCTTCTATACCTATCCAAGCTGCTTTCTGGTGGGAGGTGGGGTACACCCTTGACTGGTCGCCAGTCAATCTCAGGACAGACAAACAAACATTCACACTCATACTCACAATTTAGAGTCGCCAATTAACCAAACATGCATGTTTTTAGAATGTGGGAGGAAACCGGAATACCCATGCGCGCACGGGAAGAACATGCAAACTCCACACAGAGATGCCCAACGGAGATTTGAACCCTGAACCTCCTGACTGTGAGGGCAACATGCTACCCCATCATCCACCGTGCGGCCATACAAACACTTAACTTTGTTTAATAATAGTTACTATAAGTGCAATACAACTCCTGACAGAACCCAAACAGCCTTAAGGCCTAAATGAGTTCACACAGAATTTAAAATGTTCCACCATTTTGTTCAAATAAATCACTCTGATTTATAGTCTCTCTCTCCCTCTTTCTCGCTGTCTCTTTCACACACACACAAACACACGCACACACACACGCACACACACACACACTTCTTACTACAATCAATTTCCATATCAATATTATCAGAAGCCTTGTTGCAAGGGATTAAACCAACTGCTAAACACTAAACAGCCCAAAGCATCTCATTATCACCTTCATTTTCATGTCACAGGACCAGAAAGCTCATGGCAGAATTCATGTAGAGTTTTTGATGTGTCTTTCACGCAAACTTACACTATTCTCTGCAAAAGACATTCTCCCACTGAATCTGCAGACCGTTTGGAGTAGGCAAGCTAACGTTACGCTAAAAGCTAATCAGGCTTGATCTTGAATTTCTTACATTCTCTCACAATCACACACACACACACCCACGCACACACACACACGCACACACACAGGCTTCTGCAACAACGGACTGTTTCCACGTGGATATTACCAACAGCAATGTTTCAAGTGAATAACACACATAGCAAGAAAAGCTGCCACGTGTGTTTACTCCGCCCGTAATGTTACGTTATTGTAGTAGTCGTGAGCTGACTTTTTCATGTGACTTTCACGCAAACACACACTATTCTCCCCACTGCCGATACACAGTCTGCTGAGTGTTTAGAGCCAGACAGGCGAACTGTTATGGTAAGCTAACCTGCCTCCACTTAGGCGCGCTCCCCTCCAATAAAACAAGTTAATTGCGTTTTTTACGCACACTCTCTTAATCACACGCTTTTACTATCTTGGACTGTTTGACTGTGGACTTTATCAGCAGCCTTCTTTCAAGTAATTCACAGAAATGTTGGGAGCTAGTTTACTCCACTCTGCTGCTCACTGTAACATTAGTAGTTAGATGTAGAGCACTTGGATGTTTATCACAATTTTGAAAGAGTTTTCTGCGTTTACCGTGACATGTGTGTTTGCTCTCAGGACATTCTCCACACGAGAATACTTCTCACCCCGTATGTGTGTGTGTGAGGACGGCGTCCGCTTCCGATTGGCTCTGCCACTAACGCATGCTGTGGCTTGCTTAACCAATCAGATGGCAATGCGGGACACAGAAGTGGCAGGAGAGAGAGAGAGGCCTGGCTGCATCTGACTCAAAATAACCGATTTCTTAATATCGAATTAAAATAAGCCAGATGCCGATACGCGTCAAAATTACAAATATCGTCCCTAATGATGAGCCAGACCGATAATCTGTCTACCACTATTTCTTACTATAGATGTCTCACTAGTGTTCTCACATTATTAACTGAAAACCTGAATGAAAATCAGGCTTGCGTGCACCTCATGTGGTCGTGGGTGGCTCCCTGGTGCTTGTGGGCACCACGCTTGTGACCTCTGCACTAATAGGAGTTTGTTAACACTGTTATTAATGTAGATATAGATAAGCAGCGGTCAGAGCAGCACTGTGGGGGCTATACCGGGGTCTCTAAAGTTTAAAAGTTTTTTTTTTTAATGGGTCAAAATTTTCAGCCAGTCTGGGCAAAAAACAGTGTCAAGGATAATCAAGCACCAATACATATTAGCCAGGACTACTGGAAGTATTTTATATTCTGTATATGACAAATTAACATCGTGAAAATAGATTGCCATAGCCTTTCTCACCGTTCCATGTTGATTTTAAAGAGACGGTGTAACAGAACACTCGATCATAGGTGGACACAATTTTAATGTGCCTCTGTGACAGATCATCACTTGCCAAATTCAATACATAATTTCCTCTTTGGGGCAAATTTTACCACTTCTTTGCCACCCTTTTATTCCTTCGATTGTCCTGATCGCTCCTCCGCTGATTCCCCTTCAACAAAATCCACAAAAACTCAAAGACAAAATCGCTGTGGAATAAACATGAACACAATGTTTAAATTATAATGAAAAGCTCTCTTAAAGTGCCTGTTAAAAAGACAGTTGTCATAACGGCTCTACTCTCATCCTTCTTCCAGTTATTATGTCTTTCCATTCAAAAAGGCAAACAGTTTCTACACAAAGGGAAATTTGGCAAGCTCCATTTTACATTGTTGGAGATAATAGTTTGGCTCAAGTGGACAATCTCCTGGTAGAGAAATGGTCTAGAGCAGGGGTCGGCAACCCGCGGCTCTGGAGCCGCACGCGGCTCTTCATCCTCCTTGTTGCGGTGATTTTTATATTTTTTTACACCAAAGTCGGGGAAATGTGTGTTTTTAAAAAGAATATGAAATATCTGACTCGCCGCCAAGTCAATGAATGCATCTAAACTGTCTTCTGACTGCTGATTAGATGAGCAAGAGAGAGGGAGGTAGACTAGTGTAGCAGTGTGAGTGGCAGCAAAAAGAAGGTGAAGGAGTTTTGAGTTGAGTCTGAAACAAGTTACTGCGCAGTAAAATAAAAGAGTGTAATTAACGGGAGCATAGCAATATGTTTTATAACGAGAAGCGCGCTGCAGCTATGTGCTCACAGCCCGTGCGTGACACACTAATCGCTGAGATGGTGACTCCAGGACAGGCAGGTTATATGCAGGGGCAAGTTAACTGACACTTACAGCTCCGAACAATCTGTGATTTCACTGCAAATACAACGTGGTAAAGTTGGACGTTGGATATTTGGCTCTGTAGCTACATCTAAAGTCCTCCCATATCGTGCCCGGATTGCTCTCTCACGGTGCAGCTTGGAAAGTGCTGCTGTAACCGCCGGATGTTTTTCTAGAGACCGTCAATAAATTACTATTTTGGTTTAAAAAAAAATACAAATACCAAAAAAATCTCGTTTTCCCATCGACGTCAGGCAAAGTCTTTACATTTTTCACTAGCTTTTTGAGAAAATAAGGTTTGGAAAGTTTACAGATTTAGCGAGAAAATCAAGTTGGCAACATCGGGCTGTACATGAGATGGGAAGCCTTTCACATTTATATAATACAAGTAGAAGTAATTGTTCATAAAAAATATCAGAATATATATTCTCCTAATTAAAAAAATAAACAGGAAATTATTCAGAAAATAAAAGAATGTCTCTCTTTGCACAGACAGTCAAGAACAGGTATTGAGCAAACAACACTAATATGCAGATATATGAACTCTGATAGTTTTTTATCTTAAAGTTGGCTAATTTTTATTTTTATTTTACACAAATCAGTTTAGGGCCGCACGGTGGCTGAGTGGTTAGCACATTGGCCACACAGTCAGGAGATCTGGAAGACCTGGATTCAAATCTCCGTTGGGCATCTCTGTGTGGAGTTTGCATGTTCTCCCCGTGCGTGTGTGGGTTTTCTCCGGGTACTCCGGTTTCCTCCCACATTCCAAAAACATGCATGTTAGGTTAATTGGCGACTCTAAATTGTCCATTGGTATGAATGTGAGTGTGACTGGTTGTTTGTCTATATGTGCCCTGCGATTGACTGGCGACCAGTCCAGAGTGTACCCCGCCTCTCGCCCAAAGTCTGCTGGGATAGGCTCCAGCATCCCCGTGACCCTAATGAGGATAAGCGGTATAGAAAATGAATCAATGAATGAATGTCATTAATGTGTTCTGTGTACAGTGTGAGTGACTTAGGTGTCAATTTAGAGAGGCGTTACTACACTAAAAATTGTTTGTTTATTTCGAGCCACACAAAATACACAGGACAGAACATAATGAACATACACCTATAAACAGGAACAATTTGGCTCGAAAAGGAGTGTTAAGAAGACAAGCTTACTTACTCCCACCCGCTTATTCGTAATACTAAAGCCTGTTATATTTAAAACAATATGCATTATTACATGAACAAGATATCACACCTACAAACACACATCCACAATATACATTATTATTCATGTGTTACACCTTGTACAGCTTGTGGCATTACTCATCACATATCAACATAACATGAATTAAAGATAATTCCTGGGTTTACTATACAATAAATATACAGTATACAGTGTATACACATATATACACATGCCTATGCATACATATATTTATATATATATATACACACACATAAATTTTTATAATGCATACAAGAAAAATTTTCTTCAAAAGATATAATTGTAATCAGTGTTGATGGTAATAATAATTATTTTGGAGAGCATGTGTCCCGCATGAAGAGAAGCCTAGGACTGTTGCCAGAGAAGGACTGCGCTCTAGCAACACCAACGCTCCCGGCCAAATGTCCTATACTGTGCATTAAAAAGACAAGATTTCGGAGGTCAGTTGCTAGGAGATGAACGATCTCCTGCAACCGAGTCGCCACTTGTCTGTCCTAATCTAGATATGTTATTGCATGTATCCTATACTGTGCATTAAAAGACACAAGATTTTGGATAGCACGTGTCCTGCAAAAAGAGAAGCCAAGGACTTTGTGCAACTGTTGCCAGAGAGAGGGAGTGCGCTCTAGCAACACCAACGCTCCTGGCCAAGTGTCCTATACTGTGCATTAAAAAGACAAGATTTCGGAGGTCTACTGCGAGAAGGTGCATGATCTCCTGCAGCCGAGCCTCCAGCTGTCCACCCCACTTTGATGAATTTTGTTCTGTGAGTGTCCTATGCTCTGCATTAAAAGAGACATGATTTTGGAGGTCTGCTGCAGGAAGTTGGATAATCTCCTGCAACAGAACCTCCACTTGTTTGCCCTGATATGTATGAGAAAAAATCCAGAATAGACAACATATTAATGACATTATGTATATCTTTCATGTGATGAATTATTACCGTCATCAGCTTTACCCTCTTGTTTAAGATCAATTTAGTCTATAAACCTGAAATCAGGATTTAGGTTGTTATGTATGAATATAATAGTGATAATAATAATAATGGTAATGGCCACAATCAAGCAAGTAAATGATGCTTCTAATAGGACATCATATACAGTATAAGCAATATATGTACTATACATGTGTGATATTCCTATTCTATTCTTAATATTATGCACTGTGTTGCAATGCCCATATTACATAATTTTGTGAATTTTCATGAGACAATGTTAAATAAATAATCATAGAGTTAGTACATACTTAAAGGAGATTAATAGACAGCATGTAATTTTGGCCTTCCATAGTTATAAGTAATGACCCTTCTATTATAACGATATCTAATAGTACCCGAAAGACAAGGTAACGTTCAAGTACCTCTTTCCTCATTCATGTACTGAGACGGAAACATTTCTTTGTATTTTGATTTAAACGGATGAATATTTGGACATTGCTTGAGCTCTAACCCCAATCTGTTCCAAAGTTTGATACCACAAACAGACACACACACATTTTTCCTTCTCACTGCTTGAATTTTAAAGTTAAAGTCAATCAATCAACAATCAACTTACAAAGCGTCATAAACAGAGGACCTCCTGTAGAATGCTGAGAGCAAGTAAAAAAAAAAGATCTAGCTGCATGTCCAAATATTTGTTAAACTCCAGAAACCGGTGATGTTCCATGTGTCACTGGCCCACTTCTTGGAAATAAAATACCAGCTGATTCCCTTCTGCTTGTTTTTAATGCTCTCACGTCCTGCAAACGCTCTACTCTAGGAGAGATATCAACCCGAATTGTTGGGCTTTGACAGAGGTCTGTCATTCTAGTCCTCCATGTTGTTTTTGTTGCTCCCAGTAAATAATGCACTACTCACTTTTCAAACCACAAAATGTCTTCTGAAAGTAAGTCATATCCCATTTGTGCTCCCTGAAATACCCTTAAAGCCCAACAGACTGACGTCTCCCGCCTCATTGTCAAAGATGTCTCAGCTTTCCAAAGAGGACCTGATCAAAGGAGCAGCCGAATGGAACAGCGCCACTGTCGAGTCTCCCAGCGTGGCATTCACCAGCCCAGCTTGCTGCGATCAAAACACGATTCCTAAAAGATCTCTCGGAGCTTTCTTTTAGCACTGTCATTTTGTGTCTGGTGTTTCCCTTTGCCTTCCTTCACCTTATAGGAATCCCTTCATCTGATGGGATATTTAGGTTTTTAAATGGAAAACAAACATCTCTGGTTGCTTTAATGATAGGGAGTCATTTCTTTTCTATCCCCTACTGGCTCATAATTCTAACATGTTCTATATTAACATGATAACTACTTGACCCATTAGTTCCACTATCGGCAGTCAACTCCTTATTAGCAAGAGTAACACATTCAGCACTGCATCAGTCGCAGGCGATGGATGCGTCTCAAATGGAATACCGTAATTTTTGGTGTATAAGATGAAGCGGTGTTTAAGCTGCATTCATTCAATTTAGAGAGGACCAGGTTGCTCTTTCTTTGACAAGAGCTAATCATGAGCTATAAAAAACTCACAACAAGCTCATCAACCCATCGGAAATTGCAGGTCATTACTCATTACTCATTTTAGAAAGAACGCTACAATCATCACACAGCAGCGTAACACTCAAAATGTAGGTAAAACATATACAAGACAAGTACCATGCATTGCTCCCAAGGAAAGCAGTTCATTCAGCTGCCTGTGTTTTTTTCAGTTTTTTTTAAATTATAAACTCGTATTGGTAATTGTCCACACATTATGGTACTCATGTCAGTACACTTAAGTAAGTATACTGTGTACTTAGTTCCAGAGTGGGTAAATTAAAAAATGTACCAAAGTCCCAAATCCATTACTGTCATTGAACACTTACCAGAAATGACGATGGAAATATGTATTCGCTTCTTCTTTTTAGCCTTTCATCCACATACAAAGATTTTCATTCTTAAAACTCCGAATTCAGCGTTTGACCAAGTCAGCGCTGGTTGCTTTTTCAGTCTTCTGATAGGCCAACATGTGAAAGACAGCCGGTGAATGTGTTTTTATATGGAGCGAGATTTTTTTTTAACGCCAGAGTGGGGAAAATTAACTTGCCAAAAAGTCAGCTGCAGTGTCAAGGGCGATACCAGTGATTGCTAACAACAGAGCTTTAATATAAAAAGCTAAATGTCTTTTTTCAAATTATTTTTGCAAAAGGCCAGTGGTTTCATATGTATGTCCAAATGGCACATGACTAACTTTCCTATTTTAGGATTGCTCCACAATGCTCTCATAAGAGAAAGGAAACAGATGTACACTGCGAACTAGTCGTTCCTCTAAGGCTTTACATC
The DNA here is from genome assembly GCA_024372805.1 of Oostethus manadensis. Classification (NCBI taxonomy): domain Eukaryota; kingdom Metazoa; phylum Chordata; class Actinopteri; order Syngnathiformes; family Syngnathidae; genus Oostethus; species Oostethus manadensis. The sequence continues at coordinate 1,755,174 of QODF01000027.1, read as the reverse complement.
CCAGTGTGTAGTGATCTTTCCTCTAAAGGTCTCTTTCTATGCTGCGTACTTTATGTATTGTGAATGTGTTTTAAAGCGTGGGGACGAGAAACTGCTTAAACATTCTGTTTGAACTTGTCTATTGGATTTAGGAAAACGAAACAAAACACTTTATCTGATTTGTGAAAGACAAAAACGCATTGTGACGCAAGGAGCTTCTAAATCATATTAAAATGGAACATGCAGGAATACATCTTCTCATGTGTCTCCTTCCTGCAAAGGATGATTGACTCATGTACCTATTTTACGTTTGATTTATGACAACATAAAACCACTTAACGCAGCATAAATTGCCTTGTGAAGAGTTTTAGGTCACACAGAGATGTTCTCCTTGAGTGTTAGAATCTTCCCTGGACAAAAGCTGAAAATTTACAAGAGCAGACTGTTTTTAGAACATTGCAGGCAGAGTTCAATTTATGTTGTGCGGTAACATCAACCCCCGCTCATTGCCCCAGGTCATTACAATGAATATACACAAGAAAATATGCTTTAGCTGAAGAAAGCAAGTGAGGAAAACAAGCTCAGCTCAGCCTTTTAACTTGGCCACTGCAAGAAAATTAATATTCAATAAACACCGGAGTGCTTCATTTTCATGTGATCCTATGTTAACCAAGTATGATTGAAGCATCCCCAACATGAGCTGCAGATTTGTATAATCGTCTCCTTTGATGTGCGGCAGACTTTTTCCAGAAATGACTATTTTCCTCCACTCCCACGCCGTCAAAATAAGACTGACAGCCTCAGCTTTGCATAAAGAGACGCCACTTTTCCACCGTGTTTGTTTGTCAGAATACAAAAACTGCCAGAAAACTTGATGTATTGGGGTACACGCACACACACAAACACACGCACTCAATCCTGACCTACCGTCCTGACCTTGTACAACTCACACGAATAAAGATACATAAATATACGAATCATGATCACAGCTTTATCCACACGCAGGTCAAAGTTACACAACATGCTGGTATTAAATGATCATAATATGCAAAAGCATAACCTCTTACAATATAAAAAGATGGACATGTGGCATTCAAAATGTTTTCTCCTCAAGCAGGCCTATTCACATGTTTCCAATGAGCGCCACATACTAATAAAGGATATGAGGCCCATTTTAATATTCTTAATTTAGTGCAAAAAGAAGCTAAAAAAAACATATATACACTCTTGACCAAAACTTTAAGACCAGCTGAAAAATGGAAAATATTTACATTTGCACTGTTGCTGTTAAGGAAGTTGTAAGTAGCACACAGCACAAAAAGATCAAATGGGAGCGACACAAAGCAATTTTTAGTAAGACAATTATTAGAAGAAACCATTAAACTGGAATAGGTGATTCCCCCACCCCCCCACCACCACCACCAAAAATGGAAATATTTGCTTATGGAATGAGTAGCTATTCATGCAAAAATCTTGATTTGGGTAAAAAAAAAAATTTTAGTGCCTTTTGGAAATAGGCTCTTCATACACTAAGCTATTGGACAAAACATTGACATCTTAGCTTTGTGTTATGGGTGACAAAAAAATGTGCAATATCTAATAATGTATCTCAATAATTAATGCATTTTTACTGTTTACAGTATTTTTGTTTAATTTTATTCCTATAATCTTCTGTGGGCCAATAAGAATCAAGCTACAAGCCGTAAATGGCCCTTGGGCCGCATTTTGGACACCCCTGTCCTAAATTATGCCACAATGTGTAATTAAGTCTTGTGGTTTTCTGATTAGAGGTCCACTTCCACTGCAACCAGCAAGGGCACTGTTGCTTCATTTTGCTTTAAGATAAAAGAGAACAATCATTAAGCAACTGATCAATTATTCCGCCCATTCCAATATTTTCACTACAGTTTTGAAGATGACAATACCAAGATGTGGTAAAAAAGTTTGACTTTGACTGTGTGGCTTTGGGCTGAAAAGCAGCTTGCCAGCCTTACCGCTTATTGCTGACATTGCTCAAACGACGGCACGGAGAAAGGCAGATGAGCGTAAAAAAACAGATGTAGACAAGGAATAGAAAAAGCAGCGCAGCTCCTTAGTGTCAGCAGAGCTGCAGTAACAATGTGATTATCAACCCTCTCAACAAGCAAATATGTCACTTGGCTCTGTCTACAAGCTGCACTTTCTTTTCCCTCGAGGGAAACGACGCCTCTCCTGATCACAACAAGCTTCTCTTAGCGTTTTGTAGTTGCTAAAATGTCAACAAAACATGCTAATGAAAGAGCAAAAATAACCATATTCAAAAGAACTAAAAATATTATTTTTAAAAGTCAGTTGAATCAGTGAGGTTCTTAAGATTTAGATGAAAGCTAATCATTTGTCTTCATTTGTTTTTTTCCGAGATGAATGCATCGCGATAAAACACTTTTAGAAAAAAAATGCTTCTCTTTGATTTATTTGTGTATTTCATTGCGAGCAGTGGGGGCTAAACTTCTTATATATGACCGAAAAATACATTTTCTTCAAGCCAATTTCTCAACACGAGCACCGGTCAGCAACTTAACGGAACAGCGTAATTCTATTAGACAGCAATCCTTACAGGAGAGAGCATGAATTATGGATTAATGAATTTCCTGGATCACATTTTTGTTGTCTCAGCTGTACAGAAAGTGGCAAGAAACATCACACAACCACTGATAAACCATACTGGCTAAAATAAAAGCAAGCCCCCACTTGTTTGGCCATAAAGAAGTGATGACTGAATGGAAAAGGCACGCACACGGCCAGCCAAGGAGCACAGTTCCCAGCTAATCGTATGACTTTCATGGGAATTGCAGGAAACAAGCTGAAGCACCGCTACTGCCAAAAGAAAAAAAAATTCAGCTGTTTCTCTTCACCGTCTTCTCCTGACCACTTCACTGACTGCAGGGAGGTCATCGATCAAGAAGAGTGCCAGGAGACTGCTTTGCTTATTTAAATGATCAGTTTAAGCAGGTATCCAAAAACATATCCATCTGTGTTTGCCAAAGAGCAAAGCAGGGCAAAGAATTTATGCAGACGTGCACCGCCGTAAAACATGGCCGACGTGCACATTTTTTTATGTCAACTAGGATGAAATATCATCGACATCAAATTCGGTGAGGTGACATATTCTGTAGTTATTGAAGGACACGGAGGAGCGGGCATCAAACTCTTCCCTGTGCTGTGATACCAAGATCATCCACGTAAACCCACATTCAGAAAAACACTGAATTTAGTTGATGTTGTCTTTTTGGAGCAAAATGTCCAAGGGTTTAAGAAGTTGAAGGCAGTAATTCTCAAATAGTGGGGCGCACCTTGGAGGTACGAGGTGAGGTGTTGGGGGCACAAGCTGAGCTGGCAAAGGCTTCGCCCAGCTCAGCTCCAGGATGATCAAAGACAGTCTGGAGTTACCTGTAAGTACTGTGACAGTTAGAAGATGTCTGAATGATGATAATCTATTTACAAGAATCCCCTGAAAAGTCCCTCTGTTAAAGAACACATCAACTAGCCTAAAGAGAAATGGAGGAACATTTTGTGGACTGATAAGAGTAAAATTCGACCCTTATGAAGAAGAACAAGAGGAGTGACCGCACCTCGCCCGGACGTGGGATACCTGGGCCTCACCCTGGAGCCAGGCCTGGGGGAGGGGCTCGCAGGCGAGCGCCTGGTGGCCAGGCCTTCACCCGTGAGGCCTGGCCATGACAAAGCCCGAAGAAGCCACACGGGAACTCCCCCCCGCACACCCACCACCTGCAGGGGCAAGCATAAGGGTCCGGTGCATTGCGATTTGGGCAGTGGTCGAGGGCGGGTGTCCGGGCGGCCTGGTCCTCGGTGGCCAAATCTGGTTCTTGGGACATGGAATGTCACTTCTCTGGTGGGGAAGGAGCCCGAGTTTGTGGAAGAGGCGGAGACATTCCGACTAGATATAGTCGGACTCACCTCAACCCACAGTTTGGGCTCTGGAACCAAATTCCTTGAGAGGGGCTGGACCTTGTTCTTCTCTGGAGTTGCCGCAGGGGAGAGGCAGCGAGCTGGTGTTGGCTTATTATAAGCCCCCCGGCTTGGTGCCTCTGTGTTGGAGTCATCCCCAGTGAACGAGAGGGTTATTTCCCTACGCCTTAGGGCTGGGGAAATGGTCCTGACTGTGGTTTGTGCATACGCACCAAACGACAGTTCACAGTACCTAGCCTTCTTGGAGTCTATCAGAGGGGTTCTTGGAAAGCACCCCAGCTGGTAACTACATAGTTCGACTAGGAGACTTCAACGCCCATGTGGGCAATGACAGTGGGACTTGGAGGGGCGTGGTTGGGAGGAACGGCCTCCCTGACCTGAAACCGTGTGGTGTGTTGTTGCTGGACTTCTGTGCGAATCACAGTTTGTCCATAACAAACACCATGTTCGAACATAAGGACGTCCATAGGTGCACTTGGCACCAGGACACCCTACGTCGCAGGTCTATGATCGACTTTGTGGTCGTATCATCAGACCTGCGTCCGCATGTTCTGGGCACGCGGGTGAAGAGAGGGGCTGAGCTGTCAACTGACCACCACCTGGTGATGAGTTGGATTAGATGGCGGGGAAGGATGTCGGACAAACCTGGTAGACCCAAACGTGTAGTGAGGGTGTGCTGGGTACGTCTTGCAGAGTCTCTCGTTCGTCGAGTCTTCAACTCTCATCTCCGGCAAAGCTTTGCCTGCATCTCGAGGGAGGACCGGGATATTGAGTCCGAAAAGGGCCGTACTCCGTGCCTCCATTGCTGAGGCAGCCAGTCATAGTTGCGGCCACATGGTGGTTGGTGCTAGTCGTGGTGGCAAGCCCCAAACCCGATGGTGGACACCCGGGGTTAGGGCTGCTGTCAAGCTGAAGAAGGAGTCCTATCAAGCATGGATGGCTTGCGGGACTCCCGAAGCAGTTGACAAGTACCGGCAGGCTAAGCGGCACGCGGCTTCGGCAGTGGTCGAAGCAAAAACTCGGGTGTGGGAGGAGTTCGGTGAGGCTATGGAGCACGACTTTCGGTCGGCCTCGAAGAGATTCTGGCAAACCGTCCGACACCTCAGAAGGGGGAAGCAGCCCCAGTTCACACTGTTTACAGTGCGGAAAGGGGCTTGCTGACCTTGACTGTGGATATAGTTGGTCGGTGGAAGGAATACTTTGAGGCCCTTCTCAATACCACTGACATACCTTCCGTAGAGGAAGCAAAGTCTGAGGATACGTACGTAGACAGTTCTATCACCGTGGCTGAGGTAATTGGGGTAGTTAAATTACTCCCCAATGGCAAGGCTCCGGGGGTAGACGAGTTCCCCCCTGAATTCCTCAAGGCTCTGGATGTTGGGGGACTGTGTTGGTTGACACGCCTCTACAACATTGCATGGAAGTCGGGAACAGTACCTCTGGACTGGCAGACCGGGGTGGTGGTCCCCATTTTTAAAAAGGGTGACCGGAGGGTGTGTTCCAACTATAGGGGGATCACACTCCTCAGCCTTCCTGGGAAAGTCTACTCCAGGGTGCTGGAGAGAAGGGTACGACCGTTAGTCGAACCTCGGTTAGAGGAGCTGCAATGTGGTTTTCGTCCCGGTCGCGGAACACTGGACCAGCTCTACACCCTTGCAAGGGTACTCGAGGGTATGTGGGAGTTTGCCCAACCAGTCTACATGTGCTTTGTGGACCTGGAAAAGGCATTCGACCGTGTCCCTCGTGGTGTCCTGTGGGGGGTGCTCCGGGAGTACGGGATTGATGGTCCGCTTCTACGTGCCATTCGGTCCTTGTACAATCGAAGCAGGAGCCTGGTTCGCATTGCCAGCAGTAAGTCGAGCTTGTTTCCGGTGAACGTTGGCCTCCGCCAAGGCTGCCCTTTGTCACCGATTCTGTTCATAATCTTCATGGACAGAATTTCTAGGCGCAGTCAAGGTGTTGAGGGAGTCCAGCTTGGTGACCTTAGGATCTCGTCTCTGCTATTTGCAGACGATGTGGTCCTTATGGCCTCATCAGGCTGTGACCTTCAGCGTTTACTGGAGCGGTTTGCAGCTGAGTGTGAAGCTTCTGGGATGAGACTCAGCACCTCCAAATCCGAGGCCATGGTTCTCAGTCGGAAACGGGTGGACTGTACCCTCCGGGTTGGGAGTGAGGTCTTGCCTCAGGTGGAGGAGTTCAAGTATCTCGGGTTCTTGTTCACGAGTGAGGGAAGGTTGGAGCGTGAGATCGACAGACGGATCGGTGCAGCATCTGCAGTAATGCGGTCGCTGTACCGGACCGTCGTGGTGAAGAGAGAGCTGAGCCGGAAGGCAAAGCTCTCTGTTTACCGATCGATCTACGTTCCCACCCTCACCTATGGTCATGAGTTATGGGTCATGACCGAAAGAATGAGATCGCGGATACAAGCGGCGGAAATGAGTTTCCTTCGTAGGGTGGCTGGACTCACCCTAAGAGATAGGGTGAGGAGCTCGGCCATCCGGGAGGAGCTCAGCGTAGAGCCGCTGCTCCTTCACATCGAGAGGAGCCAGTTGAGGTGGCTCGGGCATCTAGTCCGGATGCCTCCCGGGCGCCTCCCTGGTGAGGTGTTTCGGGCATGCCCAGCCAGGAGAAGGCCCTGGGGTAGACCTAGGACACGCTGGAGGGACTATGTCTCACAGCTGGCCTGGGAACGCCTTGGTGTCCTCCCGATGGAGCTGGAAGAGGTCGCCGGGGACCGGGAAGTATGGACTTCCCTACTGAATCTGCTGCCCCCGCGACCCGGACACGGATAAGCGGAAGAAAATGGAATGGATGGAGAGTAAAATTCTTCTTTTTGGGTTTAAGGGCCACAGACAGTTTGTGAGATTGCCCCCAAACTCTGAATTCAAGCCACAGTACACAGTGAATCATGGTGGTGCAAGCATCATGATATGGGCATGTTTCTCCTACTATGGTGTTTGGCCTATTTATCGCATAGATAAACCAACAAAATTAATGTTATGGAGTGGCCAGCCCGACGTTAATCCAATGGTAAACATGTGAGGTGACATCAAAAATGCTGTTTCTGAAGCAAAACCAAAAAATGTCAATGAATTCTGAAATATTGTTAAAGAATCTTGGAGTGGATCAACAGCTGAAAGGTGCCACAAGTTGGTTGACCTCATGCCACCCAGATGTGAAGCAGGTGTGAAAACTGTGGTCATATAACTAAATATTAGTTTAGTGATTCACAGGATTGCCAAATCCTAGTAACAAAAACCTTTTTACAAAATAGTTTTGAGTTTGTAAAGTCCAGAGCAGACATTCCTATCTTTTGATCACCCCTTTTTAACTAATTGCCCAATTAGCCTTAAAAACGTGCACATCATGAATGCTGGGTCTTGTTTGTTTTCTGAGAATTTACTGCACCTACTGGTAACTTCTTTGCCATGAAGCAAAAAAAATATACTAATAACAGTGATTAATCTGGTTAGTTACATTGGACTGCTGTTATTTTGAATACTACCATATCTGTGATTTTGTCCTTTTTGTCACAACCCAAAGCTTATGGCCATAGATGAAGATGAGAACATAGATCAACTGGTAAATTTAGAACTTTGCCTTCCGGCTCAGCCCTCTCTTCACCACAGCGACCACACTTCTGCAGATGTTGCACCGATCTACCAGTCAATCTCACGCTCCAACCTTCCCCCACTCATGAACAACACCCGTTTACAAGATTAGGCCTTTCCATTTTTCACACTTATCCCAGTTTACATGCACTCTCGCTAAGTCAATCGTTAGAGGGCTATCGGGTCATTTCAACTTGTTTAACCAGACAGCCCAAATCAATATGAGCCAAACACAGACAGTAAGTGGTTTGGTCAGTCAACATATCCAAAAAGAGGCAAAAATGTTGATCACTGTTTACCAAAGTCAACGCCGATGTGTGTGAATATCTTGTTTTGCCTAAAACACAAAGATAGTCATCTTCTTTCATTGATGACTAAGGAAATTAACCAAATTCATGCAATAATTTATGCAATAATTACGATTTTTAGTGCATGTTATGTCAAGACTGTGTTTGGTACCAGACAATTTGAAATGCTTGTATGTTCTCCCTTAAGACCCCAGAGGCATTATTATCTATGGACAGACGATAGTTAATGAATGGGTCTGCAAAGTGTGATTGTAGACAGGTTTCTCGGACATATTTTGGTCTGGAATTGTTTTTGACAAGTTTTTCTTTATTTAGGGCCCTGTTCTCCCGTTTGCACTAAAGTATTTTTTGATGCGCTTGAGTGAAGCACATTTCCCTTACATGTACAGTATTCTCCAATCAAGACAGACACGCCCACTGTATGTAGGCCGTGAATGTCATGTGATTCATTTGCAAAGGAGGCAAAATTGCAAAGACCTCATATTTTGGGACAGTCTGCAAATCATGGAACATGCAGTTCTCCTAAAACTTACGAATGTCATTGAAATCTGTGGAAAAAAAGCACACTTTGAATTTTAAAAGGCCTTAACCATTGAAGGAAAGTGGTTAGATTGAATTGAATTGGAAGGTTGAATTGATATGTGAATTTCACCTAGAAAAATATTTAGCTTCACTGTGCTCCGTTGCTTAGCCTCTTTGCCTGTGCTTTTGAGCATGTGTGTTGTCATGGTGATGTGAAAACATGTCTGCACACTATAGCGTCTTCCTGGCCAGATGTAAATAGTAAACTGCTTAGATAAAAGTTTATTTCACATGTTACATACTGTAGCAACGCTGAGCTTATGTGTCATGTTAAGAGTTTGATTTAGTCCTGCTGTTTGGGAAACAGTGAATGCTTCAGGAGGAGCTTTGGGTGTATGTGGGTGTGCATAAGGGAGAGTGACAGTTGACAGTTAAGCTGGCGACATTTTTCTGTTATTCTGCCGTCTATGTTCTTGCTGCTCCTTGGGCAAGTCCCAAAGATCGACTGGTTGAAAGCCAAGACCTACTAACATCCAAAGTCCTATTTGAGGTTCAAAGAACCGCAATACCAATCGCGGACACTCTTGACATGAGCTTATCAGTTAAACAGCTCTCCCCGATCATCAACATTTCAAGCAGCACTGATGAGTTCACTGACCTGAGCTGAGATGTTTGCCTCCCTCTTGTTTCGCCCTTGAGAAAGCCACTGCGCTGTCACTGTGCGCCCTTTGTGCAAGCCTGAAAAAAACAAAAGACAACCAGGATGACTAATTTTACAATTGTAACCCATTCTTTTTTCTTTGTTTCTGTTGGACTTTTACCCAAGGAATGATAGAGTATAATAATCATTACCAGGAATCATGAGCTCCTGGCAATCACGGCAAAAAGAAAAGCATTATTTGTGCAGCCACTGACTTGAATAAAGTGATTCATCCACACGAGTCCGGCTGGTCTGGAAGGTTTTAGTTCAGCAGAACAAAGACTCTGCATTCATTTCACCTCGAACACTAAACAAGACAAATTAAATGAATCCTGTCAGCTTATCGCATATCTGTTTTCCCATTTACACACATTTAACAATACTGTCGATGCAGCAACCACACAAGTTTCTGGAAAGCATGAAAACAGCCCGGGGAGCAAAAAAGGGAGCCCAAATGTCTCGGCACGATTCATCAGGCTTTGTCATTTAGTATTGCTAAAGAAGACCTCCACAAACAGTGGCACATGTACACTTCTTATTTAAGTAAAACGGCTGACAGTTCTGTTTCTTCAAGGTATGGAAAATCAAATGCCTTTCCCCCCCTCCGGCAAAAGTTGTGATCACTTGCGGATAACACGGAAAAGAATCCATAAAATTTCAGCGAGCACTTTGGCCTGGAATGACTCCAGACAGCGAGTGGAAACATTTCAGTGGCATTTGAAGCAAGAAAAATAAGATGAAAAAGGGGGAGAGGCTGTTGCCTGGGATTGGACTCGTCCATTACTTTGTGACGCTCATTTGCATAACATTCAATTGCAACAAGCAGAAGCTGACGCAAGACACACAGTACACTAGTCAAGACAGAGGACACATTGATGTGTGTCAGCTTCTCAGATGCCAGAAAATAACGAGAATGGCCACAGATCTAAAAGCATACATTCATAAGATGAGACCTGCTCCTTAGACAAGTGTTGTGATTTGGAGCTATACAAGTATAAATGGAGGCAGACGTCCTGTGGAGACGTGGTGGTGCAGCTTCAGGCTTGGAATGACAACAAAAATTGAAATTCATGTCATCTTCCTTTGGAGAGACACTAACTGAGGAGACTGTCCCACATTCATAAAGTCACAGTGACACTGAGGTATCCGCATGCACCTGCCTGTCTAAGCATTGTGTGTGTAGCCCAGGTTCTAGTCTTGTTATTAACATAAAAATAGCAAATACTGTATAAGCACAAGCTAAATATGTCCAATATGTCTAACCCTGTTTAACCATAGTGCCAATGAGGGGGCACTATTGCAGAAGGGAAAAGAAACATATTCTAACATGCGATGTAATTTCTATATGACGATATTTTCAATTCAGCCTAGCAGGCTGCATGACAAACAAACGCTGCACCGTTGTTGGCGTGACAGCCAACACTTCCTCCATGACCAACCCAGTGAGCCTCACCTGCCAGGGCAAGTAGGAACCACAGCACTGGTTCTAGCCACTGACGACCAACACCACCAGTGAACCTCGCCTGGCCTTTGGCCACAGTTTTGGACGGCTTTATAAACAGCAGACACATGCAACCACCAGTAGTTAATCTCTAAAGTCCAATGGCATAACAGAGCATGTACTGAATTGATAACATACATTTATAGAATAATGGAGTTTTTGGTACAGTATAGAGACGACAATTTCCCACACAGTACACATTACTGTAATTGAGGGACGGGAAATGTATCTGCCTTGCAATATAGTCACGTGTCGACTTGATAAACCAATACAGTGCAGCCCGTCCATTGGCTAGAGTGAGTCATGGCTAGCGATAAAGTGTGGTGTGTGTGTGTGTTGAGGTCTGGACTGTTGACTGCTGAGACCAACAATCCTGCCTGCTACAGCTCTTTTAGCTGCTCATAAGCGCTAACAAAAAAAGTAAAAAAAAAAAAAAAAAGTGGCGACCAGATTATTTTGGCACTAAATGAATGCCGACTCAGCCACCTGCAATAAGTGCTTGATATTTCAAGTGTCAAGTAACGTCTCCTCTGTCTCGACAGAGGCACAGAGTCTGACTCCCTTTTCAATTTTATTGTCAACCTAAATATGCCAACAGTAATGCTCAATTCCAACACCACACACGCATTTCACTGTAGCCCTGTCCACAGCAACATTTTCCTCATTATCAACCAATCATGGTCACGGCGAGCGAGGTGCATTCAAATATAGCTGAATTCTGAATATCAACATTGCGATATTCATGAGCCACGATGACTTTTTATCATCATTCCATAATGGTATACCGTGCAATATACATGTGCATTCAGCAGAACCAGATTCTTTCCAGAGTGCAAATGATATCACAAGACAAGCAGGTCATGTTCTGCACATTTTTTGTGTTGCTACTGTTGTTGTGGAATTTCATATTAGTGAATTTATCACATTTTGCAATTATTGAAGTACCTAAATTACTATTCTGTTCAACTTGCATGTCACAACATTCAATAAAAATAAATGGGAAATGTATATGTTTTCCTTTTGGTGCAGGTAATGAATAAAATGATACCCATCCCTGTGCAAAACCAAACGTGTTCTTGGCTTGGAAAGTCATTAAAAAAAACTTTAATAAGCATAAAGCAGAAAAGAGCAAGTGAGCTTGTGTGTGCATGTGATGGTTATCATTTGCTCTACTGTCTAAGTTTCCAAAGTCGGGTATGCAAAATGTTATCTCCAAAAGGGGGGCGCGGCAAAAAAAGTTTGGGAACCACTGCCATAGCAAAAAGAAAAACAATTAGCGCCAAACACTGACAAATACGAGGGCACCTGACCGCCTCACTGCGCTGCACTGCACTGAGGACAAAGGAGCTGAAAGAGGACAAAGCATGTTCATTGCTGTGTGTGCATCACATGGACAAATAAGTTTGTTTGATGATTATTTTGTGCATTAAGAGAGTTTCTTGTTCGAGATATTGATGTTCCAATCCGCGCACAATATAGGGAAAACCTGTCACTATAAGAGAGGATTCCCCCACAAATTAGGTTTATCGTTGGGTTTTTTGTTCAACTTTCACCTTCAATTTTGTAATAAATTAATATGCAGACTTAAACCATAACCAGTGTGAGTGGACAAAAAGTGAAACCCCAATTCAAACCATATAATAGGGTCCTATGATTTCCACGGAGTTGCAAAATTGTCCAATAAAAACAAATTTACTGTTAAACTGTTAATTTCACGGAAATTGACATAATGTGAATGAAACACTGTCACCTTGAAGAGAAGGAACGTTCATCTAGTTAAGTAATTGCCTGGCGGAATCTCATTACAAACCGTACCCTCCCGAACTAAACATGTTGAAATAACGATAAACACCAGCGAAAGTTGGCGAAACTTCCTCTTAGCTTCACTTTCATTCACACTCCATGAATGGAAGCGGGGTTAGCATGCTAGTGCGGGTGTGTGTGTGCGCGACTCAAGCTGGATGAGTATATTTTCACTGTTGTAATGTAAGGAGTGTTTTATAATGCCCCATGACGACGCGCAGGTTCTGAGTGAAAAAAGCCAAAAATGCAAGTTTATTTTGGCAACCAGATAATCTTAGCCGTAAAGAGACACTCACACACAGAATGTCTTTACGGTCTTCAAAATGAGAGCGCCATTTGCCACTTGTCATCTAACTGTAAACTATATAAGCATGTCATAAAATATCTCACATATGCAGTTGGAATTGCATGGGTGACTACATCTTCCGTAATCACAAGCGCGGGCATTACAGTTTATTGAAGGTGTTGGAGCGATATGTGCATCCCATTAGAAAAGTTAGAAAAGTTTGTCATAAAATTACCAAAAAAGAAACAAGAAAGTTAAATATTTATAAATTTTAAAAACAGCAACAGAAAAATTAGGAATAAAATTGCAAAAAACTGTAAAGAAGAGATAAAGTACACCACCAAACAGATTAGTTTATTCATAAAAATATATTTTATATAACTTATCGCATATTGACACAGGTTGGTTTACATAATCTCAGTGACCTATGGTCCATTGGGAGCTCATTTTAGGATCTTAGAAATTAAATAACACTACAAAAGATTGGAGATTCGTATCACACTAAATAAAGTAAAATGTACAAGGTTTTGTAAAAAAAAAAAGTCAGATATGAAACTCATACTATCAACAGAATTGTTTCTTTTTATGCTATTTAACTGTTTTGTATGTTTAACAAACAAGAAGAAGAATATTACAGTGGCGCCCAGTAATATTTCATTTTTCTGTGTGCATATACACCTAATTAAAAGAATAGGTAAACTAGACTACATGGCTGTAATAGATGCTAGTGTAAGATGGTGTGTGTGTGGCATTAACGTCCAGCATAGTAAATGTTAGTGACTGGCCATCAGTCACGTCTTATTTTGTTATTATGCTGGAGAGCCAGAAGAAAGATTATTACACTCTAAAATAAACCATAAATCACTCTTTGCATGTTTGCTATTCATTAAAACTGTGTGATTTGTTTTTAGCGTTGATAAAAAATCAAAAAGGCAATCAATTTAAGTACAGGAAAATTCAAAAATGATGATGATCTGTGTCAGCCGTAGAGAGGCTCACATGAAACTACTAGGAAAAAACAATAACAAGAGGCAATAATGAGAGGAAAAGGCTTGCTGTCATTGCTTTAAATCCAGTGAATGACTGGAGACACACCTTTAAAGAGGCATGAAACGGGATTACAGAGCATCTGGACCATTGTTCTTTGGCGTGTCCTGATGGCACATCCTCTGCAGTCTTATGTAGACCTTTTACACTCATACAGCCTCATTTCTTTGCCATTTTCTCACTGGCCCCTGAGGGACTCTCAGGTGACACTGGCAGCCATAAGTCTTCACACAGAGAGAAAGGGTGGGTGGGTGAAGTTACACTATCAGCCAGCCCAAAAATAGCAGTGGGAGGAAGAGGGATGGGCAGCAGAGATGTGAGGAATAATCGACGTTATCTTCGTGACAAATGCTTGGTGTATTTCCTTTTGAGAAGAGGCTGGAAAAGACCCGTTTAACTGTGGCTTGCTCTCTCCTTGTCTCACAAAAACCCACTCTGCTCAGTCGCTTCGTCACTGTACTTGTACTTGTTAGCCTAATGCGGAAAACTTTGAAGAGGCATTGCGATAGCCCATCCTTCAATGCAGTTCAGTGGGAGTTTAACCAATATATTTTTTGCTGCCTAAAAACACCTCAGGGCATCTCTATGGGGAAGTTTTCATGATGGCAACTCTAATATTACTCCATCCATCCATTTTCTATACTGCTTATCCTCATTAGGGTCGCAGAGGTATGCTGGAGCCTATCCCAGCTGACTTCAGGCGAGATTCACTCTGGACTGGTTGCAAGCCAACCGCAGTCTAAAAATACTATATCATATAAATAATATACTGTGTAGTGTAGCAGTGCACATGATCCAATTCACAACTCTATTCTATTATTCGCAATTTTCAATAATAGCTGGTGCGTAGTCTAGCAAAAATTACCAGGATCTGTAATTAGCCAAAGTACATCGGCATTAACAATAGTAGCTGTAGAAAACCTTCAGATGTATCTTTTATTAAGTCCAAAATATGGCAGTAGTTGGATTATTAATATCATAAGTGGTCAGCTTGAGTAACCCAAGATGTTGAATAACCATTTAGTGCAGAAGTTTTCACAGTGTGAGGCAGGTCTCACCTGGGCAAGACTTCAGGGAGGTGCAGCAGCTATAAAGATATTTTCCAAACCTGCTAACTTCAGTTATGTCAATAATAAATGGAGTTTTACTTCCTGATTTAGTGTGTGCAAGCCAGTATTGTCAAAAAATGAAACATACTGTCAACAATAATTTAGCACAACATTAGAAAATTTGTGTTCCTGACTTAGTGGTGTCAAATTAGAGCCAAAATGTACTACAACAGGCAACAAAATTTGATTAAAAAGCAGGAATTGTGACACCCTGTCAAATTAATGATGTTTATGTGTTTATTTATTCATACAGTGCAACACCGGTTATGGTATTTTTCAGATTACATCAAAAATGTACGCAAAAATGTTAATTGCATTAGCATATAATATGTTGTCGGGTTGTTAATATGTTGCATGAATCCAACTGTTTTTGTTATGTAATTTTATCACAAAACATTCCTGTTAGCATTGTGTTGGCAGGAAACTAGAACCGTTAGTCGCCGTCCCTCAGCTCCGGCTCCCATCTATGATGTCATCAGTGGTTGACTGTAGTTCTTGCTAACACAGTTACACCACAGGTCTCTGCCTTTCTTATTGATCACAGCTGAAAAATTACCTACAATGGAAGCAAGAAAAGTTGCAAGTGCCAGCATTTAACAAAAGTGAGCAACAGTATTGAATTCCAGAAATAATAGAAAAACCCTTTTTTCCACCTTGAGGTACACATAATGAACACAATGTTAATTGTAATTAGGGATGCTCCGATCAGAGTTTCATGTTGCCGATTCCAATACCAACCATCCATTAATGAGATGGGCTGATACCAATATCAATCACATGGCGGATAATTCTAGGTAGCTACCTAGTTAGCTGGACAATCAACAGCTAGGCAGAACTAGGCAAAGAAAAATGCAAGAGAAGTCGAACAATAGGTTTGACAAGTGAGTGATTAAACACACTGGCATAAATTGACAATTTTGTTTTCAAACTGAAACCGGTGAGGTTTTAGTGTTGATTCTCGCAGTAATACGGGACAAAGTGCATTCCCTGTTGGCTTAATATGGATGTTGTCAAACCTACGTAAGACAGCACACATGCACATTGATGTCATGGCATGAATTGTCATGTCGCCGCCTCCGCCCAGCTATTGTTGTTTGCGATCGACTTTGAAAGCAATTTATCGGCATATGCAGATTACATGTTTACCCCCTGCGACATTTACACATAGCCAGGTTCTGTTAGACGCTTCTGCACAACCTGAAGCTCCATTGTTTTTCAAACAAGCATTTAATTTTAATTCTTGTTTACAATTAATTGCTTTCCCCAAAAATTTTCTCTCACTACCATTTCTTCTTTTTGCATTTTGAAGCTCTACTTAGAACCTCCTTAAGGTCCAACAATGCAAAATGTAAATGTTTGCAAATTTTCAACTGGTCTTAAAATTTGGATCAGGAGTCTATACACACACACACACACATACATTCACTTTTTATGGTGGGAGATCAATAAAGTTGTATATTTATCAAAATTAAAAAAGAAAAGAACAATTGTCCCAAAGACTTATGACATCCTAAATGTATAATACACTGAAGTGGACATGTGTTTTAATTCTGACTCAGGAAGAGAATATAATGATAAGATAAGATTCAAAATCTAAGAGCCAACGCCAAGACAGGAAAAAATATTCTATTAAACTATTATCCATCCATCCATTTTCTTTACCCCTTGTCCTCATTAGGGTCATGGATAAGCTGGAGACTACCCCAGCTGACTTCAGGTGAGAGGTGGGGTTCATCAAGGACTCGTCGCCAGCCAACCACAGGATACATACATACAGTACTATAATAAAAGAGCTCTAGCACTCTCTTACCATCTGCCGTGTCTAAGTGCAGTTATTTAATATTCCACAACAGCGGGACATCTAAAACAGAAATAAATAACTCAACCAAGGCTGAGCACTGCTTTTAATAAAAGTGACAACGTGGCAACCTAAATACACTTCATGCTGTGTGACATTCTTGCCATGAATGGTGCAAGACGCAGTGTGTCGTTCCTTATAGCCTCCACCGCTAATTGAATTTTTTTCATCTTGGCTGACATTCACATAACAAGTGCACTGAATAAATGACCATGACAAAAAATGCTTATTTGCAACCTCAATTAAGGCCTAAATAAAGTAGTATTTAGTTTGCGTTGATGGCCGGAATGACCAATGGTAGCCACCTATTAGCCAGCTGGCGTGTCTCGATAAACTCAGGTCATGAGACTAGACAATACACGATTCACGAGAACGAGACAAGACACTATTTTGACATTACGTTTAAGAAAACTACAATAACAAAATATAAGAATAGACAAACACACTTTTAAATGTGCCTGAAGACAACTGGGATAGGTTCCGGCATTTCCTTGACCCTAGCGAGGACAAGTGGCATAGAAAATGGATGGAATTATTTCCACAAATTAAAACAAAAACTAAAAGTTAAAGATAAAATAATGACAGCATTTGTAGCTGCTTCTACTAATAATTAGGGCTGTAAAATGATTAATCTCATTTAATCATTTTAATCTCATTTAAAAGGATTTTAAAATGATTTCACAAATTTAAATGAGATTAATCACAGTTCAAATTAATTAACCATGATTAATCACCGTTTGGAACTACAAGTAAAATACGCACACTTTTAATTAATTTATTTTATTGATTATTTTATATTGAAATAAATATAAATGACAAAACAGGATTACATATATTTGTATGTATAGACAGCTTCAAATGAACTGAAAACTAAATTAAGCTAAAAGATAGCACACATTTAGCACAAATCTATTTACCTGAGACTAGTTTCTTTAATAGTAGAAGAACATTTGAATCTATTAAACCATCAAGCTATTATGAGCGGGGAGGGATTGCATTCAAAGGAACCACATAAGTTAAGTTGAATTCGCATGTTGTGAGTTTTTTTCCCTGGGACTTCCGAGCATACTTAAATGCAGCAGATTGCACTTCTGTGGTAAGAGTTACAACGTGACTGATAACAATATCCACTTATTTTTTCTTTGTCTGTTTATTTAGACCACACATACACACAGGATAAAGGGGTTGTTGTGATTTTTGAAGTGTCACTGAATGCATCTAGCAGTAGCATAAATGAGGAAGTCCCATTCCGAGGCTGAAAGGACTGACATATTTGTGAGTTGGAGAGGTTGGAAGGTTGGAGAGGAGTGGCATGCCATGTTGCAGGGGCAGCAGCCTAAGCAGGAAAGCCCAGGTCTCTGTCTCCTCGGCCACTTTGTCCAACGTCACCCGGCAAAACAACCTGCATGGCAGTTCCAAGACAAAAATTACTGCTGAACAAAAAAATGAAAAAAAAGGCTCATTTCAGTTTTGCCAGAAAACATCTTGATGATCCCCAAGATCTTTGGGGAAAATACTGTGGTCTGATGAGACAGAGATTGAACTTTTTGGAAGGTGTGCATCCCATTACATATGGCTTAAAAGTAACCCCCAAAGCTCCATAACCCACGAAAGTAGAGCCCCACATTTCAGAAAAAGAGCATCATACCAACAGTAACATATGGTGGTGGTAGTTTGATGCTGCTTCAGGAACTGGAAGACATGCTGTGATAAATGTAACCATGAATTCTGCTGTCTATGTCCAGCCATCTATTTGTGACTTAAAGATGAAACAAACTTGGGTTCTGCAGAAGGACAAAACATCCAAAACACACCAACAAGTCTGAATGGCTAAAGAAAAACAAAATGAAGACTTTGGAGTTGCCTAGTCAAAGTCCTGACCTGAATCCTGTTGAGATGCTGTGGCATGACCTTAAAAAGGCGGTTCAACCATCCAATGTGGCTGAATGACAAAATTCAGTAAAGATGAGCGGGCCAAAATTCTTCCACAGCGCTGTAAGAGACTCATTAGTTGATTGGATGACCCAACCACTAATTAGGTTTAGGGGGCAATCACTTTTTCCCACAGGCCCATGTAGGTTTGGATTTTTTAACCATTAATAATAAAAGGTGGCCGCACGGTGGCTGAGTAGTCAGCACATTGGCCACACAGATCTGGAAGACCTGGGTTCAAATCTCTGTTGGGCATCTCTGTGTGGAGTTTGCATGTTCTCCCCGTGCGTGTGTGGGTTTTCTCCGGGTACTCCGGTTTCCTCCCACATTCCAAAACCATGCTGGTTAGGTTAATTGGCGACTCTAAATTGTCCATTAGTGTATGAATGTGAGTGTGAATGGTTGTTTGTCTATATGTGCCCTGCGATTGACTGGCGACCAGTCCAGGGTGTACCCCGCCTCCCGCCCAAAGTCTGCTGGGATAGGCTCCAGCATACCCGTGACCCTAATGAGGATAAGCGGTATAGAAAATGAATGAATGAATAATAAAAGGTCTCATTTAAAACCACATTTTGTGTTCAGTTATGTTATCAGTGACAATTGTTTTGATTTGTTTAATTATCTGAAACATTTAAGTGTGACAAACATGCAAAAAAAAGAGAAATCTGGATGGGGGCAACTGCTTCTTTGTATTTGTGGAGGAGATTGTAAAGGTACTGCGCTGTGGGCTAAAAGGAGAACTCCATCCTCGCTCAGAGAAGAGACTGATAGCATTAGAATGGAAGAAGAAGCACACTCCTCTGACACTGACGCCTCACCTCCACACAGTAAAGCCTCACAGCATTTAAACACAACACATGCAAACAAAAAAAATCAGCTATGACTAACGCTTGCAGCCCACCAGAGACGACCTCGCATAGTCTTTCTGCGGGGGCTTTACACACAGCAAACCACGCACGTCTGCTTGGATAACAGCACATTCAACCTTTTCCTGCATGTGGAAAATGAGGTGATGTCAAAAGGTGAGGCGGACGGGCATTGTTGTCGAACATGCAGCCGCTGTGAGTGAGCTCATGTAGAGCCGCTGCTCACTCAGAATGGCTGCTTCTACTTCTTCTGGCCTCAGTAGAACACGCCGCGCATTACAAAAGCGTGCAAAGACCTGCCAGGCAAGCAGGGGGGGCGGCACTTGATGCTCTGCTAAATGGGCCGTGGTTCACATCTTGTAAAGAATACTGCTGATCTAAGACTATGCGTGCATCCCAAAAGAGTAGCATAGAGGTGCATTAGGAGTCTTTTGGTAACCTTTCATGAATTGTCTTTGCACTTACATTTTTGGGCTGCATTCACACTTGTGGTTTGGTAGTGTGGTCTGGACCAAAAGTAAAACTTGATGCGCACTTTGGTCCAGTTCACTTAGTTTTCACACTGGTATTTTTGTCATAGGCAAAGGCTGTATAATAAACATATCCACAAAGTAAAGTCATTTGTGACTTATGTGATGAAATTTGAAATATTGCCAACAAATATGTAATTTCCTGGGTTGAATACAATGGTTATTTTTAGGCTATTTTGATCAATTTTACCAGCCTTATCAGTTCGTGTGTGTGAGTTTTCACTCACACACACACAGAGCGAGAGGGAGAGCAGAGTAGAGAGACACTTTTCTCTTACATATTTGTTATTTCTGCATGTTTTTGACATTGATGCATTTATTTAGCCTGTGTAGCATTCACAATTGAGGCCAAGTGAAGCGATCTATCTGTCTCATTCTCGCTTGTTTGGTGCACACCAGGTTTTGCTTTCACACTGGACCAAACAAAGCTAATGCATCAGAGTGCCTTTTAACGGAACCAAATATGACAAGCATGAACGCATCCTTAAAGCTGACACAATGGTAAAAGGAAGTAGTGTGAAAAGTGACTCATGCAGCTCACATTTAGTGTTCACCTATAGCCATTTAACATAGATAGATAGGTGGATACTTTATTGATTGCCATTAATTGCCAAAATAAAATGTTCCAGCAGCTCTGAAACAATTTCATAGTAAACTTAATCACTTAAACACAGAATAAAACTAAACAACTAAGACATGACAGGAGAGATAACAAAATCAAAATAACAAAATTGTTCATTCATTCATTCATTTTCTGTACCGCTTATCCTCATTAGGGTCACGGGGATGCTGGAGCCTATCCCAGCTGGCTTTGGGCGAGAGGCGGGGTACACCCTGGACTGATCGCCAGTCAATCGCAGGGCACATATAGACAAACAACCATTCACACTCACATTTACACTCTAATGGACAATTTAAAGTCGCCAATTAACCTAACATGCATGTTTTTGGATTGTGGGAGGAAACCGGAGTACCCGGAGAAAACCCACACACGCACGGGGAGAACATGCAAACTCCACACAGAGATGCCCAACGGAGATTTGAACCCAGGTCTTCCAGATCTCCTGACTGGAGATTTAAAAAAAAAAAAAAAAAAAAAAATTGAACATAAATAAATAAATGAATATATACATAATAATTCACTTCAAATTTGTAGTGCAATAATATATAATAAACAATTATAACAATAGTAATACCATAATAAGGCCACTCCTGTATGTTTTTTAAATCTCCCCCTGTAATGTTGAAAAGCCACATCGCATGAGGGAAGGAATGATCTGTCTTTCAATTGAGCAGGACAGTGATAGTAGTCTGCCACTACATTACAACCAGTATTATTCGTAATCAATTAACCACAGAGCTTCCTTAAATTTAAAAGGCGCTCTATGTCACTGGCTCAAGATTACGTTTTATTCAACAACAACAAAAAAACACCACCGCCAGCTACTATATTTTTATGTTTATGTTTAAACAAACAGATTGAACAAACAAATGTCTACAGTTTTCACAATTACAAGTGAAACTCCATAACAGTAAGGGGTGCTATTCACTAATTGCGCCACCACAACATGTGTGCCACGTTTATAGGTGGCTTGGTCAAGCATGAGTGGGAAGGGAAGGACAGCTACTGTAGATAGTTAGATATGTTTTGGAGAAGAGTGAAGCATAAAGTAAAGCTCACGTTGTATTGCGTGGTGAAATTCCACCCACAATGTAGACTTACAGGTACAGCGTTAGAGTACCGTTTACTGCCCAATTGGATTTATTGGACATCGCAGAGCGGTGGTCTACAGAAGAGACTCCTTTTACTGAGTGCTAAATCAAAGCAACTGGACTCACTTGATTCTGACAATCTCGGACTCTCATTGCAAACATCGGCGAAAGTTGGAGGAAACTCCTCTTAGCTTCGCTTCCGCTGGCATGCTAGCGCGGTTGTGTGTGCTGGATGAGTATATTTTCACCGTGTCGTGTTTTATCGCTTTAATGTAAAGATCATTTTACAATGCCAGATGACGACGTGCAGGTTCTGAGTAAAAAAAAGACAAGGAACATTTATTTTTGCGCCCATCTCGTCTTAGTGGTAAAGAGACATTCTCACACAAGGAACAACCTTCCAGCCTTCAAATAAGAGAGCGCTGTTTGGCACATGCAAACAAACAACAGTGTAAACAAAATAAGCGTGTCATAAAAAAATCTTACATATGCAGTTGGAATTGCATGAGTGACAACATCTTCCTTAATCACGGTTGAAGATTTTGTAGCAATGTGTACAGAACATCCCTTTAGAAAAGTTATCATGCAGGATATACCTATTGCTCACTTACTGGGCTAAATTGTCCACTGATGCATTGCATAAGTAAATGTAAGGTTTTTTGCACTTAATTAACAGATATTTTATTCACTAACCCAAAAACCACATACACTATGCTGGTAAAAATATATGTAAAATGTAAAAAATGTAATTCTGAAAAATTAAAACGAAAAAAATGGAATTGGGAAAAAAATAAAACTGAATTTGGGAAAAAAATTAACAGATTTCATAGGGCCATAAATATAACATGCCCTGAAAACCTAAGTTAGCGTCTCTGGGCAGCTGTGTAACTGTTGTAAACAGTCTTTTACTTGAAGGACTCGGGATCATACTACCCATACTACTAGATATATAAAGCTGTAAAATATGCATCTAACAGACATCAGTACATATAGATCTATGATACAGCTCGGTTTGCACCTCTACCAAACATCTAACGCTCTACCTATTTACCTATTTATACCTATTTACCTCTACCTATTTGGTAACATTTTGTGTTACCATAAACAACGGTATTATCATCACAATATTTGAAAATATTGAAAGTTTATAGCCCTTAAGTAAGTACAATTACAGAGAGTGAAACATTTATACATTGCGCTTCTACAAGCTGGCATTATTAATGCTGCACCTAAGGTAATAAGGAGTTGCATTGACTAAAATTGAAATAATAGTGAACACTGTTCAAACTGTGACTGTAAACCAGTGGGGTTGAAAATGTGGCGGCGGGGTCTTTTGGACCAAAGCTTGTTTTTTGTTGTTATACTGACAATGTTATTAGCTGGCATACTGATTTATTTTTTCTTATCATGATTGCAAGGGGTACACCCTGGTTTGGTCGCCAGTCAATAGGAGGGCAGACATACAACCATTCACACTCACATTTATACCTATGGACAATTTAGAGTCGCCAATTAAACGGCATAGAAAATGGATGGATGATTGCAAGGTTGAATGCCGTTCCACAGTTGAGATTGACCAGGGTAGACGAAGAAGAAGTTGCCTACAAAGCACATGCATGCAAAAAAAAGCTTTGAAGAAGGTATGGTAAGATTGTTTAGATCACTTAATGACCAACTTGATACATCTCAAAAAGGACTACAAGTAACGATTATTTTCTTAGTCAATTAATCTGAAGCTTGTTGTTTAGGCCCTGGACAGACCACATCAAAATAAATCAAACACAAAGCCACAGCTGATGCGTGTGAATATCTTGTACACAATTATAGTCAATTTATCTTGGAGATTAATAAAGTATCTATCTATCTAGTGGGTCTGCTTTCATGAATGACTTGGCAAATTACAAAATATTCACATTTAAGAGACTGAAATCAAAGGATATTTACATTTTAAAAATCAAAAAGGATTAATGAAATATCAAAATAGAAAAACAGCTGTAACTTGTTGCAACTCTACTTCATAATTATTACAATGTCCACCTTTTAGCTTTTTGTATTCCACAGGCTTTATTTTTCTGAAGATGAATGCTCCTCAGCAGTGACCAAAAGTAAGGATGCTAATTGTTGTATTTTTGTTCTATTATTATTTTTATTTACTACTAATACTACTATACAAAGTAAAAGTGTTTTGCTCATTGCAGCACCTTTGCCCAACCCACCAGGGATATCCAGAATGGAGGTCCAAGATCTCCAAGAAAGATTACGCAAGATTCCTAGATCACGCAAGACTTGCATTTGAAAGTATGTGACCTTGGATAGGATTTGTCTTTAATACTGTAAAACCAGTTTGTAAATACCATTTATTTTGTGGCATACAGGAATTACAGTGTCTTTGTAAAAGTTTCAAGAAATCCACATATCTTTAAATAAAAAAGACTGATACATTTAAATGGTTTCCTGGGAAATTTGCAGAACTATTTAGGGGTAGGACAAAAAAGAGTTTTACTTTCAAACAGAAAACAGACCTTGGTGGTTACAAAAGCTCACAGGGAATTTCTCTAGGGAATTTCAAAAAAGTCAAAATTGGGTGGTTTTTTTTACACAACTATTTTTGGTGAATTTAAATAAAACAGCCTGCAGATTTTTGTGACAGCTGCAAATAACAAAGATCTTCACTTTTTTGTTTTTCAGGAAGCTAGATCACCAAATGTGCACTTCCCTCTACCGTAGGAAGTAAGTTTGTGTAACAAAAGCTTCTAGTCAGTATTTGAGAAAAATACATTTTAATAGTTAATGTTTTCATTTTAGGATTTTAGGAGATTTTTCATATCACATTCAAGATACTTGACGAGGTTCAGCGGCTTGAGAGAAGCGAACCAGAGGCATATTAAAAATGACAGCCCTTCTGGCTTCCCTTCAGAGTTCATGCGAATGGGGACAAGAGAGAATTTAGGGTATTTTAAGTATTTTGTGCATTTTTCAATTTTATACTCACCCAACACCGCCATTTAAAAACGATGCGTTGAACAAACAAACTAATGTTAACAGCACTCAGATTGCGCAGTGGAGGATAATGTGCATGGTGTGTGCAAACTTGACAGGTTAGTGACTTTGACAACTTGGACTTTGCTGCCTAATTTTGGTGGCCTTTTGTCATGAGCGTTTGAAAATACTATTTTTTTCAGTCGTATGTTGTCAGTGTTGCTGTTTGAAGACGGTTGTGTTGTGTGTGCTGAGTGTACGACTGGATATTTTTACGTCAAAAAAATTTGTGCAAAAATGTGTTTTTTGTATTATTTACAAGGAATACAAGGGACGTCTAATAAACATTTAATAAAGCAATCTTATCTGCATTTATTTATAAACCTTGTTTAAATGCATGCAAATAGATAAATGTTAGACGTCTATATTCGATATCTATTAGATATCTATCTGTAGACATCTTTTAGAGCAGTGTTTTTCAATCACTGAGTGTCTGGTGTGCCGTGGGAAATCATCCACTTTCACCTAATTGGTGTATAAATATTTTTTGAAAACGAGTCCGCCAATAATGTGCCATTGCGGAGGGTCTGTGCTGTCCAAGGACGGGCAGAGTAATCGTGTAATAAGCTAAATAGCAGTAGGTGGCAACACTTTATATTGACTTTATATTGTTTCTATAGGCTACAGAGGTGAATGTTTACATTTTCTGCTAGTGGTGTGCCTTGGGGTTGGGAAAAACACTGTTTTAGAGTAAGGCATTAGATGTTTCCTAGATGTTACCTAGAGGCCTACCATATATGTAGATTAGACTATAGTAGACGAAAAGTGCCTGGTGGGTAGCAACCCATAATTCCACAAACAGCAGCTGCCACCAAGTTAGTGACCAACGGAAGCCAATAGACAAACGTTCCCATTCTACACTAGACTACCAATTTGCAAGCCCGGAAAGCGAATGGTACAGTCTTGGTACCGGGACACAAAAAACGGATGTTCTTTCTGTATTTCGGCCTAAAATATAGCTTAACTTGAATGACAGTTCTGCCTCATTGCGAGCCTCCAGCTGTCAGTGTGCGGCGGCAGCAGCAGCAGTGATAAAAGCAGAATAGGAGGGAACGGCGTGACTGGCGACGTTAAATGAGCACATTTATCAATGGACTTTGGCGCGGACGAAGTAACACTTGGGTGAAAGTTGAAACAAATCAAGTCCAACGTAAGTCTCCCAACAACATGCGGGTTATCGTGATTAGCATCGCTCCGGGGAAGCAACTGGTTGACCGTAATGCAAGTTTTACAGTTTTTCCTTTACCTTTTCGGCTGCTTTCTCCGCCGGCTCTCCCCAGGTCGCCGATGAGCGAAACAAAAGAAAGGAAGAAGAGCAAACGTCCACATGTCGCCGGTGTTATGTGGCCATTTTTCTGCCTGTGTTTACTGTACATCCCTGTGAGCCTCGGAACCTCCGACCGCGCTCCCTCGTCGTCCTCGCCGTTGTTCAACTGGCCGCCTCTCTCCTCAAGGTAGCAGCCGTTGAGAATAAAAGCAAGCAGTTCCGGTTGTCGCCTTCAAAATAAGCGAGCGTTCGCGTTTGACGTAACGTCAAACTAGCGACATTATTGGTAGGGCTGGACGATTCTGCACATGATGGTATCGATCCAATACCAAGTAAACACGCAGTCTGTATTGTCTATACTGACACCGACACTTTTGACTTGAAATTATTGAGTGCCTTAAAATTGCAATAAAGCACTGGATTAAGATTTTAGGAAAATTAAAACATCTTTTCTTACAGCTAAATTGTGAACAATTCAACAATATATCAATATTTTCCCTTCATCACTGAATGAATTCTAATCATAATAATATATTTTTTAAATCTCTTACAAAGTAGCCCGCAAAATAATGCAAAATAAAATTATAATAAAAAATGGTCTCCAGTTGTTTGTAGATGTTGTCTATAATTAAAGGTTATGGTTATACTGTATTGTTACACAGAGATTTATAGTATAGTGTTGCACATTGTCTATTGTTTTCTCTCCTTGATGGACAATGAACGTCTAAACACGGGAAGTGAACACATTTGCAGTGAGAAAATGTAAAACATATAAATTATTGTAGGTGATAAGTGAATGAATTATCAGTCAATGCTATGATTTGGAGAAAGGACGGGATTAAATCAGGGGCGGGCAAACTTTTTGACTCGCAGACTTAACAAAATTGGCCAGGGGGCCAGATTATATACAGTGCTCCCTCGCTACATCGCGGTTTTGCACCGCAAATTTTTCTTTGTTTTTTTTTTCAACACCATGTGAATGTACATTTCATTCTGCCTTCTGATTGGCTCGGGGGTGGACTCGCTTGTTGTGTCTGCTTCCTGATTGGCTAAGAGAGAACCCACGCCTTGTATTATGCATCCTGATTGGCCACAGCAGTGGTCCCCAACCGTTCTATCTCTCTCTTCATTGAGCCTTTTCTCCTATGCAAAGAAACTTTCCAAAGTTGTCTGTTTCTTACTCATTTTGCTAGCTTATGGGGACGGGTTACATTTTGGCGCTCAAGTGACCGAGACGTAACCAAGAGAATCAGATCCTTTTCCGCGGCCCAGTATCGGTTTGCAGACCTGTGGTTGGGGACCACTGGGCTACGGGACTGTGGACCATTGTCAGTCATCTCCATGCCTTCCCATGCGGTACAGGATAAGTTTGATTTGTCTAATTTGCATAAATTTGCTCCTTTTTTAGAATCACTTTAAGCATTAGACCACATCAAATAACAAAATTGTACTGATGTATTTATTTTTTACTGAATAAGTCAGCTGGGATAGGCTGCAGCAACCCCACGACCCTAATGAGGATAAGCGGCATAGAAAATGGATGGATGAAGAAGACACCCGGACTATGCATGAATAAAGGATGTGTGATATACAATATGATGTATGAACGATAAAACATTGACTATTTAGGAGTATGTCGACGTCCCTCCTTTTTTACTTCCCGGACTGTGCATTGTGTAGGTTGGTTGTTGTTCTGTTGTTGTCTGTCACATATTACATCAGCGAATATCTTATATTTACAGTTCCACCGTTTAACATGTCTGAAAAGGAGCAGGAAGAAACAGAGCTTATTTAATCCTACGCCTTCCCATATCACAGTAATCGTTAAGGAATTTGTTCACTTTCTGTAGTCGATATACTCGTTTCGCAAAGAGTCAGGGACATCAGGCCCCTCAGGCGAGACCCCAGGTTGATGCCAAAGCACACCACGACCTCGGCAGAAACCATTAGTGGATGAATTATTGTTTTCCATTTGCACACAGCCAGATATGAAAATAAGAGATGAATAATGCATGGCACGCTCCCACTTGCGTTCCATTTTCAATCTTCCATTGACTCTCGCTCCTAATCCTATTGAATATTGAGATAGTTGGATGGCAATGCTTAAATGGGGAGTTGTGTTGAGTTATGTGAGATGTTTCAAAATGTAAAACAATCTTCTGAGCTTGTGCGTTGTGTGTAATGTGAGGAAGTCCAGACTCATTGCCCGTGTCTCAATACTGGAATACTGTACAGTACAATTCAGTAAGTACACTACTGTAATTACAGCTCTAAAATGTGTTAATATCTTTATTAAAAAGAGAAAAAAGTTATGTCAAAACAGTGATTTAAAAAAAACATATAATAGAAAACATTCATTCATTCATTTTCTGTACCGCTTATCCTCATTAGGGTCACGGGGATGCTGGAGCCTATCCCAGCTGGCTTTGGGCGAGAGGCGGGGTACACCCTGGACTGGTCGCCAGTCAATCGCAGGGCACATATAGACAAACAAACATTCACACACACATTCATACCTATGGACAATTTAAAGTCACCAATTAACCTAACATGCATGTTTTTGGAATGTGGGAGGAAACCGGAGTACCCGGAGAAAACCCACACACGCACGGGGAGAACATGCAAACTCCACACAGAGATGCCCAACAGAGATTTGAGCCCAGGTCTTCCAGATCTCCTGACTGTGTGGCCAATGTGCTAACCACTCAACCACCGTGCGGCCATAATAGAAAACAATCTATTTAAAATAAAAACCAAAAATAACTGAATTATTTTTAAATCCATCCATTTTCTATGCCAGGCTGCGCGGTGACCAAGTGGTTAGCATGTTGGCCACAGAGTCAGGAGATCTGGGAGATCCAGGTGGGACTCTCCACTTGACATGCCTGTGTGGAGTTTGCATGCTCTCCCGCGTGTGTGCGTGTTTTTTTTCCAGGGTACTTCCACATTCCGAAAACATGCATGTTATGTTAATTGATAACACTAAATTGCCCATAAGTATGAAAGTGAGTGTGAATGGTTGTTTGTCGATATGTGCCCTTCAATTGACTGGCAACCAGTCCGGTGTGTACGCTGCCTCTCAACCAAAGTCAGCTGGGATAGGCTCCAGCATCCCCTCGCCGCCCTAGTGAGTTGCCTAGAAAGGGAGGATCAACATCGCAATGGTAGCGTGGGGGCGCCTTCCTTGCCAAACAGGTGAATTTTGAGGTGTTGTTGAATACCCTCCACGTTCACCAGGCCTCACACCACTAGACCTCTTTTTTATGGAGATACCTAAAAGACAAAGTGTGAATGAATGAATGAATAATGAATTAATGGCCGAGGACAAACTCTGAACTGGCAGACTGAGGCAGGTGTTAGTGAGCACCTGAGTGGTGAAAAATCCAAAAAAGTCTCTTTATCGGATGACTTTGAAAAAACGTGGTAACTTTTTGATGTGGTGATAGAGCAGGAAGAGAAGGCATAGACTTCACTCTCACTGTTTAGTGGGGATCCAGCTCAGCCTTGCTTAAAAAAACCAGGTCTACGTTGCAAGAAGTGTGTCATCCTCCCGCAGACAGGTGTGCTAATACCGTTCACGCAGCTGAAAGGGAGCTTGTCTCTGTCTATTAATGCATTTGAGCCCCCTTCAGCGGCTGCAAACATATGGTGCGTATGAATAAGTCACCCAGTATGTTACTTTTTGTTTGCTATTCATTCAAGAACACATTTAGTCTTGCCCTTGTTTTGTCAGTCGTGCCGACAGATATCTCATGATGCTAAATATTTTATTCGTTGTCCTCATTGTTTATATTGCAATCTATCAGACGCTGTCCATTGTCTCGTGGAGTGGCGTTAATTGGAGTGGAGTGTGTTTTGAGGACACTCTTGACCTTTTTCTGTGTTGCGACTGTCCGTGACAACAACTCGAAAACCAAGCCGAAGGACAGCAACAATAATAACAACAAGGAGCCAAAGAGATCATTGTCCAAAGTGGTGAAATAAATCTGCCTCATCCAAAAGCCATCTGAGTGTAATCCCAAAGCCAGAAGCACTCCAATTGTTTATCTCAGTAAAATGTTTACCGGTCTCCTGCATTCTGCCGTAGCTTACTGTCAGGACATGAGCAAAAGAATAAAGTGATCAGTACACTATATGGTCCAATAAGAGAATTAAAATTTGTCCAAATTATTAAACATAGAATTATGTGCTATATTTTATAACTATGGGCTAAAGGGCAAGATTATTATACACACATTCTATTATATACACATATTAGTACTACTACTACTACTACTACTACATGCAATTGGTCATTGATGGAATAAAGATTTTTTTCTGTTCCATGTTTGTATTGTGTTTTTATGCTTTATGTTATGTATAATATTTCCATAACATAATCCGTATTGGATTTATGAATGTCTTCCAACATTTCAGTGCACTGTTGGTTTTCATGTTAGTAATACTTAAGCAGTGTATCGTTTGTCTCCAGCTTGCAAACACATTCCCCATTATAATCAATTCATTTTGATTAGACCAATCAGACAGTCTACAAGTGAATTAAAATGAGTTCAAATAAGCTGACATTGCTTAATGATGTATTTTCTAATCAAAGCATCAATTTCAATGGTTTATTACAAAAGTATTTTTGTTCCCCGAACAAGTGCATCTGTTTTTGGTAACTATAACTTTTGCAATAAGTAACATCATTACAAAGTTGTTATTACAAAATGCAGCAAAATGAGTTCAAGAATTTTATTACAAAATACAGCAATTATTACAGAATGACGTGAAAATGTACTACATATTGCACCACTAGTACATAAAGAGGCTCTACAGTCAGGCATAGAAGACCTCGACGGTCCTGACTGCACACCTGCTTATATAGTTAGCAAACTCCGAGCACGTCCATGTTGACGCGGTTCTAAGACGAAGATGTTTAAACATGCTTTTTCGCATGTTGTTATGACACGTACAGCTGTGGGTAAATCTACTCACTTAGGGGGTATTTTGTGAAAGTGGCTCAGCCATCCCAGTTTTTGTGCTCAAGAAACAATTCAACAAAACCTAAAGTCCCCAAACAGAAACGAACGGTACTTCGATGGTGGTTATCAAACTACTTTGTCAAGTTCTATGTTTGGCTTTGTGCTCAGTGCGTGTCATTACGCAGTTTGTGCGGGATCGGTTTCACACATGCGCACAACACGACTACATCCGGTCGACATACTTTTCACGCGTTGGGCGAGCTGATTTGGTCTACTACACATGTGAAATCTCCGCCATCCCTTGATCTATTTTATGGTTACAGATGCCCCCTCCCACCTCCCCAAAACATTATTAAGATTGGAGAAATTACAACATAATTGATCTTTTTTGAATATATTCTATTCATTATAGTATTATTACATTTATGTATTTATATTGCACCACTGCGATTGGCTGTCGACCAGTCCAGGGTGTACCCCGCCTCTCGCCCGAAGTCAGCTGGGATAGGCTCCCACATACCCCTGTGACCTTAGTAGGCCAAGCAGCATAGAAAATGGATGGATGGATTCATATGTAGCGCCAAATCACAACAGCACTCATCTCATGGCACTTCACCTATGAAGGCCACAAACCGAGAACCAACTGAAACCCCACATGAGCAAGCGCTTGGTGACAAAGGCAAGGAAACACCCCCTCTGGGGGAGAAACTTTGGACAGAACCCAGGCTCTGTGCGGCGGTTGTCTGTTTCACCTGGTTGGTGTGAGATATATCCTATTTACAGTGCAAGTGGGTAAATTGTAAGTCCTCTTTTCTTGGTACCATGAATAATTTTCCTTTTTTTCCCTAACCAAAAAAAACAGACAAAAGCATTTGAGAGCTACATGTGTTTGGCTGGATGGTATTTCTTCGTTTAGAACCTCTAGATGAATCCTCTAGATCAGGGGTCGGAAACATTTACCATCAAAAGAGTTTTGGTAGTATTTCCACATGTCTTTCCTTGGAATTTTGGCACTCCTGTGATTCCTTAGTCCGGCTTTACGCTCAACACAGCTCGCTAAACCAATAAACTGGCTTCTCAGAATACCCCTTTAATCTAAACTGGTTACGCGTGTAACTTTGAGTTATACTGGATACTTTCAGACCAACAACACAGTTGTGTTTGCAGTGAAGCAACCAATCAAGTGAGGCGAGACCACGTGTTGCCACGAACAATCTCGAAACGCTCTTAGATGGTTCATCGGTTATTTAAAAAACGTGCGTGTTAATCTCAATTGTGTTGACTTACAACACTTGTATTATTTGCAGTTGTAGTTCCAGGACACTGGGATGAAAGCGGCAGTTGTTTCTTTGCCGTTCGGCCACGGAAGCAAAGTATGCTGAACAGTGAAGTTCTTCCCCTTCTAGTTGTATGACAATGTGTGTCAATTCTAATTGGTTCCAATTCTAAACTGGTTTAACCTTCATCTCCAGCAAAAAGGATGAAGGACCTTCTTCCTTCTTTTTTCTTTTACCTCAGTGAACGTTTCTATTGATCTTGCTGGGCATGGGACACTTCTCCTCGATTTGGGGCTGTCCTCAAGCATGTTTTTCTCCCACTTAAGGACAGGAAGAGCCTGAGCAGATAGCACCAATAACCTGACTGAAACCCCTCCGAGCACGAAGCTTTAAAACAACCCCACAAAAGAACTATTGACATGCCCAGCAGCACACAGCGTCCCATGCATGTACAGGTATATTTTATATTAGGCCATCATTTGGTCCACTGTGTCTTACGGCCTCTCTTGCAGCATATACGACACACACTGGCAACATGGCAAATGTTATTTGATGAGCACTTCTATTTCATGCATATTTCTAACACGCTGAGCTTGAGTTAAAAAAAAAATACGGCTTCACTGGAATTATTGTTGGACTTTTGTAGAGAATTTACTTCATGTTTGGAGGTCAAACAAGTACTGTGTCCTGACTATTTGCAGGTGGCGCTCTAGAGTCACATGGAGCCATCAGCCAGTTCGACCAGAACCTGGACCGTGTGCGCCAGTCGACTCAGGTCGTCTTCTTCTGTGATGAGTTGGGGTGAGCACAAGGAATCCTGAGTGAGGAGGAAGACTGTGGTCAGTTGATGGTTTTTCATGATAAAATTATTGTCATGCAATAATACTCACACGGTCAGGTCCAGTAGTACAAAAACAAGTCATCTTTACACAGGCTCAATGTTCCCTTCCATACTATTCATTTTTTCAGACCAGCTAGTTTTTCCATCCTCGACTGTTTTGACTGCCTACTCAGTCTGTTTCAACTAGTAGTTCTCAACTGGTTTGGCTGCGGGACCCGACCCACCAGTTGAGATCCACTGGTGTAAACTTAGCCTACTGAAACAACCCAATTATGATTTCACTTGAGGCCGAATGAAGCACACAAGCAGACGGGTGAGGGATCGGCAAAGTTAAAGTTGCTTTTAATAAATTCTTTACAGCAGGAGAGGAGAAACATGTCATGTCAACTATGTTGACAGCAACTTGAAAAAACAGTCCGCCAAGTATAAAATATAAAAGATCACTCTACTGTAGGGTATTTTTGCTCTGAACACAGTTGAAACCAGCGTTAGGTTTGATTCTTATAAAATAAACATTTGTATTCAAACAGTATAGTTATGCAAATAGCAGGTTGATATAAGTACAAACAGTAGAAAAACAGCAGCCAATATGACAAATGCAGGAACTTATCTTACAGAATGCTTCATTTCTGTCACGGCTCTAGAATTCTATTCACAAACACTAAAACCTTTCTATGAAGAG
This sequence comes from Oostethus manadensis, assembly GCA_024372805.1. Lineage (NCBI taxonomy): Eukaryota > Metazoa > Chordata > Actinopteri > Syngnathiformes > Syngnathidae > Oostethus > Oostethus manadensis. The sequence continues at coordinate 1,721,370 of QODF01000027.1, read as the reverse complement.
TTTATTATAGACTTGTTCATGTGCAATAAGGCAGACAAGCGCGTCAAGTAACAGTCAAGAGCCTCAGGGGAATCCATCATTTAACTCATGCAATAACAGACTTTTTTTTAATTATTGTTATTTTAAGCCTGAATATTAGATTACGTTTAATTCCCTGTTGAAATAGAGATATCAAAAAGCTCCAACTTGATTGGCTTTTACACGTCATAGTAAAGCCCTCTAACAAAACCATACTCAAAATAAATTAAAAAAAAAGATAATTTAATCACCTGTTTACATTTATACAAAGTCATCTAGTTACCTAAACAAAAAACATATATGTATGTATGTATGTACACGTGCGTGGTTTGTACCTTAGTTTGGACAAAAAAAAAAAAAAAGATATCCAAGCCTTTTGGGCCTTTGATGAAACCCTGCCCCCTGCTGCTCACGGCGGGTACAGCAAGGTCAAAGTGGTCCGTCTATTAAGAGGCACTAGGTCTCGTTCTGTTAAATGTTCTAGAACAGGAGTGTCCAAACTACGGCCCCTTATTGTAGGAATAAAAACAAACCCCAAAAAAAGGCACAACGTTACAAGACAAATCTGAAATATGGATGCCAGTGGTGTGGCATTCAGGGCCAGCAAAGCCTTCTCTAGCCTAAACACTGTCACAAGCATGGACCTACAATTACAAGTTAAATTCTACTATTTGTTCTGTGAAGTATTCCAAATAGTCTCTTGGCCGCACTGCTTCCAGTACAAGGTGCTGTTCCATGATTTGTTTAGTCTAATTAGATTTCAGCTTCTATGTGCTGCCATGTCAATCACTGCACAGGGCCTTCAGAGTCTGGGGTGCTGGCCAAAGACACTTAACTCAATCATCAATGGGGCTGTTTCTTGAACTACTTTAATCAGACTTCAGATTTGCCTCTTTGACCATCTATGTGACACAGCTGCATCAGCCTTTTTTTGTTCTGATGGTTTCATCAGAGTGACAAATTTGCACTGGAACACTCGCAATGTCTGATGTAGGAGAAATAAGCCTTGCTGTCAGACATTCTTTCATTTTGTTCATTCCATGTCCATGGCGGACCTTGGTCTACCATGAAGCTAGCTAGCTTGTCTCAGCCCGGGATAGGTTTTGTTTGCCATTTGCACACCAGTGCTGGCAAGAAGCATCATCTGGTGAGTTTGATGTTTTTGTCATGTTGTGATGCAGTAGATATTGATTCTGAGCTGCTCCAGACTATACTGTTACATTTGGCACAGCAGCTTCCACCAGTGACTGGCGGTACAGAATGCTGGAAAGTTACGAGCAGAAATGCGCGTTGATGCTTATGTATTTGAAGGTAAAGGTTAACTGGCATTCAGGCTTTCTAACAGTGGTGCACAACCCCAACACGCCAAAAGCCCCTCTGTGTACTACCACTCCCTGTTACACTGCGGTTTTGTATGTTAATGATGGTTTGTATATTTGTGACATGATAGCGGTGATATTGAGAGGTGGATGAAGTCTGTTCAGTCTCCACTGAAGGCCCAGGTACCAAATAAACTGCCTGCCATTGGTTGAAGATAATAACTCATACTATAGAGCTTTATTTTTAAATATATAAAACTTTTTAACCTTTTTTACAAAATCAAAACAATATATGAATAAACATATCAAAATGGCCCTACCACATCCTTTGATACCCTCCAGTATGTGGCAGAGGGAGAAAGTTTGGACACACTTGTTTTAGAAAGTTCAAAATGATCACAATCAAGTAGACATTCACAGCTCGGCTTCAGGTCAGCATTCAGGCATGGACATGGTTTGCTTGTTTTCTTGTAAAAAAAAAAGCATTTCTCAATTCCCTCAACGTTGCCCGTCACTGTACTAAATGCCATTGCTATTTTAAAACACTCAGGAAACAAAAATAGAGGATATTTTTTTTGATCTGACATGGTCAAAAAATATGTCATTATCGTGTATTGGTGAAATGTATCATAGAACTTCATGCATTACAATGTGCACTCTAGGCAAGGCTAGGCTAAGGCATCTCAAGGCTAACCTGCTGTGTTCCAGTGTAGTGCTTTCTTTCATTGTGTTTTGTTTTAACAGCAACGCTGTGCACTCACACTGCTGTTCTTCTAATTATTATGGGATGTAAACTAAGTGAGCAGGTAGCCATAAATGGCATAGAGCAGCACCATGGCCACACAGTAGAAGAGCAGGAAATCTGTGGATAGCAGCGAGGACGACGAAGGCAGGGAGTGCTTGAGGGGGCGGTCATCCGCTGAGCCCTCCTCCTGCAGGGCCAGCAAGGCCTTGACACATTGCAGCACATTGGGCAGCTTAGACAGAAGCACATCAGAGCAGACACACATGTCCATCTGGGGACACACACATTAAACATCAGAGAGCTTTTGTTAGCAGGACAAAAGCGCCAAGTTTGGACAGGTTACTGGTGTGATTGAAGACACCGGTCCAAACAGTAGCAACACGCAGCACTTTATCCAGTTATTAAGCAGAATATGTATTCATTATTACCTCGGGGACGCCCAGCTTGCGACACGCGACAAGAAAGTGTTCCACATTGAGTCGACACTTGGCTGAGCTCAGTTTTGGCTGAAAGACGAGACAGCATCATAGGTTAGATAACAACCTTGACTGTGTGCTTGGACATGTCAGACCGACGCACCACTGCAGGGGACGGAATGTGGATGATGGACACCGAGCGAGCTCGAATGCTGTTGACCAGCTGGCACAGGACGGTGCCGTTGGACAGCGCCTCCCCAAGATCTTCCGGCAAGGTGATCTTCAGCCGTGTCTCTAGCGTCTGTGAGGGGACAAAGAACAGCACCAATGAGAAGACAATGAGAAAAAGTTTAGAGATAAATCATCTTACTTTGCGGAGCTGCTTGACCTCCGCTCTCTCTTCTTTTGGCGAGCGAGCTGTGGCGCGAGACTCACCTGAGGACAGACCTGAGAATGTCACAGGAAGACTTTAGAAGCAACCCAGGCCGTTTTGTCAATTTAAGTGCTGCTTTGTGTTGCACAAACCTGCAGGTCTGACATTGCTGCGAGATGACGTGCGGAACAAAAAGCTGTTGGGTTTCTGGTTCTGAGCAGGCGGAGGAGATGTCTTTGGGGAGGATGGTCCCTCTGGAAGACGTCCGTTTTTTCCTTATCATATTTTGGTAATGCATGACTACAAATGTGTGTATGCGTGTTTGTGGTACCTGTCCTGCTCCTGGAGCGCTGGATAAGAAGTGTTGGTGAAGAACATACAATGTGTTCAGTGCTCTGAAATTAAGAAAATAAAACATTTCATTTGTTAAAAGTATGCATGGGTAAGGACTTTATACAAATATAATGTACTATTCCCCTCCGTGAATCACCACCTTATCGTGGTGGAGGGGTTTGAGTGCCCAAATGATCCTAGGAGCTATGTTGTCGGGGGATGGACTTATGGACAAACAGTGATTCGCACAGAACAAACACCATGTTCAAACATAAGGATGTCCATAAGTGCACTTGGCACCAGGACACCCTAGGTCGCAGGTCTATGATCGACTTTGTGGTCATCATCAGACCTGCGTCCGTATGTTCTGGACACGCGGGTGAAGATAGGGGCTGAGCTGTCAACTGACCACCACCTGGTGATGAGTTGGATTAGATGGCGGGGAAAGATGCCGGACAGACTTGGTAGACCCAAACGCGTAGTGAGGGTGTGCTGGGAACGTCTGGCAGAGTCTCCCGTTTGTCGAGTCTTCAACTCTCATCTGCGGCAGAGCATTGAGGCCCTTCTCAATCCCACTGACATACCTTCCGTAGAGGAAGCAGAATCTGAGGATACGTACATGGACAGTTCTATCACCGTGGCACACTCCCCAATGGCAAGGCCCCGGGGGTAGACGAGTTTCGCCCTGAATTCCTCAAGGCTCTGGATGTTGGGGGACTATCTTGGTTGACACGCCTCTACAACATTGCATGGAAGTCGGGAACAGTACCTCTGGACTGGCAGACCGGGGTGGTGGTCCCCATTTTTAAAAAGGGTGACCGGAGGGTGTGTGCCAACTATAGGGGAATTACACTCCTCAGCCTCCCTGAGGCTCCCTCCCTTCGACCGTGTCCCTTCATGGTGTCCTGTGGGGGGTGCTCCGGGAGTACGGGATTGGTGGCCCGCTACTACGTGCCATTCGGTCCTTGTACAATCGAAGCAGGATCCTGGTTTGCATTGCCAGCAGTAAGTCGAGCTTGTTTCTGGTGAACGTTGGTCTCTGCCAAGGCTGCCCCTTGTCACCGATTCTGTTCATAATCTCAGAATTTCTAGGCGCAGTCAAGGCGTTGAGGGAGTCCAGCTTGGTGACCTTAGGATCTCGTCTCTGGTATTTGCAGACAATGTGGTCCTTATGGCCTCATCAGGCTGTGACCTTCAGCGTTTACTGGAGCGGTTTGCAGCTGAGTATGAAGCTTCTAGGATGAGATTCAGCACCTCCGCCCCCGCGACCCGGATAAGCGGAAGAAAATGAAATTGAATGTACTCACTGCACATCTCAGTCGGGGACCACGATGGGATGGGCTGCTCTCTGACGATGGACCACTAGAGGGAGACAAAGCACAATTTACAGAAACATCAGCTGAAGCATCATGACTTTCAATGACACAATACCTCAAAAATGTGTACACCCCACACATTTCTGCAAATATTTTATGTGTCTTTACATAGGTGAATAAATGACACTGGTACAATGTAGACGGTAGTCAGTGTACAGCTTGTACACAGTGCAACTATACTGGCCCTCAAAATACATCAACATGGAGCCATTAATGTCTGAATGGTATACCACTGAGTAAAATGTCAAAATTGTGTCAAAAATGACAGTATTTTTTTTTTTCCCGGCACCGTCTTAAGTTGTCCGGGCATGGAGTTACTTCACTACAACAGTGGTCCTGACAAATTTATAAAATAATAAGGACAAATAAAACGCTAGGGTGTCACAAGATTTCTCAAGATTAAAACGTGAAAATCTTTCTCGTTCAGAAACACCTTAATTTTATCCCTGTGCTTATCTAGCACAATGGAAGGGGTGTTGCAAGGAGGGAGAGACAGGCTTATTGCGAGGAGGAAGTCTCAATAACAAGACCACTACACTACAATATAACTGTTCAATTTGTAGTACAAGATTTTTTCACATATTGAAAGATAGCATTTTTATTCTTCGTGGCGGTTGTCGCATTTCAGCAGCTTGGACTGAGCATGCAGCAGATGAATTCTCTCTCTCTGAGTGTCTCACGATGTTTTTTTCAATTTGTCCTAAAAACCTATTCAAATTTGTTTGATGATCTGAGACATTTAAGAGACAAACCATGCAAAACATAAGAAAACAGCCCTGAATCTTATTGAGATCCTGTGGCATGACGTAAAAAGCTCCAGTATGGCTGAATTACAACAATTCTGCAAAGATGATTGGGTCAAAATTCCTCCACTACACTTTAAGTGACTCTTTGCAAGTTATTGCAAACCGCTTGATTGATAGTTATTAGGTTCAGGGGGCAATCACTTTTTCATATTGGGCCATGTAGGTTTGGATTTTATTCTTACTTAATAATAAAAATTTTGATTTAAAAACTGCATTTTGTGTTCAATTGTGTTGTCATTGATTTTTGATATTGATTTTTTTTTGTTGATCTGAAATTGGAATTTACATGTGAGAAAAAAAAGATAAGGGGGCAAACGCTTTTGTGCATGTGTATTAGGGTTGTCAAAAATAGCACATTAACAGCAATAAGTAATTTATTTAACTGTTAAATTTTTTTGTGTAATTAACACACGCACACCAGAGCAAGCACGACTCTGACAACAAATGAAAGCACAGTGTAGCATCTCCACACAGTCACGACCCTCATGTAACTTCATTCTGACCTGAACACATCAACAACAGTGCATTTCCAACACCACATACAGTATGTATCTCCAACTCATACACGTATCAAGATGCATTCTGGAACACTCTTAACATTACAAAAACAGCTTTTTGGTGTGTGTGTGTGTGTGTGTGTTAATATAACAGGAAGATTAAAAAAATACAAGTGGATAATATTATCATTCACTTTGTAACTCTTAATTCGGATGTAGAATTTTCTATATTTAAGTATGCTAGAAAATACATAGAACAAGTAAATTTACCTTTAATTATCTGATGTCATTGAACGTGACTCATCATTGCTCATAACGCGGTTTAAAGAGTGACTCAAATGTTCAAATGTTAGACTTGTGTGGTATCTTTTAGATTGATTTACATATTCAATTTATTTGGAGCTGTTAATATATACAAATATACAGTAGATAATCCTGTCCTGTCTTTTATCTTTCTGTTAATTAAACAGCATATTTCAGACATAGTTGCTAATGGTGATTAATCAGTATTAATTTAAAAACTGATTAATCTGATTATTTTTTGTCATCGTAACATTGTGGTATATTTCAAGGCAGCAGGGCTGTGTTTTTCAAAGCATTGTTAGTTAACACAAGAGCAACACAAGAGTAACTTGATAATAAAAAATAAAAAAACTTCCCCAAAGTGTATTGAGTAGAAAAACCAATACGGTGGAAATTAGACATACCCTATATTTTTGATTTTGGATCAGTGTCACTTTAGTTTTGTTTCTTAAAAAACAGACAAATAACGTAATAATGTCAATACTAAGAAGTTGTGTGTCAAGGCAGAGGTCAGCTCATTTGCATATACTGTAGTCTTCCTGGAATAAATAAATTTTAGTTACCGTATAAAAAGGACTACACCGTTTACATAAGCAATGTGTAACAAAATGCCTTTGGTGCAAAATGAGGTGATATACTTTGGACATCACAGCAGCTGAAAGAAATAGAACTGAAAAAGAACTGAATTTGAAGATGCGTTACCAAGACATGATGTGGCAGTGAGATCAACAGCCACCACCTCCCTGCAACATGCGTTTGGTGCACGATGAGGTACCTCGTAAACAGATCAAGCACCACCACCGCCTTCCAGTTTTCAGTCACGTCAAGAAACGTCTTCAATGACAGCAAAAGTAACCTTAAATCTTAATTTATCCCTTTCATTCATTTTTGTTTTCTGCAAGTAAAACTAATTGTAAAACTATAAAAACATGTTTAATGTTAACATTTTTGGCTTTCTGGAACAGATTAATTTTACTAATTTTATTTCCTATGGAAAAAATTTGATTTGGAACCTTCTGGTTCAAAGATAGGGGCTAACAAGGCACCAGTGTATGACTGAGGAGTGAATGAATAATGGGCTTACTGAAGCACTTTGGGTACATTGAAAGGTGCTATATAAATCAAATCTATCACCATTATTGTCATTATTATTATTGTATAGTGTACTCACTTTCGTTGCCAGTTGTTCAGCAGTAATGGCTGTGTTGACTTATTTTGGGGGGACAATAGATATAGTTAAACATGCTATGACTGCTATGTTAGATTGCATCAAAGTCATATATTCAGTGTTGCTCCGTGAAAATGTTTTAACATTTCATCAGATACTGAACTTAGGGGGTTTCTTAGATGTCAAAATGTAATACATTCTTAAAATGTTGTACTCTGTAGAGACTCTTTTTAATACAGAATCTTTCGGAACGTGTTATGTTACTCCACAAATTAATACTGTACAAGGACAAAATAGGGAACTAGTTATGTGTGGAGGAATACGTAGTACGTGTCACAACACTGAGGAAGGACGTCACTTTTGTTCTTTTATTTTCAATATGTCTCCCAAGCATGAGGTAGGATCTTGTGATTTCAATGCTTCAAAGAAAAGGAAAGGTTAAAGTAAAATTAAGAAATTGAAAAATTCCACCAAAAATGGGAGAAACACCAGCTGCATGCATGGTCCAAGCTGCTCAGACAGCTTCAAAGATGGTATCTTTGAACATGTACAGTAAAAGAAAATGCTGCTATGATATTGGACAGTAAGCAGCGTTATTGAGACTTCCTCCTCCCAATAACTGTCTCTCCCTTCCTTGCAACGGTCCTTCCAGTGTGCAAGGCAAAAACAGGGATAAAAGCAAGCAGTTCTTTTTTTATTACTGTTTTTTTAATCTTTTAAATATCTTTAATATTATTTTATTGTTATCTTATCAGTATTGTATACTTCCTTCAAGTGTACTGTATACAGTGTTAGTAACTCAGGTGTTTATTTTTTTATGTATAATTTAGTTCTGAATGTGAAAATGTCACTCGAGTTCTGACTTTAAAACGTAATCTATGCTGTCAGAAAGTATTGGTAGACGAGGACAGTTAAACCCTAGTCAAACTAATGTAGGAAAGCAATCATTTGAAATCATATGGCAAGCACTTGTGCAGTTGAATCTGTTCACACATCTTACTCTGAGCAACTTCCTGTCGGAGGCGAAGAGGCCGCAAGACTTCCTGTTTTGTTCAGTGACTTCTGTAAACTGCAAAAATAGAGCAGCATATAATTAGATATAACAGGCAGAGAACTGCGGTTTCTACGATCTACTTCAAGTTGATCTATAACTATCCACTATATTCGAAGATACAAACTACTTAGAAAAGCATGCGCATCTCAGCTACAAGGGTAAAAACTGTGAAATAGTATGGATGATTAATTAAAAGGTTCTACTTTTATGCTTAGAGATACATGTATGTATGAATTTAATAGAAAAATATGTTATGTTATTTATATATATATACACACACACACGTATACATACATACATACATACATATATATATATATATATATATATATATATATATAAAATGTTATATTGTTTTTGTGAAAGTCATGTTTTTGTTTTTCTTCTTCCCTATATTTCATTTTTGTACTTGTTTGACATTAGTATGCATCATTACACATCACAGTATGTAATCATTTGTAACAAAAAAGAAAAATCTAATAACGAAAGGCATAAGTTTGATTTTAGTCTATACACTTTAATAAAGACTTTATTAAGTGTTATTGCATTGTAATATTTGTATTTGAACTCTATGACCGCAATAAAATTAACTAGGTTGGAATCAGATTACTGACAAACCGGTCACATGATTTGTTTTTGGATTTAGCATCATGTTATATACACAATACTTTTTGGAAGTACATTTGTGATGCATTGAAATAGGAGAAGTTGGTAAGGATGCCAAGTAAATGATGTTTTACCTGGCCTTCTCCTCCTGCTGCTGTTGCCGCTCTCGCTCCTGCCAGATGAGCAGTGTGCCTGGCCGGCGGCGCTCCTCCATGGTGGGGCTGGAGGGCGACAGTGGCGACGGCGATGACGACAACGAAGGCCGGACGACCTCCATGTGACATGTGGCTCTGCAAGAGAGAAAAAACTACAGCTGTTTTTTTTGTGTGTGTTTTACTTGCAGCCTTTTGGATGAAGACTGAGTCGCTGTTGTTAGCGTACTAAAGAACTACAATTCACGGGTGTATATTTAAATTTTCAAAAAAACAACCTGCATGTCAACATGTTTTTTTTTACTTACATTAGAGCCGTTTGCTCCTTTTCTCGTCTTTTGGGGGTGTTGGTATTTTTAATCACATTGAAGGAACTCAATTGTGGTGACTCGGGCATCTAGTCCAATGATCTGTTAATCTTCAAGTACCCTAATGGAAACCACTGTTTAAGGCAATGGTCTCAGGTGTTCACATGATAATAAATTTGAAAGGTAGTGTTTCCTATTCATTCATTCGTGGTGGCTTACCACAAATATATTCAGACCACCAAATGGATTTTGTGCTACATGTACACCCTCACTCAAACACATATTGGGACTGCCTGTAAAGCTTGTCATTACAAATCCGTACATTAGATAATATCTTAATTCTGCTTCTTAACACCCCTCATATGCACCACATAGAAACATATTCACTGGCATTTTGGCCATCAGAGGCCAGCAAAGTCAGTAGTGGTGTGCATTATAACGCATCTGTTGAGATAGGAACGTTATCAATCTCCAAAAGAAATTTACGTTCATTCATTTGGTGGAATACTAGATGTACTGTAAACTGCCTCCCATGCCACGCGTAGATTACAGTCCTGTGGAAAACACTGAAAGGTATTTTGAAAAAGTACACAGAGGGCCACAGATAGCTGACTAGCAAATAATGTTCTGTTGACTTTTCCCAGCTCTGCAAATATTGAATCAGGTGACCTTGGAACACACGCATGACAAAGTGTGAAAAGGTGATTAAAAACTGTTACAAACCGGCATATTGTGGAGTCGTTATTGTGGGACGGCAACGCTCTCTCCTTCAGCTGCTGGAAATCAGTGACACAATGAACAGAGGGAGTTATGCAAGGAGTTTCACGTCGAGCAGAGTGACACACATACCATTGAATGTGCCACGAGAGGAGGAGTAGGGGAGTCCGTCTTCATCACATTGTCCTCTTCCTCTGTCACGCTGCTGTCAGCAAAGTCCATCTTTTCAGCTTGGCCATTGACTGGGAATAAAGCATAATAGAGACTTTTTATTTTATTCTACTGTCTGACAAGACGCCTTCTACTGGCTGTGCTCACCTTGGTTAGATTCTAGAAGAGAAACATCGTCCTCTTCATCCTTCTCCTCCAGGTTTCTTTGGTCTCTGCTGACCTCAGACATGCGGAGGGAACGCTCTGAGAAATCATCTGTTGACTGGAGACACAGATACAAACACACACAGTCAAGAGAAAAACTTGTTACTACAGTAACAGACCTGCCAAACTTAAAGAAATTGTTATGTACAGTAGTACATTCTAGTACAGCTGCTCCCTGCTGGGAGCAATATTTTGCCTAATATTGTTTAGGCAAAATTTGTGGGAAAGTAAACATTTCAGAATGCTCCTGCATTGTTTTGTGACTCAGCTAAATTTAAAAAAAGTTTGTCCAGAGATATATTTTCATTGTAATGTTCTTAAAAGTAATGTTGAAACCTAATCAAATTTGTGTGGACCCAATCACATGTATTGTCCCATCTCGTGAGTTGGGTCTCTTGACACCTATAGTATTTAAGGGTCAAAATGCATACCGAATTACAAAAACTAGGTAAATGTTGGCAGGTCCACAGTAGCTGGTACAATTGTGTTTATAGTGGAAATGTCCAATAATATCGCCCTACCAATATTATCAGGCCGATATTTCCATAAAAATATCAAAGGCCAATATTGATATCGAATTTTTTCCCTATAATGAAAACCGATTCAGTAAAAAAAAAAGCTGTACATAGCTCCTGTATTTTCCGGCGCACAAATGATGACTTCATTAAACCATGTCTAAACTGTGTAAACAATTGTGGGTGCCTAGTAAGAAGCTTACTCACTCCTGACTAATGTTATGTCTGCGGTATCTGTTTTGGATATTTAACTTGCGATGTGCAATGACTGTAAAGCATTGGTTATTCGAGGTGGAACCAAGACTTCTTTCTTCGATACTCAAATGCCCAAGGAGAAAAACCATTTATCTGAAAATCATGAACTGAAACGCACTGGATAACCAGCCCTTTTCTATCGCGCAAGACGCCAGATTCACAAAGCTTGTGAAGTTCCTCGAGTCACGCTTTGCCATGCCCAATCTTAAGTTTTCTTTCAGATATTTGCTTACCCAACCCAATGCTGTTTACAGCCACGTCAAAAAGCTAATTGCTGATGCTGTATCCTTTAGCTTCCCGATAGTTATGTGTTAATTCCACGACAGGAGATACGTGATGCTACTCTTATCTGTATCGGTTGATATCTAAATTGGAACTTGAGAACGATGGCCGAGTGGTTAGCATGTTGGCCACACAGTCAGGATATCTATAAGAGCTGGGTTTGAATCTCTTCGCCTCTCGCCAAAAGTCAGCTGTGATAGGTTCCAGCATACCCCTGCCATCCTAGTTAGGATAAGCAGCATAGAAAATGGATGGATGGATGAAATTGAGTGTTAGACAATATCGGTTATTGTAAAAAAAAAAAAAAAACAATATCGGACATCCCTAGTTTGTAGTGTGGACTTACTTCATTTCCAGACCATCTTTTGCTGCCACTATCAACGCTGTTGAAACCGGAGTCCAGTCCTCCAAACTGACTGGTGAATAGTTCTTGCTCTGACAAACTGCAACATGCACAATATTCATTAGGACCATGCGGTTTGTGGTGTTGTCGATGTGCTGCGCAAAGCCACTGACCAGCTGTTGAAGCCTGTGGGTCTAAGGTGTTTCTCCAACTCCTCCTGGCTCCTCTTGCAGGCCTCTATGTTGAGATACTTGAAGATGTGGTACTTGCCCTTGGAGCAGATCTGTGCGGGGGGCATCTGCAGCGGGTTGTTGTCCAGCAAGATGCTCTGAAGGTGCCGCAGGTGGCGGTAGCAGAGTGGCACCCGGGTGATGCGATTGCAGGAAACATCGAGGCGGACTAGTGGGAGCTCTGAGATTTCTGGACAAAAGTGAAGAAACTTTGCTGACTTCCATGTGTGATAATGATTGTATTTAAATGTAATCATTTAGTTGCGTGTTTTCATACCTTCAGGCAAAGCGGTGAGCTGGTTCCTCCTCAGGTTTAAGTCCCGGAGACACTCCAGCTGGCACAGCTCTGCAGGTAAACACTGCAGCTCGTTGCAGCTCACGTCCTAACAGAGATAAAAAGCAAACAATCTGAAATAGTGATCTGAAAATAAAATGATACTGTACCACATGCATGCATGCGTGCGTGCGTGCGGGGTACCAGTTGACGAAGATGTGTGAGGGTGAATATAGAGGAGGGCAGTGAAGATAGCTTGTTGTTGCTGATTATTAGCACTCGCAGTAGAGGAAGCTCAAACACCGACGGGGATAAACTGGACAGAAGATTTCGGCTGTGGACACAAACACACGTTTCATACTAATTATTATTAACAATCTGGTTACATTTCACCACTTATATGTTGACATCCACATACAATATAAAATATTAGATTTAATTGGCAAATTATCAGTCAAATGTAAAATAGCTAACCTTTACACAATGCTTCAATAATTACAGGTGTTCCCAAACGTTTGGAGGGGAGTGTATAATCATCCTCACTTATCTAAGTTAATTGATTCTGACCACAATGCGCAAATTTCGGTGAAGTAGGTCTAAATGTTAATAGAATATTTTAGTTAGAGCATAGAAATCCGGTTGTGTTTATGACCTTCTACGTATGTTTTTCTACCATAATTACAGCCCTCTAAACATGAAATAACATCACTACCTTTACACCTGTATTACTCAATATAGTGGGTACAATAGAGAAATAAACCATCTTAGACATAAAATAAGATTAGTACAGCAGCTACTTCCTGGTGGCTATTGTCTTATTAATGCAACGTTACTGACAGGTAGAGACCAGTGCAGAATATTACTCTACTGCACCTGTTTATGGTTAAGGAAAGGTTCACGATGCATTTCAACCACTTAATTTACAAACAGAAAACAAATGCAGTTAACTTTAACTAGGAGTTGCTGTCTGCCTCTTCTACTTCTAACCTCCTGCTAGCACTCAGCTAACAGTCAATTCCAGCCATATGACAAAACACACGTCACCGCCCTTCTTAAAGGCGCACACAAGTCACAGATACTGTATTACATATCATACTAAGATCTATGAATGCCTTATATTTAAATTTTCATTTATTTAGCCATTTTCTGCTTAAAATGTTTCCAAAACTTGCATGTTAGGTTAATTGGTGACTCTAAATTGTACATAGGTATGAATGTGAGTGTGAATAGTTGTTTGTCTGCCCTGCGATTGACTGGCGCCCAGTCCAGAGTGTAACCCGCCTCTTGCCCAAAGTCAGCTAGGCTCCAACAACTCCCGTGACCCTAATGAGGATAAGCAGCATAGAAAATGGATGGATGGTATTGTTTGAGTTTAAACAATTGCAGTTCAGATGATACCGATGCTTTTATAAAGTAGGATCATAAAAGTGGTTATGGCACCGTTATTGTTAGGACACCCTTTTTACAGTATTTTAACACAAGTAAACCGAACATAGCCCAAAGCGCTCTTATTTTTTAATGTTCGTATTTATAAATAGCTATTTTCCTAGCTGTAGCTCCCTGTCCTTTATTTACACCAAAGTTCCACATAAGCTAACATCCTTAAACTCTTGAATTCATCCATTCATCCATTAACTGCCCTGATTCGAACTGCTTAGAGCAAGTCGGACCAATGTAGTGCTCAAAGACCATGCACTCTGTTATTTGTACACCATGAATGTGTGAACATTAATCATGTTGTCATGCACCCTTCTTCCCATGGGATCATTGTGGTGCAAATGTTGCACTAAGCCGTCTGCTCTTTCTTATGAAGTTAAGGCAAACTTTTTAGTCGCTTCTCGTTGCTGGTGCACGTCTGTTTCTTTCGCTCGGTAAACTGGCCCTCAAAACTAAGAATCCCGGGAAAATCACAATGTCCTGGTTCCCATAGATGCTGGAGACTTTATACTAGGAATGTAATAATAATATTACATATTCAAACATGAAGCAGCAATCATATTTTTTTTAACTGCGATAGAGTGAGACTGTAATATTCCAACTGCGGGTCAAACTTCATTTCTAAAGCCTGGGTCACAACCTATGTCCAAAGAGAGGGAAGAAACGTGTGATTTGCTAATTTTCGAGCCAAAGACTGGCTTTCTTTGTCATGTCAATTCAGGTTGAAAGACAAACTTACACACTTTGTACGTCTTTGTTTGTCATCCGTACAGCCACCGTGTGTCTACCTTACATTTTGCTGGTGTCAGGTTAGGGCAAAATGTAAATTTTATGTATGTGCGCCACACATGCACCCCACATACGCAGTTAGTGCGGCCAACGCACGTTCAGATATTTTGTACGCCCGTGCGTGTCAAGTTCTTACTTCTTTATGGTCACCACACTACATTCTCCATGTACAAAAATTTTAAAAAACACGCAGCAATTTAGGGAACGTCTAGATATCATACTAGAGGTGGAAATGCCATAGGCCACTTTTCTGCCCTGTTATGTGTGTGCCCTAGCTTTATAGATGAGACCCCTGGTCTGTAAGAAGATATTAGCTAATTTGTTGTTTGATTTACTGAAAAAACAATAATGTAGTTAGCAGTACCGAGCAGCTTTTGTTTTTTTTGTTTTTTTACCTGAGATTGAGGTAGGTGAGGGCCTGGAGGTTGCCCAGGCAGCAGGACAGTGAACGCATCCCATTGTGGTAAAGACTCAGCGTTTCCAAGGAGATGAACTGACCAAGCTCTTCTGGCAGCTCACACAGACGATTCTTAGACAGATCTGAATTTTAAAAAACAAACACATTTACCATATATTAAACTTCATGCTTATTTGTTTGGCTTACCATCCCCCAACCTTTCCCTCTTGCTGTATAAATACATGCCCACACTTCACTCACTTTTACTGCTTACCATATGCTCTTCTCTGGAGAAACACTGGCAAAAAGTAGCAAGCAATGAAGTGTGCAAGCGAAAAGCCATCACTCGACTAGATGGCTACTGTAAAAAGCACTATTAGTACTGAGCTTTCACTGACACGAATGTCAGTCAATGGCAGACAGGCCGAGGGCTGTTTATTGATTTGTTTTTGTAAGTTGCATGGCTGAGGGAAGCGATTTAAACAAGGCTCTTGATAAAAAAAAGAATGGCACAACCTAAGGCACAAAAATTTGATCTAGAACAGTGGTCGGCAACCCACGGCTCTTCAGGATCCTTGTGATATTTTTTTTTCCCCAAAACACCAAAGTAGAAGAGGTGTGCATTTTTTGAGTTTGAAACAGTCAATGAATGCATCTACACTGCATTCTTACTGCTGATTGTATGAGCAAGGGATGTAAAAAAATATTGAGCAGACACTCTATGCAGATACAATATGTGATGTGAGCTATGATGGGCTTTTAATGTTAAAGTTGGCTATCTTTTCTTTTAATTTTACACAAACACGGGAACGACTCATAAGAGCCTGCATAGTTCAGTGTTAAACACAGTGTAAATTATTTCAAAGTAAGCGTACACATGCACTCAACACTACAATGACCTGGATGAATGAGAATATTCATGATGTAGAAGGACTAATAAAACATGTGTATTTGTTTTTCACACAGCATTGAATAAACATAGCAGCCTGGCATATACAGTGGTGTGAAAAACTATTTTCTCCCTTCCTGACTTTTTATTCTTTTGCATTTTTGTCACACAAAATGTTTCTGATTATCAAACACATTTTAATATTAGTCAAAGATAACACAAGTAAACACAAAATGCAGTTTTTAAATGAATGTTTTTATTATTTAGGGAGAAAACCCAATTAGCCCCGTGTGAAAAAGTAATTGCCCCTGCACCTAATAACTGGTTGGACCACCCTTAGCAGCAATAACTGCAATCAAACAATTGAGATAATTTGCAACAAGTCTTTTACAGCGAGGAGGAATTTTGGCCCACTCATCTTTGCAGAATTGTTGTAATTCAGCTTTATTTGAGGGTTTTCTAGCATGGGATTCAGGTCAGGACTTGGACTAGGCCACTCCAAAGTTTTCATTTTGTTTTTCTTCAGCCATTCACAGGTGGATTTGCTGGTGTGTTTTGGGTCATTGTCCTGCTGAAGCACCCAAGATCGCTTTAGCTTGACAAACCGATGGCCGGACATTCTCCTTCAGGATTTTTTGGTAGACAGTAGAATTCATGCTTCCATCTATCAAGCAAGCCTTCCAGGTCCAGACGCAGAAAAACAGCCCCAGACCATTACACTACCACCACCATATTTTACTGTTGGTATGATGTTCTTTTTATGAAATGTTGTTACTTTTACACCAGATGTAACGGGACACGCACCTTCCAAAAAGTTCAACTTTTGTCTCGTCAGTCAAGATATTTTCCCAAAAGTCTTGCCATTCATCGAGATGTTTTTCACCAAAATTAAGACGAGCCTTAATGTTCTTTTTGCTTAATAGTGGTTTGCGTCTTGGAACTCTGCCATGCAGGCCGTTTTTGCCCAGTCTCTTTCTTATGGTGGAGTCGTGAACACTGACCTTAATTGTGGTAAGTGAGGCTTGCAGTTCTTTAGATGTTGCCCTGGGATCTTTTGTGACCTCTCGGATGAGTTGTCTCTGCGCTCTTGGGGTAATTTTGGGCGGCCGGCCACTCCTGGGAAGGTTCACCACTGTTCCATGTTTTTGCCATTTGTGGATAATGGCTCTCACTGTGGGTCGCTGGAGTCCCAGAGCTTTAGAAATGGATTTATAACCTTTACCAGACTGATAGATCACAATTACTTTTGTTCTCATTTGTTCCTGAATTTCTTTGGATCTTGGCATGATGTCTAGCTTTTGAGGTGCTTTTGGTCTACTTATCTGTGTCAGGTAGCTCCTGTTTAAGTGATTTCTTGATTGAAACAGTTGTGGCAGTAATCAGGCCTGGGGGTGGCTTCAGAAATTGAACCCAGGTGTGATAAACCACAGTGAAGTTATTTTTTATAAAAGGGGCAATCACTTTTTCACACAGGGCCATGTAGATCTGTAGTTTTTTTCCTCCCTTAATAACGTAAACCTTAATTTAAAAATTGCATTTTGTGTTCAATTATGTTATCTTTGACTAATTACCTATTTTTCATGAGCAGAAACATTTAAGTGTGACAAACATGCAAAAGAATAAAAAGTCAGGAAGGGGGCAAATAGTTTTTCACACCACTGTATGTGTGTGTTTCATCTAATACAGTCAGAGTGGATGAATTACATTAGCGGTGTATCTTTAGCTCTCCCAGTCTTCAATGTCCCATAAGCTGCAGGGGTGCACAGCATGAACAATAGGTGGGGGGAGGAAGTGGTATCTGTATGGGGGATGGAGGGGCCGTCTGGTCTCTGTAGCCACTGTTGCTACTAGATACAAGCAAATATGGTGAGTGAACACCAAACTTAAAGTAATCCACTGAGGGAAACACCTCATGTAACACACGTTGTCAAACACAATAATAAATGTGTGTCGACATATACAGTATATACTGTACAGCACAGGCTGGCCATGTTTGTCCAGCCCAAACATTGAATATAAAAATACTAATATGGCAGCAGATTCTCATGAGGTACTTTTCCAAAAATCCCAATAGCAATGATAAAGACTAGACACGTCATGGAAGAAGCATGGTGATTGGCATTAACCTCCAGTGATTCAGGATCACAGCAATAGACAAGAGAAGAGAAATATGATTTTAGGAATAAACTAAACTTAACACATGCAGGAAGTCTACAAATGTATTGAAATAGGGGAAAACTTACGAGGGTAGGATTAAATAAGCTTTGCTTCTTCCTATTTCTTTTGGACACGTGGAACTGTCGATTGTATTAAGTTATGTATTCCAATGTAATTTACATGCATGTTCAAATAAAATTAAACCATTACTATGAGACAATCTCACAAACAGAATGTACTTCGAGCATTTAAAATAGGAGCACTGTTTGCCACATGTCGTCTAATTGTGTAAAGAAAATAAGCGTGTCATAATAGATGTCTTACATATGCAGTTGGAATTGCAACAGTGGTCAGTCTTCTTCAATCACAAGCATGGGCATTACAGTTTGTTCAAGATTTTGTAGCATTGTGTGCAGAGGTCCACATCCCATTAGAAAAGCTACACCCATTTCTCAATTACAGAGCAAAATTGTCTATCAATATGTTGCATCAATACACATTAGGATGTTTCCATTTACTTAATGGCCATTTTATTCACTAACCCAAAACACACACACACACTACGCTGGTAAAGTCTAAAATGTAAAAAGCTGAAATCTAAAAACTTAACAAAAAAACTGAATGGGGGGGGGGGGAGATTTCATAGGGCCCTAACCAAGTCCCTTCACACAATGACATATACAATCACCATCCATAAGCCTTAAGTATTCAAAGTACTTCCTCAGTCTTTTTGGCCCCTCGTTTCATTTTATTTCTATGTGGGTCACTGGCCCGGGGATAAAAATGCTGCACAGTCCTGCATAAAAGTAGGACAACGTTCTTTACCAAGCCCAATGATGTGAATGAAGTTCAATACAAGAGGACAGCTCTCCTCAGACAACATTAAAAGTAGTTCAAAGTCACAACTTGCTGTTCATGAAGTTAAGGCATTTGCATCGCAGTTTAAAGGCTATATTAATAAAAACAACACAACATGCTCATAGTTTTCTCTGGAAGCTTTAGAGCCAGAGTGTGATGGATCCAGTAAACGCTACTCTCACTCAAGACAGCTAACACAAAACACTTGCTATGAAATCACTGCTTGGGGTGTGGCCAAAGGTGAATCACAAGCATTTCATTGCATTTAGGGAATGCGCACAGAGCCACACCATGCAATCAAAAAGAAATAAAGCTCTAATATTGAAACTTTTGACATCTGTATCAGGTTGTAGCACATAGTAGTGCTATTCAGTTTTTAAGGAGGAGACCTTTGAATGCACCATCAAAAAAGGTTATTTGCAACCGCAAGCTTGTTCAGACAGTTCGAAAAGTGCAGGTCATATCAAATGTTTTAACACTGTTCTGCCAGCAAGCAAGGCATCAAGTAGCACGGGAAACTATAATTGTTTTCACCTGAACAGTCATTCAAACTGAAAGCCTCTCAGAAAAACAACGGAGAAGCTACATGTCTGTAATAAACACCCCTAGGTGTGTGACATGCATTCAACACAGAGAAATGAAATGAAAGAGAAGCTTTTAAGACTACAAGCGTATAATGAATAGGCCAAAGACTCTTCCTACAGCAGATGACGGTGGTGTGTGTTATGTCCTTGGCAAAGAAGTCATTTCTGAATTGGCCTCTTCTCCTCCCACACACACTGCTCTCTCCCCCTCCAGCTTCACCTCTTTGCTCGTCTTTCCCTCCCACTGACAGCATGTTTGCAGCAAAGCTCAGCTTGTGAACACATCAGCAGCTTAAAAACCAAAAATACATCGCAGTGATTACATCTGTACAAATTTGATTACAACTCAAGAGTGGAGCACAGTAAAAAGTGAGAAACCTGCAAGGGACGGCTCAGATGGCAAAAGTAGCAACACTGCACCGATCACCATGGCAACCGCATGCACACAGCCGAGCTGTGAAAACACGGCTACACAATAGAAGAAAAGTCATTGTGACGGACATTAGGAATAAAGCAGTAAAACAGCTATCATGTTACATAAATCATGACAGGAACACTGTAGCTTGAGGGTGCACAAATAAAAAATATGCAATCTCAACATACATCTTTCGCAATTAATTATACAGTCCTTTTTTTTTTTTATCTTGCCTCGCTGCTTGTCGAACGAACATTGCTCCCTCACTATAGAGACATTTTTTAAAAATGATCACTGTTTCATGGTTGACTATGGCCCATTATAAGTCAAAAATATTGAAATACAAGTTATATGTAGGGTCCTAAAAACTGTTTAAATTTCATTTTAGAATTCAGTTTTTTATTTTTTTTTATTTTTTTTTATTTTTTTTTACATTTTTCACTTATTTTTACCAGCATAGCGTGTGTGCTTTTTGGATTAAAAATGTAGTCACCAATGCAATTCCAACTGCATGTGTAAGACATTTTTATAACACACTTATGTTTACAGTTAGATGACATGTGGAAAACGGTGCTCTTATTTTGAAGGCCGGAAGTACGTTCTGTATGTGAGAATGTCCCTTTTACGGCTAAGACAAGCTTGGTGCAAAAATAAAACGTACTCCTAGTTTTTTGTCCACTCAGAACATGTCAGTCATCATCGGGCATTGTAAAACCCTCCTCACAATAAAACAATGCGGTGAAAATATACTCATCCAGTCTGAGTCACACACACACACACACACACGCATACCAGCACTAGCATACTTCAAACTAAGCGAGCTTCTATTCACACTCGGTGAGCTAGTGGCGATAGCGAAGCTAAGAGAAGGTTGGGCCAACTTTTGTCGGTGTTTGTAATAAGATTCTGCCACGATTGAGCCTCTGCCAGGGAATTAATTACCCACTCACACGTTCCTTCTCCTCATGATGACAACATTACATTCACATTCTGTCACTTTCCGTGAGAACAACGTTTATCAGTTAATTCCGTTTTTATTGGTCAATTCTGCCCCTCCGTGAATCACCACCTTATCGTGGTGGAGGGGTTTGAGTGCCCGACTGATCCTTGGAGCTGTGTTGTCGGGGGCTTTATGCCCCTGGTAGGGTCTCCCAAGGCAAACAGGTTCTAGGTGACGGGCCAAACTAAGAGTGATTCAGAAGACCCCAATGAAGAAGAACAAGAAGAGTGACCGCACCTCGCCCGGACGTGGGATACCGGGGCCTCACCCTGGAGCCAGGCCTGGGGGAGGGGCTCGCAGGCGAGTGCGTGGTGGCGAGGCCATCACCCGTGGGGCCTGGCTGGGCCTAGCCCAAAGAAGCCACACGGGAACTCCCCTCAACAGACCCACCACCTGCAAGGGCAAGCATAAGGGTCCGGTGCAATGAGATTTAGGCATGTGGTCGAGGGCGGATGTCCGGGCGACCTGGTCTTCGGCGGCCAAATCTGGTTCTTGGGACATGGAATGTCACTTCTCTGGTGGGGAAGGAGCCCGAGCTTGTGGAAGAGGCGGAGAGATTCCGACTAGATATAGTCGGACTCACCTCAACCCACAGTTTGGGCTCTGGAACCAAATTCCTTGAGAGGGGCTTCTCTGTTCTTCTCTGGAGTTTCTGCAGGGAAGAGGCGGTGAGCTGGTGTGGGCTTATTATTAGCCCCCCGGCTTGGTGCCTCTGTGCTGGAGTCATCCCTGGTGAACAAGAGGGTTATTTCCCTACGCCTTAGGGCTGGAAAAAGGGTCCTGACTTTGGTTTGTGTGTATACGCCGAACGGCAGTTCAGAGGTTGTATCATCAGACCTGCGTCCACATGTTCTGGACACACAGGTGAAGAGAGGGGCTGAGCTGTCAACTGACCACCACCTGATGATGAGTTGAATTAGATGGAAGGATGCCGGACAGACCTGGTAGACCCAAACGCGTAGTGAGGGTGTGCTGGGTACATCTGGCAGTCTCCCGTTCGTCGAGTCTTCAACTCTCATCTCCGGCAGAGCTTCGCCTGCATCTCAAGGGAGGACCGGGATATTGAGTCCGAATGGGCCGTATTCCGTGTCTCCATTGCTAAGGCAGCCAGTCAAAGTTGCGGCCGCGGGGTGGTCTGTGCCAGTCGTGGTGGCAAGCCCCGACCCCGATGGTGGACACCAGGGATTAGGGCTGCTGTCAAGCTGAAGAAGGAGTCCTATCAAGCATGGATGGCTTGCGGGACTCCCGAAGCAGCTGACAGGTACCGGCAGGCCAAGCGACACGCGGCTTTGGCGGTGGTCGAGGCAAAAACTCGGGTGTCGGAGGAGTTCGGTGAGGCTATGGAGCACGACTTTCGGTCGGCCTTGAAGAGGTTCTGGCAAACTGTCCGACACCTCAGAAAGGGGAAGCAGCCCCCAGTTCACACTGTTTACAGTGCCGACGGGGGCTTGCTGACCTCAACTGTGGATATAGTTGGTTGGTGGAAGGAATACTTTGAGGCCCTTCTCAATCCCACTGAAATACTTTCCGTAGAGTAAGCAGCGTCTTAGGACACGCACGTGCACAGTTCTATCACCGTGGCTGAGGTAATTGGGATAGTTAAATCACTCCCCAATGGCAAGGCTCCGGGGGTAGACGAGTTTCGCCCTAAATTCCTCAAGGCTCTGGATGTTGGGGGACTGTGTTGGTTGACACGCCTCTACAACATTGCATGGAAGTCGGGAACAGTACCTCTGGACTGGCAGACCGGCGTAGTGGTCCCCATTTTTAAAAGGGATGCCGGAGGGTGTGTTCCAACTATAGGGGGATCACACTCCTCAGCCTCCCTGGGAAAGTCTACTCCAGGGTGCTGGAGAGAAGGGGACGACCGTTAGTCGAACCTCGCTTACAGGAGTTGCAAAGTGGTTTTCGTCCCGGTCGCGGAACACTGGACCAGTTCTACACCCTTGCAAGGGTACTGGAGGGTATGTGGAGGTGTCCTATGGGGGGTGCTCCGGGAGTACGGGATTGGTGGCCCACTACTACGAGCCATTCGGTCCTTGTACAATCGAAGCAGGAGCCTGGTTCGCAGTGCCAGCAGTAAGTCGAGCTTGTTACCGGTGAATGTTGGCCTCCGCCAAGGCTCCCCTTTGTCACCTATTCTGTTCATAATCTTCATGGGCAGAATTTCTAGGCGCAGTCAAGGTGTTGAGGGAGTCCAGCTTGGTGACCTTAGGATCTCGTCTCTGCTATTTGCAGACGATGTGGTCCTTATGGCCTCATCAGGCTGTGACCTTCAGCGTTTACTGGAGCGGTTTGCAGCTGAGTGTGAAGCTTCTGGGATGAGACTCAGCACCTCCAAATCCATGGCCATGGTTCTCAGTCAGAAACGGGTGGACTGTACCCTCCGGTTTGGGAGTGAGGTCTTGCCTCAGGTGGAGGAGTTCAAGTATCTCGGAGTCTTGTTCACGAGTGAGGGAAGGTTGAAGCGTGAGGTCGACAGACGGATCGGTGCAGCATTCGCAGTAATGCGGTCGCTGTACCGGACCGTCGTGGTGAAGAGAGAGATGGCCGGGGAATGCCTTGGTGTCCTCCCGGTGGAGCTGAAAGAGGTCACCGGGGACCGGGAAGTCTGGACTTCCCTACTGAAATTGCTGCCCCCGCGACCCGGACCCAGATAAGCGGAAGAAAATGGAATGTAATGGAATTCCGCAATTCTGTTAACGTGGAAAACATAGGGCCCTAGTTATATGGAGTACAGTGGTACCTTGACTTACGAGCGTGTTAACTTACGAGTTTTCCGACTTACGAGCCGTTACGCGGACCAAATGTCACTTTAGTATACGAGCTTTTATGTGACTTATGAACGTACAAACATCAATTAAAGCCCCATCCAGACAAAGACAATCCAAGCCCTAAACACACGATTACTTCTCTCCATATACTCCTCCATAATTCTATCCGTATCAGCCATACAAAGCCGGCCTTTTTGAGGTCTGTAAACAAACACATTTGAAACCGGGTCCCAGGGTGGAAAAATTTGAAGACGCCGTTAGCGTCTCCATAGCGCCATAGTTATGGCCTCCCCCCAGCTTTTATGAAAACGCTTGCGTCATAGTTCCACCCCTTTACGGACACCATGCGCTAAAACTCCAAACATGACAACAACAATGGCGCACCATAGAGTGTTTTGTTTGGATTATTTTGTCTTTTATTCATTTCTATTAAACTGTCCTTCAGGTACCTCCCAAGAAGAACGCTAGAAAGATCATTTGAAGTTTCTTTTAAAGCAGAACAAAACAATGTGCAGTCTAACACATCTAATAATAATGATAATCAGTGTGATCCAGCCTGTGTGGTAAAGAGAAACATCTCAGACAAGGAACTCAAACAGCAATGCATGCACGTCAATTTATCGAGGCTGGCAAAATTATGGGGTTTGTTTTTTTTGGGGGGGGGTTTTGTTTTAAATAATTCCAATAATCAATTTATCGATTATCTTGACAGGCCTACAGGCCTTTTATTTACTGTCACAGAAGTACACACTCTATGTTGGTAAAAATAAGTGTAAATGGTAAAAAAAAAATCATAAATTCAAATATTAAAACGACAAAAAACAAACTTCGGAAAAATAACGTACTTAGGAAGTAATACATTGGATTTCACAGAGTCCCAAATATCAGGGTCAAAAAGTGTACCTACATTGTAATTTGTGTGATTTTAATCCTAATGTTTGTCCATCTTTAAGCAAAAGAAAACGCTTCCTTGAGCTTGATTTGCAGTATGAATGTGGACTGTGAAAGCAAAGCTTTAAAACCCTTGTGACTTTTTGGGTTTCAAGCAGGACGAGTCAGAAAAGTTACGAAATGGATAACTGGCTTGTGGAGGCCAAGCATTTATAGCAACGTCGCTGTTTGATCCTACGATGTAGATTCTTCCCAACATTGTGAAGCCAAATTCATCAAGCGTTGGATTGTGGGGAGTTGTAGGAATTGCAGGGAGGGCTTAGACTGTCGTGAGAAGGGTTAGTTTTACCCTACTGATGACGATATTCTCTGCAATAACCTCATGTCAGCCATACATTACTGAAGGCTACCAATTACCTTGAAGACCGATGAGGACCCGTTGCAGAACTCGACTCTCTGCAGTCTTGAACTTTCTTGCTCTTTGATACGGCTCCCATATTTAATGTGACCCAATTATACAGGACTGTAATTAATCTCTGGTTACCATTTTTTCCTTAAAATGTACACCTAATACAGGTACACTTTTTTTTTTAAGAACTTTCAAGCAGAAACGTGAAAAGTTCAGAGAAATGATCTAGATGCGATAGACAAAACACTGTGTTAGAGGCGCCAGAGCACACTGCATCTTTAACTTCCTTACTAAATGAGCCATCTGGACAGCAAACAGTGTGGAGGTTCATAGATCAACCAGCTTACATAAGACATACAAGGCCTGGTCTTTCATTATTCACAGGGTCAGTCCTCCTCACACACCATTAGATTATTTAGACACCCTCATAGGGTTCTATTGTGTCACACTAGGAGTGTGTTTGCAGGAGACAAAATATAATGTTGACAGTTTTAATCCAGTTTTGGAGCACCGACAGTCAAGTGTGGTCTTGTGTGTCTCAGCCTTCGCTCTGGTTACCTCCCATGGGACTGGGGAGGGTGAACCACTCTGCACCAGCTGCCATTGAGTTCAGAAATACTTTCTCAACCATGACAAATGAATCATGCTCTGACTCATCAATACAGACTAGCAGACTAGCATCAAGTTAACTGAAGAACTCAAGGATTGCAAAAACATGATCATTTTACACACAGCAGCCACTTTTTTGGCCATGTGTGGCTGAATGCAGGTCAACCACAGGGACTAAACTGGTATGATATGGTTTCAGCATTCATTCAATATGTTCAAAAAGAAGCAGGATCACAAAACTGTGATTATCCTGACATCCACGGAATACAATCATTTTATTATTTGGGTTATTTAGTGAAAACATAGTGTTGACAGTTTCCTGCAGTGTAAAAGGTGGAGATTGCAAATATATTCCCTACAGTGAAAAAGTCAGACAGTAAGGACAAGACAAAGCAGAAGTGAAGACTTAAGTGAACAGTGAGCCAACATCCGCAGCCCAGAGGAAATAAAGCAAGTGGGGGCTGGGCTGTGTGTGTGTGTGCGTGCGCGTGTGTGTTGAGGGGCTTGTGCACTTGAGGAGGGGGGAACTCAACATGTACACACGCAGTATGAACGACAGACAACAGATGTAAACAACTGATATGACTCAGACAAGTTATTTCTACATGTTAGGCCCACGTGCATGCTCGCTCTCACATGAACACACAAGCTAGTGTTTGCAAGTTTTACATAGCTCATATTGGAATGCTGAAGCACTGATTTGAAATTTGAACTGGCCCATTGCAGATATCTAAGAACCTGTGATATTTCATCCGTTTATCAATTTTCTAATGCTCATCTCTTTCTGGGCCAGGAGAAGGCTGGAGCAAAGACTGATCCTTATGAGTCAATCACATCTCATACACAACCATTCACAGCTGCAATCACTGAACAGTTAATTACGTTTCTCTTGGCCAATTCCGCGGTTACGTTAACGTGGAAATCTTTGGGTCCTAACAGAAGAGGAGCCTTTGTAACTAACCCGTTTTAAAATTGTTTTATTATAATTTACATGCCAAATAATATATCGCGATATACAGTATATTGCAATATGGTTAGGCCTGGCAGAATAATCAGTAAAACAATTAATTAGACAATAAATAAAAACAAACTCGATCATTTTGTCGGCCTCGATACACTGACGTGCATGAATGTGTGCCAATAGTTGATTCTCATAAAAAAGTTACCAGCAAATAAGTATACACAGGCGTACCAGCAACAGTGCAGTTACTTCGGGGGTCATGATGCACAGTCTGTAATTTGAAGTTATAGCCGTGTGAAAAATGTAAGACATTCGATGGGTTGCTTGTCTTTTTTTATTATGTGGTTTATTTAAAAACTCAAGAGTCCAATTACAATTTTAAATACTCTTAAGAAATTAGAGTTTTTGATTGATTTATTATGTAATTTAATAAAAATAAATAAATTTATAAATTTTTAAAAATTGTCTCAAAATAATGTTGACAACAATATTGTTTATCGGCAATAATTTGTAGGACACTTGTTCAGCAAAATGTGCTATCGTGACAGGCCTAATATGGATTTTTGGCCATATCACCCATCCCTCGTCAGGGTGCATGCTTTGACAAAAAGTTCAGGACTCCAAGTGTCCTAATTCTTTCATACAACTAGACACACAAACTATAGAATGAATTCAAGCGTTCATCTCTCACATACCTGAGAAGCTATTATTTGTAGTCTGAAAATTCAATTTTGTGTGCTACTGAACAAACTTTGAACTGATCCTTCCTTCACTTTCATGCACCTTTAATAATATCAAAACATTGCAACCTCGTTGCCATGAAGAGGCCCGACCTCTTATCCAACAAAATAAACAGACAATATTGCACGCAATCTTCTTCATAGAAATAGCATCAGCATCACCATCTTTTAAAGATATTAGCTATCATCCATGACAAATCCGTTTAGTGATTCACTGAGCCTGAGGGTGGCCTGCACATATGCTCATCAAAGGCAAACTACTACACAAAACAACACACACATACTTGTGGGTCCTGAGAGTGTGCAGAGCGTACAAGGCCCAAGCTTTGTTGGCCTCTAGCGTTCTGGAAAGAAGCAAGCCTTCTTTGTGCAAATGTGTACAAACCTTTGACCTTCCTGGAGCTCTGCAGTTGCCAGAAAGGGTGGGGGGGTTGTTTTTATCATGAACACTTGTGAGTTCTCATCTGGATACGAGCACAAAGAAGGACGTACAAGATGTTTACCAGCAACCAAACCGTACAATTCAAGAACATTGGAGCAAATCTTCCACTATGTGTATGTGGATCCCTGCATATAGGTGTCCCTTGCTACATCGCAGTTCAAATATTCATCATTCTATCGCATTTTTTTCAAAAATTAATTAATGATCACTGTTTTGTAGTTAATTGTGGCCGCCCATTACGAGTAAAATAAATAATGAAATACAAATTATATTTAGTATTCTGGCCACTAGGCATCATTAATGACACAATGATGAGACATGACGTTACATTACTACCACTCTGCACGTACTCAGCCATGGCATTTCATAAACAATAAAGTGGAAAGACGTTCTCCTCCTATTCCATAAAGAAGTGGTAAGTTTTTGGCTTCTTACTTTGTCTTTCTCCCCCACTTGGTTTGAAACCCTTTCTTACGTTTATAATAAATAAATTGGAGGCTAACTATTTACCATGCTAGCATGCCAATCTTAAGGATTGGAATCAGCAGCCAATTCGTTGTATTTCTAGGATCGTATAAAATCAGCTTCCAACAAGAGATCGGGCCATTCCGGTTGTAAAGTTTTACATTGAATGTTGGTTTATTTGGCTCTGTAGCTACAGCGGTAGTTCCCCTTCACTGTGCCCAGACTACAGTGTCATGCTGCAAGGACCTTACACTGGAAATGCGGCTCTAATCACTGTTTATACTAGGGACCGTCAATAAATTACTATTGTGTTAAAGAGAGTTTGATCTATAACCATGTAAAATGATTAGTCCAACCCCAAAAGTACTCTGCATGCCCATTATTTCCAGTTTTATATTTTATTGCCATGGACCTTTATTGGATCTTTCATTTGATTAAGGACCTGACTCAGTGGTTTGTTGCAAAAGACTAACAATATTGTTGGTCATGCTGTGTAATAAAGTACATTCAGCAATACTTTGGTTGCATTTTCTGCTCTAAAGAGCTATTTACATAACCATATTCAATACCACAACTCATGTTTTTAACAAAAGCTTATTATTAAAAAACAGAAACAAACTTATGATCAGTAACGGATCGAATCGGGAAAACTATTTTTAAAAATCAGATCCAGTTGGAAGCAAAAAATGTGGATCAGGACATCCTTAATGGAAAATGTATAACATAATTATGAATTTCTTTTTAACAAGACTTTAGCAATGGTTAAATTCTCAGCTAACAACAAAAGCACAAAAGAACAAAGTATGTGCCCCATTTAAGAGATTTCAGCAGCAAATCAAAAATACTTTACTTTGAACACTATTTGTTGTTGTTGTTGTTTTACCCTGTGGGAGAGACAGAAAAATGAGTAAAAACACTTTTAGAACAACAAATGAACTTGATTCTTAGTTCATTTTAAAATTGGCCACCACTTCATTAGAATAAAATAATTTTAATATTTTATCTCTGCTTCAGCTTGTCACTTCCTTCGTGTTTATGGAGGCTCCTGAGCTGGGCAGGAGCGTTGACACAAAGTGCAGAGTGATGAGTGAGACCTCTGCGTCAAGATACAATAGCACAAATACAGTCATTATCAAAATAAATTATATGTTTGTTTTTGGGCCGCACGGTGGCTGAGTGGTTAGCACATTGGCCACACAGTCAGGAGATCTGGAAGATCCTGTTCAAATCTCCGTTGGGCATCTCTGTGTGGAGTTTGCATGTTCTCCCCGTGCGTGTGTGGGTTTTCTCCGGGTACTCCGGTTTCCTCCCACATTTCAAAAACATGCATGTTAGGTTAATTGGTGACTCTAAATTGTCCATAGGTATGAATGTAAGTGTGAATAGTTGTTTGTCTATATGTGCCCTGCGATTGACTGGCGACCAGTGCAGGGTGTACCCCGCCTCTCGCCCAAAGTCTGCTGGGATATGCTCCAGCATCCCCGCGACCCTAACGAGGATAAGCGGTATAGGAAATGACAGAATGAATGTTTGTTTTTGATATCGTGCATTAAAAAAATATAGATATTGTAATAATACCAATAGATCACCCAGCCCTACTATAGCGGTGTTATTTCATGTCTACATGGCTATAAAAATTTTTAATGTATTTAGACAGTCATAGAGAAGGTTTCTACGCTCTAACTATGAAAATATTCCATTTATTTATATTCAAGAAATTTTCTTACCACAGTAGGATCTGGAACCAACTAACTGTGATAAACGAGGGACGGCTTGATGCTAGTGTTTTCAGGACGCAAGGGGGAATGTTGCCCCAGATGGTGAAGATGGGTCCATGGAGGGCATCCACTGTCTGGAGCTGATGTGTATTTTTTAACTTCCCTCGTCATGCATTCCCAAATGTTCTCAGTTGGATTTATACCAGGGGACCACGCAGGATTGTCCAAAAGAGAGAAGAAGTCATTTGTCAGGCGGGCATTATAAACTGCAGTTCTGTCCTCTTGAAAAACCAAGCATAACAACACAAACAAGGGCCTTCAGTCATTCCCCTGAATGCTGAGTTTGGGTTGCTTCCATCGGTTCGCAGATACAATATTCCATACATATACATATACATTTATGTTCCTAAATGTAGGACCAATTTTGGTTCCAGCAGCCATTGTTCTCCCGAATAAATGTTTGTAATGTTGGTGCCTTTTCCAGTACCATATTTACTGTTGGTTTGTTGTCCATGTGATACAGCTGGCTTTAAAACAAATTGTCCCTCTGGCATAATAAAGTTTACCTTGACCATTATGAGGGATGCCTCTGCAACATCTTCACATAAGGATCTGCCATTTGACGCACCATTGTTCCATTGAAGGAAAAAGCACCCCAGATGATGGTGATGGTGCCCTGTCCACAGTGCTATGTGGAAAACATCTCAGAGGGGATCTACAAGTCATGCCAGTAACATTGAAAGCCATCAGGACTGTCAAGGTTACATTTTTTGTCACCAGAGAATAAAACTTTCTTCGGGTATTGGACTGCCCTGTGCACCAGTAACAACCTTCATTTGAGCCGAGGTTCGTCCTGTGTCTTGACAACAGCCAACTGAATCTACCAGCTAAGGGCCGGTGAAACTTTTTTTTGGGTCTACTACACTCAGGATCTTCTAAGAATTTAAAAACGACTGTCTTACTGCGTCCAACCTCAACGGCAACAGCACGCTGATAAGCTAATGCAGCTAAATACGACCACGTTAAGATTTTTTTCCTTTGCCATCAAGAGGTCATGACAGTGTGAATACTTCACAGTAAATGACATGAAATCCACATTTTTGCCGATATTTTGGCTTTTAAAGGCTGTGGCTTTACACTTTTGATTAGCTGATAAACAGTCTATTATAGAGTTAGATGTTTGTAATCAATTGCTTAACCAAATCATTTTCAGTCTCCCATTGATTTTTGCATTTTGAAGCTCTTCTTAAAAACCCCTTAAAATCCAACAGTGTAAAACCTAAATGATGACATTTTATACAAATTTTGATCAGGAGTGTATTTGCATTTTTCACTGATGGCTGTTTGTCTGCTTGAAGGTAAACCACACAGATAGCAGGGATTTCACTGTAAAGTCCTGAATTTACTATTTACTAGCATCGTGCGGTTATTAATAACAGGTGGGTGAGCGTGATGATGTGTTCAAAGTCTCTGTGGGTCAAGACCTGGCTTGTTATGGGGCAGATGGTCATAATTAGTCAGCGTTACTTTAAGTCAAGGTGGAGCAAAGACTGATGTCAGCCAACCTGGATGGCGTAATCCTCTTTGGGCGCACTGTAAGGACCAGGTAGTTCACTTAAATCCAAACAAGACAATTTGCATGCTTAGCAACACGCACACTCAAAAATAACAACAAACACAATGGAAAAACATCTCCATGCTAGCAATAAAAACATACTGGTTGGAGATACATGCTGACAAAGTGAATGTAGAAAGAGTAAAAACATTCATAATAAGCAATCCGATATGAATATCAAACTTACTCCAACTTTAATCACATTTAAAAGCTTTTTGGCCTTTTTTGTGGGAAAACAACTTCTTCAATAGAGCCCCATGTGGTGCTAGTTAAACGTGGATCTTTGTCCTATAAAATGTACATTAAATAGTCCACAAGACGCCATTTTAATATTGTATCTATTATTATAAGGAAGCTTTAGAAGGGGAACCCTTACCGACAACTACTACTCTTAACATACAATTTACACACGAAACGAAATCCAATGTTTTATTTGTGTTGGTATACTGTATACGCTTGGCGGTTGAACGGGTATCAGCGGGTATTATTGAACAAGTGTCGTGAAGGCTATGCTAACTTCCAAGGGAGGATCTCTGCAATTAGCAATGGGGGAGAGACGCAGGTGGCGGCAAAACAAAAGACGCCAACTGCTGATAAAAAATGCTTTGTGTTGAAGTTTTACATTTACCTGCGTGGGTAATGTCGGACAAGTCGTAGTTCCTGGCGCTCCGAGGAAATTCCTTCAGCTTTCGGTTGGCCAAGTTGAGAGCCCCGCTAGCGGCGGCGTCCTCCAGGGCTTTCTCTACACTCCGACTGGCCGCTACTGTGGCCGGCAACTGGGCTCCATCCCCAGCCGCCATCAAACACGCACTTCGGGCGTCCTTCTTACTTTGTTTTTAGCGTCCGTGTCACTCTCTGGTACACCGGGTGCCTTTAAATTATGAAAAGATAGCTCTTTCGGTCAAATACTGTTGGGCAAATGAATAAAAACGCTTGTCAGTATCCGTTTGACTAGCGTCACACAAGTGCTGGTGCTGTCAATATGCCAGGAAGTTGCGTCGAGCACGCACATGTCGCAACGATAATACCGGCGTCGTCTTACACAATAAAAGACCAAGCTCGTCACTGCACTGAACAGTCACAGCAAGCTTTGTTCATACCGTTCAACATCAAAGCTCTATAGCCCCCAGCAAATAACTATTTTTTCTCAAATGACAATTTAATGAGTATTTTTGTGTTTTCAATTTTCACACATGTTGAATTGCGTAAGTGTGAACAGGTGGTGTACCGCTATAGATATTGTTTTGTATGTCCGAATTGCCCTTACCCCCATTACCACTATCCGTTTGGTTTGGGTGATTTCCAAAGTTGTAAACACTGCCTTGATGACAAAAGCCCAACACAATTACATTCAGACTGTTTTTCATCAACTGGAGAGTTTTACTGTGACAGTCCCAGCCCGGAAGTTTGAGCAGCAGACTTCTGTATAGAGAGAAAAAGAATGGGTGTGGTCACAAGGTCAGTATTTTTGATTGACACCGGCGGGGGCGAGGCTTCTGCTTGCTCATTGATAGCTGCTTGATTTAGGTTTTCACGGCTATCCAACGTGTGACCCGGCGGCCATTTTTGGGCCCGTATTTCGTTTTTGATGGGCCCTCAGAATTTTGTAAAAATACAATGAATTTCTTATTAATGCGATATATATCATTAGTCATTACGCGAATTTCCTGTGTCACCAACACGTTTTGTTTAAATAGTTTCAGCAGGTATTTATCCATGCTTAATTAGTTTCAGCCTTTTAATGCAAAAATGTATCAAAGTGGCTCCTTGCCTCCTTCAGGTTTTTAGTGGAAAGGGTTAAACATCCCTGAGTTGCACGATGCATTTCATGCATTTGTTATTCTCCACTGTGGCCATTATTAGGTACAATGACTAAAAAAATACAGAAACAACAGAAAGGAACAGTTGTGTGCCTGAAAGGAATAAATACATGTCTATAGATGCAAATGCAGTGCAGCAGGACTATATTGTCAGGCTCCTGTAAGGTTTATTACTATTTATCCCAACACACACACACACACAGTTCTGCATCTACAGTATTTGCATTATCTTTGTCGTCCATTTTAATATTTAGCCCTCGTTTCCTCCCTTCCTCCCACCTCAGCATCACATTGGACCATCTGTCAAAATCCTGCTGAACACCCATCATGCAACTGGGACTAATGTGTGTGTAAGTTGTGGGGGGTTTAATGTTGATATTATGCTAGGCAATCCCTTAAGAGTTATGGATCAACTTTCCTTGCACTGTATCTCTATGAGATATCTAAAATAATGTCTCCCTACCACTCAATGTCAGTTTTACTGCATTTTCTTCTTCATGACCCACAATAAAGATAAAGTTGTGCTATGGAGTATTTCTGTGCTATGTCTCCTCGTTGAATAAAAATCAAGTGGTATACTTTGATTGTGCAGGCTTTGTCTAAGTCCATCCATCCATTTTCTTCCACTTATTTGAGGTCGGGTTGCGGGGGCAGCAACCTAAGCAGGGAAGCCCAGAGGTCCCTCTCCCCGGCCACTTCGTCCAGCTCTTCCCAGCAGATGACGAGGCGTTCCCAAGCCAGCTGAGAGACATAGTCTCTCCAACGTGTCCTGGGTCTTCCCTGAGGCCTCCTACCGGTTGGACGTGCCCTGAACACCTCCCCAGGAAGGCGTTCGGGAGGCATCCTAACCAGATGCCCGAGCCACCTCATCTGACTCCTCTCAATGCGGAGGAGCAGCGGTTCTACTCCGTGTCTCTCCCGGATGACAGTGCTTCTCACCCTATCTCTAAGGGAGAGCCCAGCCACCCTGCGGAGAAAACTCATTTCGGCCGCTTGTACCCGCGATCTTGTCCTTTCGGTCACTACCCAAAGCTCATGACCATAGGTGAGGGTAGGAACGTAGATCGACCGGTAAATCGAGAGCTTTGCCTTTTGGCTCAGCTCTCTTTTCACCACGACAGATCGGTGCAGAGTCCGCATCACTGCAGACGCCGCACCAATCCGCCTGTCCATCTCGCGTTCCATCCTTCCATCACTCGTGAACAAGACCCCGAGGTACTTAAACTCCTCCACTTGAGGCAGGACCTCATCCCCGACCCGGAGATGGCACTCCACCCTTTCCCGGGCGAGAACCATGGACTCGGACTTGGAGGTGCTGATTCTCATTCCAGCCGCTTCACACTCAGCTGCGAACCGATCCAGTGAGAGTTGAAGGTCACTGCTCGATGAAGCCAACAGGACCACATCATCTGCAAAAAGCAGAGATCGAATCCTGCGGCCACCAAACTGAAACCCCTCAACGCCCTGGCTGCGCCTAGAAATTCTGTCCATGAAAGTAGTGAACAGAATCGGTGACAAAGGGCAGCCCTGGCGGAGTCCAACCCTCACTGGAAACGGGTCCGACTTATTGCCGGCAATGCGAACCAAACTCTGACACCGGTCATACAGGGAACGAACCGCCTGGATTAGGTGGTCCGATACCCCATATTCCCGGAGCACTCCCCACAGTATTCCCCGAGGAACACGGTCGAATGCCTTCTCCAAGTCCACAAAACACATGTAGACTGGTTGGGCAAACTCCCATGCACCCTCAAGGACCCTGCCGAGAGTATAGAGTTGGTCCACAGTTCCACGACCAGGACGAAAACCACACTGCTCCTCCTGAATCCGAGATTCGACTATCCGGCGGATCCTCCTCTCCAGAACCCCTGAATAGACCTTACCGGGAAGGCTGAGGAGTGTGATCCCACGATAGTTAGAACACACCCTCCGGTCCCCCTTCTTGAAAAGCGGGACCACCACCCCGGTCTGCCAGTCCAGGGGCACCGACCCCGACGTCCACGCAATGCTGCAGAGTCGTGTCAACCAAGACACGCCCACAGCATCCAGGGCCTTAAGGAACTCCGGGCGGATCTCATCCACCCCCGGGGCCTTGCCACCAAGGAGCTTTTTGACCACCTCGGTGACCTCAGCCCCAGAGATAGGCGAACCCGACTCAGAGTCCCCAGGCACTGCTTTCATGTTGGAAGGCGTGTCGGTGGGATTGAGGAGGTCTTCAAAGTATTCCCTCCACCGGTCCACAACATCTCGAGTCGAGTTCAGCAGCACACCGTCCCCACCATACACGGTGTTGACTGTGCACTGCTTCCCCCGCCGGAGACGGCGGATGGTGGTCCAGAATCTCTTTGAAGCCATCCGGAAGTCGTTTTCCATGGCCTCTCCGAACTCCTCCCATGTCCGGGTTTTTGCCTCAGCGACCGCC
This sequence comes from Oostethus manadensis, assembly GCA_024372805.1. Taxonomy (NCBI): domain Eukaryota; kingdom Metazoa; phylum Chordata; class Actinopteri; order Syngnathiformes; family Syngnathidae; genus Oostethus; species Oostethus manadensis. The sequence goes on along the minus strand of QODF01000027.1, from coordinate 1,685,513 downwards.
AGAGCTGCAGACCGCTTGGCCTTCCGGTACCTGTCAGCTGCTTCCAGAGTCCCATGGGCCAAGACGGCCTGATAAGACTCTTTCTTCAGCTTGACGGCATCCCTCACCACTGGTGTCCACCAACGGGTTCTGGGATTACCGCCACGACAGGCACCGACCACCTTACGGCCACAGCTCCGATCAGCCGCATCGACAATGGAGGCACGAAACATCGCCCACTCGGATTCAATGTCCGCTGCCTCCCTCGGAACATGGTCAAAGCTCTCCCGCAGGTGGGAGTTGAAACTCCTTCTGACAGGGGACTCTGCCAGACGTTCCCAGCAGACCCTCACAATGCGTTTGGGTCTGCCAGGTCTGACCGGCATCCTCCCCCACCATCGGAACCAACTCACCACCAGGTGGTGATCAGTTGACAGCTCCGCCCCTCTCCTCACCCGAGTGTCCAAAACATGTGGTCGCAAGTCCGACAACACAACCACAAAGTCAAACATCGAACTGCGGCCCAGGGTGTCCTGGTGCCAAGTGCACATGTGGACACCCTTATGCTTGAACATGGTGTTCGTTATAGACAATTCGTGACGAGCACAGAAGTCCAATAACAAGACACCGCTCGGGTTAAGATCAGGGGGGCCGTTCCTCCCAATCACACTTCTCCAGGTCTCACTGTCGCTGCCAACATGAGCGTTGAAGTCACCCATCAGAACATGGGAATCCCCTGAGGGAGCACTTTCTAGTATTTCCTCTAAGGACTCCAAAAAGGGCGGGTATTCTGAACTGCCGTTTGGCGCATAAGCGCAAACAACAGTCAGGACCCGTCCCCCCACCCGAAGGCGTAGGGAAACTACCCTCTCATTTACCGGGTTAAACTCCAACGTGCAGGCTTGGAGCCGGGGAGCAACAAGAATTGCCACCCCTGCTCGTCGCCTCTTATTGCTGGCAACACCAGAGTGGAATCCTGCCCTTCTCGAGAGGACTGGTTCCAGAGCCCTTGCTGTGCGTTGAGGTGAGTCCGACTATATCTAGCCGGAATTTCTCCACCTCACGCACCAGCTCAGGCTTCTTCCCCGCCAGAGAGGTGACATTCCACGTACCGACAACTAGCTTCTGTAGCCGAGGATCGGACCACCAAGGCCTCTGCCTCCGGCCGCCACCCAGCTCTCTTTGCACCCGACCCCTTTGGCCCCTTCCACGAGTGGTGAGCTCATGGGAGGAGGGACCCACGTTACCTCTTCGGGCTGTGCCCGACCGGGCCCCATGGGTGCAGGCCCGGCCACCAGACGCTCGCCATCGTCCCCTGCCTCCGGGCTTTGTCTAAGTCACAAAAAAAAGTAATTTAATTGTTCCCATTTGAAGCAAAACAATGCTCATCCATGGTGTAATGAAATGAAATGCCATGAATGTGTAAAAAGACAAAAAGAGGTTATAGACAATCACAACTATTGTATCATTTGTTTATGATGTGATAGAAGCTCAATAATAGCAATAATAGCACCAAATGCTACTATGTCACCCTCAAGTCCCTGCAGAAAGTTGTGACATCACAGTTTCTCACGCTCTCTGCCCATCCCTCCTTCCTCTGGGCTTTTCTCCATCCCCCCAAGTGCATGGGGATGTTCACAGACGTACTACAGGATGGATTACAGCTTGGCTGAGGTCCACCAGTAGATGTGCAGCCAGCCAGCTGAGGGTTTCACTGGCAATTAGACTTTTGCTTCTTGGTTCGCTCTAAATCAGGTATGTCCAAACTTTTTCCACCGAGGGCCACATTCTGAAAACTGAAAAGATGCAAGGGCCTCTTTGAACATTGGTATTTTCTCTTTTTTCACATTTTTGCTGTTTTTTTTCTCTACTTTGGGGGAGTGGGTGACTTCTTAAAAAACTTCTTAAAATAGCTTTGTAAATTTGCTTTTTGAAATATTTGAAATATTAAGACTTTATTCCCATAATATTCTAACTTTTTCCCTTAACCTAATTTCCAGAAATTACAACTATTTGGTTTTGTCTGTTTCTTATAAAATTACAACTTTAAAAATTTTTTTTTTTTCTTATTTCAACTTTATGGTACTAAAATGACGTTATTTTTTAGGTTAGAAGTTTAACCTTGTTATTAGAATTAATGCTATTAGAAATAAAGGAGAAAAATAAAATGCCTCCAATTATGAAGGATTTGCTAATATTACTCTCTTATTAAAACCAGGAAAAAACTGCACACTCCCATCTAGCTACCGCCCAATTCCTTAATTAATGTAGATTTTAAAATAATCAGTAAAGCTTTGGCTAGAAGGTTAGAGAAAATAACTCCTTTCATAATCCATCCAGACAAAACAGGTTTTATTAAAGGGTAGACACTCAACTAACACACGTAGATTAATTAACCTCATTGATTATTCTAACATACAGAATTTGGAAACTATTATCCTTTCTCTAGATGCAGAAAAAGCATTTGACAGGGTAAACTGGAAATTCCTATTCAGGACATTAAATAAATTTGGGTTTGGACCGGGTTTTATTGATCAGAATATTTTATACTAACCCACATGCATGTGTGAGGACCAGTGATCAAACTTCTTCAAGCTTTAGCCTTCACAGAGGCACAAGGCAGGGCTGTCCACTGTCCCCTTCACTGTTTGCCATATTTATCGAACCCTTAGCAGCGGCCATCAGACAACATGAAGAAATCAAAGTGATCCGCACCAGAGAAATGGATCACAAAATAAGTCTCTATGCTGTTGATGTATTACTTTTTCTCAAGCATTCCTCTCCCGCGCGATTCATCTTATAAACAAGTACTCATCAGTGTCTGATTACCTATTAACTGGTCTAAGACCACAGCTCTACCCATTAACTGTCACTTTCAGGGTATACCTGATGCCATAATACGGACAGGGAATATCCGATATTTGCGCTGCTCTGCGGGGGACCGGTGTTTATCTCTATTGAGGCTGGGGTAGGTCTGGTGCTGAGGCGGTGGTGGGGCCTGGGTCGTGGCCGACCATCGGGTCCCGGGTCGGGTGGCTGGACTGGCTGGGTTTGGGTGGAGCGGCGCTCCTGGGCCCTGGGTTCCGGGGGCTGCCTCTACCCGGACGTGAGAGTGGGGGCGTATCTGACCCCCGGGGGAATCTGGGTTGGCCCGGACTTGCTGCTGCGGGGGTGGATGGGTGCGCGTCCCGGTGCCGGATTGGTGCCTGGGAGGACCTGGGTTAGGGGAGTGTGCATGGGTTTGGGCGGGTGTGGGTTTGTGTGCGCGAGTGCTGGTGTGTGTCAGTGTGTTTGTGTGTATGTTGTATGTCGTATGTTGGGTGCAGGGGATTCAACAGGGGTGTGGGCACTGGGGACAGTGGTGGGGGGTGAGGTGTGTGATTGTGCCTGGAGGGTTTCTGCCTCTCCGAGTGGTGGGGTGTGTTGCCCGGGTTCCTATCGGATACGGGGTGGGGATGGCGGTGGTGTGCGCCGCCGGAATCTCCTACAGTGGCGCGCCTTTTGGCTAGAGTGTGACATCTGGTTGAGGCTGCTCCCGAACTGCGGTCGCTGGGCGTCCGGGGCCTATGGATGACCTCGCCTTGTGCGGCCCCGGCCCCGCGATGGGTCCCGGGAAACAGGGGTGACTACTGCCCAATGGCTCAGCCTCTGGGAGGGAAATTATATATTTTTTTCCCTCCCAGTCTAACTATCCCTCGCGCCCTGGCCCCCTCACTCCCTGCAAACAAGCACATAGGATCTTGGGGAGTGTGCGTGCTCCATGGGGGTGTGGCAGGAGGGGGTCATAAACATGACCTCCTTTTGTGATGCCCTGGGGGCCGCAGTTTTAATTACACTTATTCAGTATACATAGACTCACAGACTCACTTTCATTTTTGGGGTGGCGGGACTCGTGTCACAGGGTGGGCACAGCTACTCAGCCGTGCTCAGCCGGCGGAGTGGTTCTGCCCATGGTGTCGCTCCTCAATTTTAACTGCCTACACACACACATCTTACACCTCATAATACTCTTAGTTGGGTGGGGGGGCGGGGATTAGAGGGTCCTATTACACCCCTGTTTTCTTGGACGCTCCCTGGGGCGGGGGACGGTGGAGGGGAGTGGTTGTTTCGGCTCCTGATCTCAGTCGGCAGCAGTGCTGGGAGGAGTGCGTCCGTGCGTTGGTGTGTGCGTGTGTGTGTGTGTGTATAGTCCTGTGGCTGTGGGATTCCCGGCGGCCGGGTGTGGTGGTATGGGCCCGTGTCTCAAGGGAGCTCGTGGTGGTGCTGCTCGCTGCATTGGGGGGGTGGCACATCCAGGTGCTTATGTGAAAATGTAGGTGCGTGGGTGTACGCGTGTTGGCATGTGTAAGTGAGGGAACAGGGTTTTGTGTGAGTACAGGGGCTGGGGTGTGTGAGCACTGGGGGTGGGGTGGACGGGGCACTGTTGGGGGGGGGGCGGGGGGGGTAAACTCATTGGCCCTCTACGGGCGTCTGCCTCTGGCGTCGGGGAAGGCGATGGCATGCGGCAGTTGTGTGTGGGGCGGCATGGAGCTCCGCGGGTGTTGAATATGGCCCCTGCTTTGGGGGTTGGGTGGCGTCTAGTCCCGGGGGCTCGTGGGCGGTTGTCCTGCTTGCCCGAAGCTGGCCGGCCCCCGGCGGGTGTTCCGTCGTTTGGCGCCCGGGCCCCCCCTGTGGCCCTTGCTCGGCTGCCGAGTGGCGTCCGGCCGGGTCTTCCTTGCACCTCTTCGGAGTGGACTCGCGGTTGCCTCTTGGGGGGGCGGGGTCGGGCCTTCCCCTCTGTAGGGAGCCTACTGGGGGGCCGTGGTCCAGGGTCTTCCTAGTCGGACCCTCGTTTTGGAGGGAGTGTGCTTTGGGATGCATGGCTGTGTTCCCCACAAACATCTCCTCATTCTCTGTTTCACTCTGATGCATTTATCCTGTCACTGCAGAGTAATGTAGATTTACGGTAGATTTGTTGGACGTGTCATCTGGATGGTCATTGTTCAAGAGGTTCTGTTTCTTTTCTCGTTGTTTTTCTTGTATGTTTATTATTATTAGTACATATGTATGTATGTGTGTATACATATATATGCACACTCTATGTGTGTGTATGTATGTATGTACTGCATGGATATGTGTATGTGCACAGTATGTGTATGTATACGTGTACGAATATGTGTATGTGTATATGTATGTGTGTATGTAAATATACATATATATATGTGTGTGTGTGTATATATGTATATATATGTATGTGGGTGTATATATTTATATATATATACATATATATATATATTATTATTATTTTAATTTTTTTTTCCTGTATTTTTGCTCATTTTACTCTGTGACTGTTGTTCCTGAAATTGTGATTATCATGGTTGTTTATAATATGGTTAAAATATGTTTGTGAGGTTCTTCTGCACCCTTTCTTATATCCCCCACCCCCCACCCGTCCCTTTTCAGGTCAGGTTTGGCATCGAAATGTGGCGCAACAAAATTTATAATAAACGCAGTCAAATGTCAAGGGAGACTCATTTAGATTATGAAATCTCCCTTGGCAAATAAATTTTGCTCAGCATTTAAAGGCAGCTTGACTCCCATTCAGCTGTTATGATGCTGGACAAGACACAAAAAAAAGAAGTTCAACCTCGTAAAATTGCAACTTTCTTTCTTGTTAGAATACAACTTCCCCCCCCAATATTATATTATTCTTATTTATTCTTTGAATATTACAGCAGTTTTGTCCTTTTTCCTAATGTTTGTTTGCTGTTGTTGTTGTTTTTTACATTTTCTTCTTTCTGCTTGTAATTTTTTCGCCACCTAATTATTGATGTATTACTTTATTCCCATAACATTTGACTTCAGTCTGGTATCATTATCACTTTAATGCAACTTAGTTGTTTTGTTTCTCATTATATTATGGCATTACAAATAATATATTTTTTCCTTAATATTGCAACATTGCAACTAAATGTTACTACTAAATGTTGTTAGCCTATTCTTGTAAACCTACTGATGATTCTTTCATTTTCTACTATTTTTGATAAAATGATATCTTTAGAATGTGCAGCGGTCCAATCAAAACACAGCCGTGGGCCTTAACTGGCCCCTGGGCCGCACTTTGCACACCCTTGCTCTAAATATTCTAAAATTAAAGTGTCAGGGAATGGCCAACATTCCCTGCACACCCATGGGAGCCTTTCAGAACTCTCACTTGTCTTGACTCGATCTGAAAATGGAAAGAAAACTTACAGAAAGATACAAATGTATCTTTTAAATGGAGCAATAGTGATAGAGGCATGAGGTGGTGATCAACCGAGACGGGGGGTAAAGAAAGCTTGCGGTCGAGGAAGAAAGTGACTGATGCAAGGGGGACTACCACTGACTACCAATGAATGGTATGTGATTTATCCTGACTATACCAACACCAGCTGTGCGTATTGTTTTGGAAAGACACATGGAGACATACTCATGTAAATTGGCACTGAATGTGTTGTTTTCCATGCTTCACTCTTTGACTTGTGTGTGTGTTTACAACGGCTTATTGTGTCGAAAAGAAATGCCAATCAGTCCATTATTAGTTTTGAGTATTCAAATACAGTACATACAGTCACATGCAAGACAATAATTGCCAGTTGTATTTTATCATTATTTTTTTTATTTTACAGTTTGTCACATTATTATTAAAATGTTTGATTTCATAATACTGTTATTGTATTTTCAATGACTGCAGCATATAGAACAATTTTACACAGCCATCGTGTGGTCGTCAGGAGTATTGCAGATGATACATTACAGTTACATTACTGTATTTGTTACCAGGCAGTTCTGTCGATTGTTTAGAAGTTTGTTCTGAAATAGCAACAAAACAAAATCATTTCCTAAAATATATTGAAGCATAAAATGGTTAAATTAAATCACAATGATTTAATTTCATTAAAATGTTAAATAAGTAGTCGTTAACTGGCTGTGACAAGATGGATGGATATCAATGTCAAACATTTGAATGGAGATGTAGAACTTCAGTGCAGACAAATGCTTTGAACAGCTTTAATATTACAGACTGGAAAACGAATGTGTTTTTTATCCAGACATAATAACTGTTCTCTGTCAAATACTGCACGTACACTAAAAGCTATTGAACATATTGACATTCACAATTCAGTTTGTGACGACGGCAACGGTTCCGTTTGTTATTGTTACAATACAATACAAAGGACCTCCATGCTGGTACTACATTACCCATGATGGCGTGGGGCGGAAAAGAGTCCCCCTTTTCCCGCAAAACGAATCCTCTGGTTTGGATTGGTAGAACGCCGACCAAATACCCACATAGTAGAGCATGATTGGTTAGTTTTATCCCGGCAGTGTCCCGGATGTATCTCGGCTATATTATCAAGGACAATTGTAGGCGGGGATTGTAGTTCAAACCATCAGTCGATGTGCTGCAGTTAGCTTTCAGCTTTTGTGCTACAGCGGCCGAAACTATTCGAAGATTTCAACATGGTAAGCTTGTCTTTACACGTTAGCGAGTCACCGGACAGTATTTGTGTTTAAGTAAACCATGTGGCTTTATATTTTCGCTGCTGCGACGCATCACAGATGTTATAATTGCAAGCGATCGTTGTTAGCTTAGCTTAGCATGATAGCTAGTGTAACCCTCACTTGCTTTGATTTTGCAATTGGAAGATTTAAATGTAGAACGTGCATTTGCCTTACAATAGTGGCGTTTTTATTACTTTTTTTCCCTAGCATTGTTGGAATAGTTTCAACTAAAGAATGGCTTTTTGTTGTTTAGGCTGGTGGCAAGGCGGGCAAAGACTCCGGAAAGACCAAGACGAAGGCTATTTCGCGCTCGCAGCGAGCTGGGCTGCAGGTTGGTTGTCTGCTTCCTTCTTCACGCATATTCATTCCGAGTGGCTCAGCCAAGCTAACAAACGATCAAACTGCAGCCAACACAGAGGGCCGTAAACAGTCTTTTGTGTTTGTAGTTCCCAGTGGGTCGTATACACAGACACCTCAAGTCCAGAACCACCAGCCACGGCAGAGTTGGAGCCACTGCAGCTGTGTATAGTGCCGCCATTCTTGAGTACCTCACTGCTGAGGTAAATACTGTAGACTTTTTTTTTTTTTTTTTTTTTAATTTATTTAGGTTTTAAATTTTACCTCTAGTCCTGTTCTTTTAATAACGTTTTGTGATTTTCAGGTGCTGGAACTGGCAGGAAATGCTTCCAAAGACCTTAAAGTGAAGCGTATCACTCCTCGCCATTTGCAGCTGGCTATCAGAGGAGATGAGGAGTTGGATTCTCTCATCAAGGCCACCATCGCTGGCGGCGGTAAGCTGCGCAGCGCCAACCTTTCATGTAAAATTTCTGCATAATCTTCACTGATTTTGTTTTGTGGCTTTGCAGGTGTGATTCCGCACATCCACAAATCTCTGATTGGAAAGAAGGGCCAGCAGAAGACCGTATAACGGAAAGTCCTGGAAGTTGTGCCATCTCAGGACGACATCTGCATCGCGTGATTTAATTGTCTTTAGTGTAGAACACCTGTAGAAGTTTGTATGGTTCCAGCTTGCATTTACTCACCTGGGGTATTTTTTTAAAAGTGGCTTCAAAGAAGCTCTTTTGTTTTTGGTTATTCTTTTCCTGGTGCTGCAGTTTGTTTTAACTTGCTTTTGTGGCATTCCCATGGTCAAAAGTGGTGTTTTAATAAAGCTCTTACTGGGCACTTGTCTTTTTCACTTTTTCATACTTTTGTGCGACTTCTGTGTTCCTGATGTGACTGCACGTCATTGCTTTGTCATTTCTATTAAGTTTAGAACCACTGGCCCAGTACGATGAAAATTTGTGGCCTTGTTGCATGAGATCTGAAGGCACATTTTGTCAATAGAATGCTGAATAAAGATTGGACTGGCACAGCATTTTGCATAGTGTATACATGGCTTTATATATTAAGTACATGGAACAACAAACTCAAAAGTATAGATTTTTCAATAGTTGTAGAGCAAAAGTTCTCCACTAGGATGCACCATTTCACCTACAGCTCTACCTGTCCAAGTGCCCTGTGACGGGAGGGAGGGGCTGTGGCCATTGCAGACATAAAATAAGCAAAATGGTGACAATATAGTAAAGAAAAAAACGCTAAAAGGTTAATTCAAAGTTCTCTATAAATATGCACTCAACATTTTAAGAGCAGCTGAAAAAATTGAAGGAATTTACATTTAACATTGTTGAATCTTCAGGATGTAAGAACTTTCTAAACGCAAAAAGGTGAAATGGGATTAAGAGAAATTAAGTATGCAATTTATTGCAAACAGTTAAAGTAAACCAGGCAGTTCAAAAGTTTAAGACCATGTCCTTTAAAAGCTCAAATTTTGGCAAAAATATGGATTCAATGTCATTTTGTTAAGTACTCGCACTGTCATGATCCCTTAATGGCAAAGGCAAAAATCTTTCTTTCCTTGAACGCAATTGGATTGTTAAGCAAGGCCTCACGCAGTATGCCATTGTTGCTGAGGTTGGATGCTGTATGACATTTTAAAGCTCAGGGTTATGGAACAAAAAAGTGGTAGACGCCAAAATATGTAATCGGCTAGCAGTTAAGCTTGGTGGCGCAGTTTGGAGAAAACTGATGCAGAGTTATCCCAGTGGAGTAGAGAAAAAGAGAAGGCAAGAGGAGAGGAATGCAATTTTTTAATCAAAACTACAGAAGGTAGACAGCCAGACAGCTCAACAGCAGCACAGCAATAGATTGCAATAGATTTGGATGAAGCTGAAAGTGATGCTTTTATCACAAAGGTGTGAGTATTAAAGCGGTAAACTATATAAACTTTTACTTAATGTTCTTATCAATAAAAGTGAAGGCGTTGAGATGATTCACTTGTTAGGTAATAATAATTCCCCAGGAAGGTTTAAAGGACTTACTTTAGCTCAGGAAATAGGATAATTTTGTCATATATTTTGCAATAACGATTTCAGGGAAGGGGTGGGGGTATAAACATGGCAATGTAACTAGCAACTTAAGCTGATAGATAACTAACATTTTGTCAGTACAGTACAAGAATGGGGGGTTTGGGGATGGGGTGCTTGGGCAATGGCTGGGTTTGCCCAGGGCTCCCTAATGACTAAATACACCCTCGGAGGGAAAAGACTTTTAAGAAGAAAAAAAAAATTCAAAGGTCTCGTTTCCTTGAACGCCACAAAATTGCCCGTTTGGAATTTGCAAGAGAGCACCAAACATGGGAGATTGAAAGGTGAAAGAAAAGAAGAAAAAAAAACCCTGCTGTAATGGAAAAGTTAGGGTTCCGGTTGTGCAGGGGCGTCAAACTGCAGCTGGCTATGTGGAGATCTTGCAGGGGGTTTCCCTCATAACTGGAGGCCCTCATTTGTGTGGTAATGACTGGGTTTTTCACCGGCACAACACTGCAGTTTACAATGCCTGCCTAACAAAGGACAAATAATGTCTCTTTTGGACCATTCTGTGTGATCCATGAATCAAGCACTACATTTACTGGTTCAATTAAAATTGGTATTTAAACAATCGTCTTCATCATGCTGTTCACATTTTGACATCTTGAGACTTGAGAGCCTGAAAGAGTCACGGAAAGGCATACTGTATGCCTCGCTGTCTACCAACTCCTTGTTAGAGAACAGCAAGTTATTAAAAAGTGATTATCTGCCAATTTTTACAATTGTCTGGTACTTGTCCATCCATCCATTTTCATTCATTAGGGTTGCGGTTGCCTATCCCAGCTGACTTTGGGCAAGAGGCATGGGTAGACCCTGGACTGGTCGCCAGTCAATAGCAGGTCTGGTATTTACAGAAAACCAAAACCCAGGCAAATTTTGGTACAAGAAGATTTTTCACAAAACACCTGAAGTCATGAAGACTCTCATAGGCGGCTTAAGGGAGCAAAGATGGACAGACATTTATTCAAACAAAGCATATGACGAATTTGTGTACATTTTTCCAAGATTATATGAAACACTGTTCCATAAGAACAAAAAGAAATCATTAAAAAAATATGGTGTTAAGATGGGGCGTTGCTTGCCATCAGGCAAGGCAGGCGACTGCTGGTAAGGCAGACAAACTTGCAAAGGTACCCGTGTGAATGTTTGCATATATATATATACTGTATGTATATACAGTATATCAGTCAATTACCCCCGTGGCGACCCATTGGATGTTCTTTTATCTTCCATTGGGTGGCCACAGGGATGCGTCCTATCCCCTCTTTTATTTGTCTTGTATACGAATGGTTTGCAGATGACACAGTGATGGTGTCTCTTCTCAGGAATGACAACCCTGATCACAGCCCAGTAGTGTCAGAGTTTATGGACTGGTGTACCACATCCTTTTTAAATGTGAACGTGGCAAAAACCACGATGATTGTATATTTTAGGAAGAATCCTAAAGTGTTTTCATCTGTTGCCATTAAAAAGCAGGCTGTTGAGGTGGTTGAGCAGTACAAATATTTGGGAACGGTGCTGGCCCACAGGCAAACATTTGAGTGTCATGGGGATGCTGTACTGTATGTAAAAAAAGCTCATCAAAGGATGTATTTTTATCGTAACCTTTGCAGTTTTAAAGGGGATAACACTTTTATGTAAATGTTTTATTCTTGTTTTATTGAGCCAATGCTGATCTTTTCCTTTATCAGCTGGTATGGGCTGTTCACCCTCAAAAGCAGGAGCAGGTTGCAGGGCATCACTAAAATGTGCAGCATAATTGCTGGCACCACGCTTAATGGCCTGACTGTGTTGTATCAGATGCGAATTTTGAACAAGGCTCAATCAATCTTTGATGATCCGAGTCATCCCCTGCTTGACAAATTCAGGTTGCTTCCATCAGGTCGCAGATACAGTGTTCCTAAATTAAAGGGTGAGAAAATAGGATGAGAACTTCATTGGTTCCGGCAGCCATTGTTCTGCTTTGTTCTTTTACCGTATTTATTGTTTTGTTGTCTGTGTGATACTGCCGCCTGTAAAACAAATTGCCCCTTAGGGATAATAAAGATTTACCTTGACCTTGAATTACAACCAAAACAAAGTAATGTGTGCAGAGCATTTTAAACGTGCTCAGCGGGTGACATGTTAGAAAGCTCTGCTTTTGTCTTTTTGCCTAAAAAATCTCAAATCACCATTGCAGGGGTTGGTGATTGGGGTTTTGGGTAGAATTTTTGGATACACAGGGGGTTGCCTGTGGCCCCTGCCTATGGGCTCCAAGGACTCTGGAATCGCTTCTGAAGTCCTTGTGGGTTTTGCCGTTCGGCTCCTTGTTTGAGGGCAGCGAGTTGTGCGTTCCTGTTAGGGACGGGGTTGGGCTGAATGTGTGCTCCTGGTTGCTTGGCGATGTTGCCACGGGCCTGATGTCCCTATCTTTTTGTGAATAGGAAGTGAACGATTTTATATATGTATTAGTAGTTGCTGTGATATGGAGAGGAAGTAGAATAGAATAAGCGCTGCTCCTTTCTATTTCTTTTTGAACATGCTTAATTGCAGACATTCAAATGTAACCTTGTATGCATGTTTGAAATAAACTGAACTAGACAAAACCAAAAATTACAGAAACAATGAATAGTGGGACACATCAATCATACATGCATTCAAAAGATTAGAGAAGGTCAAAGAAAATTCAAAGTATGTAGTTCATCCTGAAATTTCACCCAAAAGTCAATATCCCTACATTTTTGCAAGTATATCTGACTTCAGCGTTTTTCAGTGAGGGCCAAATAGTGAAAAATGAAAGGATCCAAGGGTCATTTTGATATTTTGTATGCTTAGAAATTACATATTTTAATCTCATCTTTGTGATATAGGTGAGAAGAGAGAATTAGTATCAGCTTCACTCTTTGCTCTTTTTTGCCATATACAGTATTCTGTTCTTTTTAAAATTTTTCCAAATATTTTAAATATTACTTTTTAAATATTTCGACTTTATTCTCATAACATTATACTTTACTTTTCATAAAATAATATTTTTCATGGAAAAAGTTATTTTTTCATAACATTAGGAAGTTTTAAAAATCCATCCATCCATTTTCTATGCCGCTTATCCTCATTAGGGTCACGGGGATGCTGGAGCCTATCCCAGCAGACTTTGGGCGAGAGGCGGGGTACACCCTGGACTGGTCGCCAGTCAATCGCAGGGCACATATAGACAAACAACCATTCATACCTATGGACAATTTTGGAATCGCCAATTAACCTAACATGCATGTTTTTGGAATGTGGGAGGAAACCGGAGTACCCGGAGAAAACCCACACATGCACGGGGAGAACATGCAAAATCCACACAGAGATGCCCAACGGAGATTTGAACCCAGGACTTCCAGATCTCCTGACTGTGTGGCCAATGTGCTAACCACTCAGCCACCGTGTGGCTGAGTTCTAAAAATGTCTTTCAAATATAAAAAATGTATGTCACTACAATGATAATATTTTTCCTTACAAAATTACATTACAGTGGTAAAATTACAACTTTTCCTTTGTTAGATTCCAATTTTTATCTCTTAATATTTTGACTTTATTCTTTTAAAATTACTGCTTATTTTTGATATTTTTTTCTCAGCGGGTTTTTTTTGTTTTTGGTGAAATTATATTTTTAGAATACGTCCAATAAACAAACAGCCAGGGGCTGCAAATGGCCCTTGAGAACCCCCTTTGTTATTAAGGTAAATATGTATTGATCTCTAAACATAATGCGGTCTCCAATCGTCATGACTGTTGTGCCAGACATGAATGTTTTGGAAGTTTTTATTTGCCACGATTTTCCATGCGCATGACGTTGCAGTTATTATTATTATTTTTTGCTGTTGCTGTCTTTAACTCCAACTCCTTTGTCAGGTTTTAGTTCGGAGAACGTGTCATGTAACAGTTGTAGACCAGCCCAGGACACTATTCTGTACAAACCGCAGGAGGAGTCTGCAAAAGAGAATCCTCATTTAAGTGCGCTGGAAAGAGCGTGAAGTAACACTCTATGTCCACTAGAGGACACTGCCAGACCGCATTATCATTTCACGTGTAGTCCTGATAAATTGCCGTATCCAGGTTACTCTTAAGTTTAAAAATATATATGGATTTACTGATCTGTCTTTTCCTAGCAACCCACCAAGGGGCAGTGGGTACAAGCTAAGCCGACATCAGAGCCCCTAAAGGGACATTCACACCACCTGACCCCTTCACCTTTTCCCAGTTAGCCAATTCCACATAAACATCAGCACCCTTCCTGCGTCTCAAGCTTGAAGGGGCCTCACAGTGAGAAGAGTGTGGGAGTGTTTAAGGGATCTGCCAGTCAAACACATTGTACACTGGATTAGGACTGTGTGCCCCCTCTCCCCCACCGCCGTCACCTCTGTAGCCAGGAGGTCTCCACTTTCTCACAAAGCTGAGTATAATAACGTGGACCTATAACAGCTATAGTTAACAGCAGGGATGTCCAAAGTGTTGCCCAAGGAGCATTTAAAGCCATACACTGAAAATATAATATTTTTAAAAATCAATGGAAAAAGCTGCAGTAATTTTACTACAATAAAGACAAAGTATAAGGAGGATAATATTATATTAACAGAAAAAATGTAATATTGTGAGAAATAAGTTACAAATAAAAAAGATTTTTTAATATTTAATGAGGATAAGCGGCATTGAAAATGAATGAATGAATGAGGAGAAACAAAATATTATGGAAGCTTTATGTTGAATTTTGAAAGAAAAAAGTATACACTGTGAAATGTATATAAATAAAAAAACATAGTTACAATCTTTGGAAAATTAGGTTGGGAAAAAGTAATAAGTCAATAAAGTAATAAAGTCAAAAGATTATGTCTGTATTAAGTGATAATATTATATGAAAATTTACATTGCTGAGAAAAAAGAGAAAAAACAACAGAAAAAAGGGAGGACAACGTTGAATTAAATGTATAGAACTTCCGAGCATATCTACTTGGTTTGGTTTACAAAATGTAAAATATCAAAGTGGCCCCTGCTTTGATTTGTCAGCATGCCGGCCATGGTGGAAAAATTTAGGACACCCTCATGTGTGAACTGTACGGATTTATTACAGGCCACGTGGTGTCCTTTTGCAAGCCCCCTTTTCCATCCTCCCCACATTCCCCACTGTGGGAGGGGGAATTCTGTATGTGTCCACGCTTTTCAAGGAGCTTTCAAGCGAAATAATGCCTGAACACGCCCTCACCTCTGTCCCTCCTCCTGCTACTTCTTCTTCACTTTCTCCATGCGTTGTTCAAAGCAGCCTGCAATCAGAGAAAAGTGCTAATTCTGCACACACCCTATGCTATATTAATAGTCCATAATAGTCACAGCAAACATATGTGTCAGTGTTAGTTGGGGCGAGAGAAAGGCCTTCTGTTTGGCAAAGTGCACTATGAAAGTGAGGGGGTGGGGTGGGGGGGGTTCATTGGAAAATGGTGGCTTTTTGGGGTGGAGGGAAGGGGGAATCAGATTACCTCACAACAACCCATGCGGCCCTGCAGTTTGGTACGTTAACTTTACAGAGTCTAAACGAGAAGACGACAGGGAAAGTTTGGAGGATTAACCCGTGTCTTGCAGTCTATCAAGCCTAATCCAAGGCTTTAGTGGCTTTATCGTGAAAAACACACGCAAACAAACAGATAGTCAACTTCTACACGTGAAGCTGTGTGAACGATGGGAAGGAAGCCATGGGCCAGCCGAGCCACAGCATTTTTGTTCCCCCATCTGCTATGGGAACAAAAGCTGCTTCCTTGCGTTACATCCAGACAGCTTCCCGTGCTCCTCGCCTTGCAGGAAGTCATAAAGACAGAAATACTTCCTGTAATGTTGCCACCATGAAGCAGGCAGCGCACTTTGTGTAGAAGCCATAAACGCAGCACAGGACACACATCAACCTTGGGCAGGGGCTTGGGCATTTTTATTGGTCCCGGCATTCAGTATTGTAAAAATAAATAACATTTTTTATTCACGTTATTAAATATGACACTAACTTCCTTTATTATCAATACAACACATCATCACAACACAATTGAGCATAAGTGTTGGGACTCACCTCTTCATCACTCAGTCAATTAAGGCTTTGACTAGACCTGAATCTTAAAGGCCCCCTATTTAGTAAAAGTGACTTTTTAATGTGTCCCGAGAGCCTGTTTACGAGCACCAAATGAGACTAAAATCGCCCTCATTTTTGAGAGAGATTATGGAGTTGCTGTTTTTCAGGATGTCATGAAGGATCGATCCCTACTTCTTCATGGGCACCTCTGACCTGTCCCATCTATAGGCCCACCATTTTTAAAAAAAGGGGGTGAGGGGGCTTTGCTGCACGTCTTAAAATAAATGATTAAGCTTTGCCAGCTATCCATCATTTAGCTACAGTTGTGGGTAAGTTTGGGCATTTTGTTTTTCTTCCGCAAATAGGCTAATCAAACACAATGTTCAACTATGACTTTAATGTTTAATGTTAGATTGTGGACACCACCCTTCCCTCTTGTGGGAGATTTCTTTAGGCGAAAAATGCCGTAATACGGGCCTTTAATATTCATATTAACAAGTCCCATTAAAAAGACATAAATCATTCATGCAGCAACATTCAATGCCATCCTTTCTGGCTTGTGCAACTGCTGACTTACGTAGCCTTAAGTATGAAGCAATGTTTTTCAAAAACAAACAAATCACCTTCATGAGTGATTAATCTTTTTGGCACCTGCAGAGAAACGCTTGTGGAGTACAGTGAGAGTTTTAACAACAAACCAGAATTCAAGAAGTCAATTTTGCCTTCAATATTCACGCTTGCTCATGCTCTTGTTGGCCAAGTAACACATTTCCTGCCCATGTGTCCACCTAGGGTGGTTGAAAAGATATGCATGGGCAGCGACATGAACCTCCTGAGACACAGCAATGCATTTTTGTCCTCTGTAAAGGACAAACTTTTCATAGCTTTATTTTGAATGAAAGAAACGTTGCAAGAAGAGACAATAGGACATCCAGGGCTTTCTGGTGATGTCATTTTTCCAGTGAGTTACAAAATCTGTCTGCCCATAAATGGCTCCCATACCGACCACAAGAAAGGCAATTAAAGTTATTGAGTTCATTGTGTTTTTAATAGGAGTGTCATGAGACACAAAACGATACACGAAATGAGACTGAGACAACTTCAACATAATATTTTAAGAAAAGTACATTGAAACAACATGTGACAATGCAGGTGCAAATGATTGTATAAACAATATTCTTGTCCACATTATGTGAGAATGAATTAACCACTAATGTTATGATAACATATCATAATAACTACTGTCTGTACCGTATAGCAGGGGCGTCACAATAAACTCATGCCGGTACATTTTGAAATGTTGTATACTGTAACTGTAACTTTGCTTTATACTGTAACTTTACATGCATGACCCTAAGCATGAGGCTTTAAACTATTGAACTTCCACACATTGAAACTAAATTATATACAATATACACTATCGTTCAAAAGTTTGGGGTCACTTAGAAATTTCTGGCAATTTCACGCATGGAATAGCCTTCATTTCCAAGAACAAGAATAGACTGTCGAGTTTCACATGAAAGTTGTCTTGTTCTGGCCAATTTGAGCAATTAATTGACCCCACAAATGTGTTGCTCCAGAAGGGAGGTGGGTTTTATAGCTTCTTTAACCAGCTAAACTGTTTTCAGATGTGCTAACATGATTGCACAAGGCTTTTCTAATCATTCCTTAGCCTTCTGACACAATGAGCAAACACATTGTACCATTAGAACACTAGAGTGATAGTTGCTGGAAATGGGCCTCTATACACCTATGTAGATATTGCAGCTAGAATAGTCATTTACCACATTAACAATTTATAGAGAGTATTTCTAATTAGTTTATAGTTATCTTCATTGAAAAAATCTGTGCTTTTCTGTTAAAAATAAGGACATTTGTAAGTGACACCAAACTTTTGAACGGTAGTGTATGTATACAGTATATATATGAGGCATTTGTAGCTGCTACTACTAATAATTTATGTTGATGTGTAGTTATGTAAAGTAAAATATGTAAACATGTAAAATAAATTGCAGATTGCAGTTGATTAGCTTCATGTTTACTTAAAATAGGTACAGTTTTCTAAGCTTGTATTCTTCCCACTCCTTTTTGAGCCAATTGTACTTTGTCTATACAGTATGTGTACTTTGATTGTTCCATTCTGTGCATCTTGTGTGGCTTGAAATAAATCAATACATCAAATCAAAAATCAAATCAGTTCCCATTATGCTTACAACATGGAAGCAAGAAGTGCGTGCAAATTAGACTCTACTATCACATGTTTTGATAGAAGTCATTTGCAGCAATCGTGTTTTCATCCGACAAATCCTAAGTAACTTTGATCGAATCAAAAATGACTAGAGCTTCTGCTTGGACATTAACACAGGAGTAGCTAGTCACACGTCACAAGCGAGTGACACCGGATGAGTGCAATTAGAATTGCAAGGATTATAGTGTGTGTAAAACACTTAATGTGTGGTTCCAATCCTGCCTGGATCACTGACACTTTCATACTACTTGTATTGTCATTCACAGTAGCGATGCCTCATGCTTCAGTCTGATAGACTTCTGGCCGCACACTCCCAGCGAGATACCTTTTTTCTAAACAAGACATATCGTCACGTTTTAATCTCTTAACACAAGATTCCTTGACACCCTTAGTGTTTAAATATCATGTGTTTTTAAAGTATTAAATCAATAACATACGTCATTTTAAGATACTGAAACGAACACATTTCCAGTTTCTAAGAACATTTGCTATGCTCGCTGTGGTGAACATGAGGACTTAGTTTACTTTGTAAAATAAAAAAATAAAAAAAATGTATGAGCATAAACACGGACAAAACTGATTTCTGGCAATATTAATAATATGACTGAAAAAAATTACAAAACCAATAAACTTTTTCAATGTTATAAGAAAAGCACAAAAAGTGCCACACTATAAACTGCTTTACATTGTAAATCATTTCAGTTTGTTTTATAAAACATGTTTTGTTCCTCTAATGTAGCGGTGTCCAAACTTTTTTCACAGAGGGCCACATACAAAAAAAGCAAAAGATACAGGAGCAAGATTTCACATTTTGTAAAACAACCAAAGCAGTAATGTATAGCTAAGACTAGCTAAAAAGTTAAATATATTTAAAAGTTTGTGTTGTTGGTAACAAAGCATATTTTTGCAGGGTTTTTTCAAATTTACAACTTTCTCCTCAAAAGTTTTTTGGACATTATTTTTATAATTATTATTAAAATATTATTTTTACTTTATTCTCATAATATTATAACTTTTAAACACCCCAATTTCTGAAAATTGCAACCTTATTCATTGTTTTGCTTGTTTCTCATAACATTACAGAAAATGACAATAACTCATTGTTTGCATTGATTGCAATAAGAAATTACAATTTTGCATAATTAATGTCAACATTATGTCAAGCCACACCTCTTTGTTATGACGCCAGACAATAGCATCCTCACACAATCTCAGTTCAGGAACTGTTCAGGAAGCTCAAAAGCATGTCTTTAGTCCCATCATCATCCTAACGCCACTTTCTTATTGTCACCAATCAACCGCAGAGGTGCATTCAAGGACACAACAAACATCATGTCTTTGTTATGCCTGTATTTGTGCTCTAAATGAGCAGAAATACTAAGTGGACAATTTGCTGCTAATCCCAGAAAATACATCCAGCCAGGGGTGTCAAACTCAATTGCACATGGGGACCGAAACTCAAAGAACACTTCAGGCTGCGGGCCGAACTTTTATTAAACACAGTGAAACTTAATGTTTTTTTTAACATGACAATGAATAAATCCAACGTGGAAATAATCCAGAATAAATAATATATCATTTCCAAAGGGCCGCACGGTGGCTGAGTGGTTAGCACATTGGCCACACAGTCAGGAGATCTGGAAGACCTGGGTTCAAGTCTCCGTTGGGCATCTCTGTGTGGAGTTTGCATGTTCTCCCCGTGCGTGTGTGGGTTTTCTCCGGGTACTCCGGTTTCCTCCCACATTCCAAAAACATGCATGTTAGGTTAATTGGCGATTCTAAATTGTCCATTGGTATGAATGTGAGTGTGACTGGTTGTTTGTCTATATGTGCCCTGCGATTGACTGGCGACCAGTCCAGGGTGTACCCTAATGAGGATAAGCGGTATAGAAAATGGATGGATAATTTCCAAAGTTCATCCTGCAAAACTGTGTAGTCTTTTCCTTTACTGTCCATAAACGGACAGATTTTCTTGCAGAGCTCAAAAACTCTATGGAGCACTTTGGCCCGACCCAGCCAACGCACCTCTGTATGATAAGGAATGCCTGTAAAGACTGAAACTGCTGACGAGTGATGCCTTTAGCTCGTATGAAGTTTACAGTTTGCGTTACAGTGCTCATTACATGTTAAATTTTTAGGACTTTACCACACAGCGATTCTTGGCCTATGATGCAACGATATACTGTTAACTCACCAGTACGCTTTTCATCCTGCATCTTTGCCTGCAACCTTCCCACAAGTCCACTTTTTCCCGGCACATTGCCCGGTGCTCCGTGTGTTGTCGTTCCAACAAGTTTGTCCTAGGGCAGTTTCATGTCGGTTTCACTTTGATATACTGTACATTTTCAAGAAAGTATGCATCGATTTCATGTGCAATTTTTCCTATGTAACGCACAAACTGGAGTCCACTACACGTATGAAGATGGGCAGTTTTGCAGTGTCCACCACGATTGTAGTCTCATCCACAGCAAGAGAGCAGGCAAGAAAGTTTTTGCTTCTTTCAATCAGCTGTGTTGTTAAATCAGCGGCCGGCTCAGTAACCATAAAATAAATAGTAAAATAGTAAAATAAATCAATACATGACTATGATGTCTTGTACTATTTATGCTATGGTTTGAAATACTGTGCCCTGCGTTTTAAAATTTACCAGACACATTAGGTGAGGGCCGCGCAGTGGTCGAGTGGGTAGCACATTGGCCTCACAGTCAGGAGGTTCGGGGTTGGAATCTCCGTTGAGCATCTCTGTGTGGAGATTGCATGTTCTCCCCGTGCGTGTGTGGGTTTTCTCCGGGTACTCCGGTTTCCTCCCACATTCCAAAAACATGCATGTTAGGTTAATTGGCGACTCTAAATTGTCCATTAGAGTTTGAATGTGAGTGTGACTGGTTGTTTGTCTATATGTGCCCTGCGATTGACTGGCGACCAGTCCAGGGTGTACCCCAAAGCCAGCTGGGATAGGCTCCAGCATACCCGTGACCCTAATGAGGATAAGCGGCATAGAAAATGAATGAATGAATGAATGAATGACATTAGGTGAATTTGCACTTAGTATTGAATTGGTTTTGCCGATACAGAATTTTACCCAGTTTCGAATCAGAAAATAAGTCGCACTTCACTGTCGTACTTCTGAGCATGCACGTCACTGTCCAGGTGCATTGCGTACTCATTACAAGTCACAATTGTTTGGTAATGTGAACGACTACATAAAAAACGCATTTTAAACAAAAAGTCAGAATTGGGAATCCTACCCTGCAGTGTGATCGCAGCCCTAAACTCAACGACATGTGAAATTAGGTGGTGTCTTTGAACGCAACCCTCATGGCTCATAACTACGCCGTTAAAGTGAGATGCAAGTGTTGTGTTACTATTAAAGAAACTATGGGGAACACAGTCAGGAGATCTGGATGAACTGGGTTTGAATCTCTGCTTGCCATCTCTGTGTGGAGTTTGCATGTTCTCCCCGTGCGTGCGTGGGTTTCTTCCGGCTACTCCAGATTCCTCCCACATTC
Organism: Oostethus manadensis; assembly: GCA_024372805.1. NCBI lineage: Eukaryota > Metazoa > Chordata > Actinopteri > Syngnathiformes > Syngnathidae > Oostethus > Oostethus manadensis. The sequence goes on along the minus strand of QODF01000027.1, from coordinate 1,663,754 downwards.
CAAAAACATGCATGTTAATTGGCAACTCTAAATTGTCCATTAGAGTGTGAATGGTTGTATGTCTGCCCTGCGGTTGACTGGCGACCAGTACAGTGTGTACATCGCCTCTCGTCCAAAGTCAGCTCTCCAGCATTATGAGTATAAGCGGCATAGAAAATGGATGGATGGTATCTGTTAGCTTGATTTACATTTTCAGCTCATTTGGAGCTGTTAAATACATACAAATAAATATAGAATCCTGCCTGCCCTGTCATTTAACTTTCTGTTCATAAAATACAGAACAAATAGGCGTATTTCACACTTAGTTGCAAATGGTGATTAATCATGATTAATTAATTAGAAAATTGTGCTTCATTTGACAGCCCTAGTAATATTAAAAAAAATTTCTCAAAAGATTACAACTTCTTTTCGCTTAATATTATGACTATGCTTTTAAAACAATTTTGCTGCTGTTTTGTTTTTTTGTTTGCTCAGTAATTTGTTTTATTTTAATTTTATTTTCAGAACATGCTGAGGCCCGAATAAAAAAACACCACAGGCCACCAAATTAGTTCTTTTTTTGGTTTTGTTAATCACATTTTAGTTTTAGAATGTACTGAGGTCCAAAAATAAAAAAACACGGCACGTGCCTCCAATAGTTCCTGTGCCACACTTTGGATATAACTGCATAATAATATAATAGCATGCATTGTGTGCACATGAAGACCAAGTGATGATCTATCTGCTGGCTTTCTTCTGTGCACATACTGTAACTCTGTCATATGAACTCTGTGTCCTCTTGCCTTGGCCGCCGTCCAGCAGCCAGCCTCCCCCTTCCTCCTTCAGAACTACGTCACCACGACAACCAAAAGGCAGCTGTGCCCGTTTGCCAGCCCCAGTCGCCTCCTTGCTTGTCTTGATGCGACTCCCACTTGTCTGCCCAGCATCGCTGAGAAGCAGGTATGCGGCTGACATTTGACTTTGACAACACGCAAGGCCAAAAAAATAGACCACAACTTTTCAATGCTTATCAGACAAAAAATGCAAGAGTACAAGTCATATACACTGATCAATACCTGCTGGGCTTGTCTGGTTACTTGTCCATCTGTGGTGAGTCCTATGCTGTTTCAAATGGAATACTACTAATATAATAAAAATGGAATACAAATGGAAGTCAGTGCACTTCAGTAGGTATACTGTGTACTCTGTCTACTTGGTTCCACAAATGTTGACAGTATGGTGCTGTCCCAACTCCATTACGCTCATTGCGAACATACCGGAAATGATAATTGCAACAATTTGGCTCGGGTACTTCTCAGTGTGAACACACGTCAGCCCTCAAAAGACTTAAGTTGCCAATTGAGACACAGCACTACATTCATACTACAGTATATTAATGTTTATGCGCGACTGATTGACATGCAATCTAATTTACTCCTGCATCCCCATGCGAGCCTCTCGGGCCAGGATGAGTTGACGCTGTTGCCTTGGTCAGAAGGCTCATTGGCTATCATTCATCAACTCACGGGAAAGGCGATTGCATTCATTCAGTGACTTTTGTTTTGCCTTGTTTTCATTACGTGCATGAATGTACTGTGGAGTGAGTGAGAGCCATGTTTTTGACTTAATTATTATCAACTGTCCTCTGCAAGAATGGCAGAAAAAACTTTGGAACTTTTTAAGTTCATAATAATAATGGTACAATTATAATGGTAATGATAATTAAAAAAAAACTGTGATGTCTTTAAGAGAAAAAAGTTAGAAAAGACAATTGCAATCTCAATTATCTGCAAGAAAAATTCATATTCACATTTTTTGCTAAATCATGAAGCCGTATAATAGAACCACTTCCCACTCAAATGAGCTCAATCGTTCAGATGTTTAAGAAGTAGAGGTGTCACAAAATTTCAGGCAAAAAAAAAGAGTTCACTCTGACAGTCTCAAACTCAGTGGGTGGAGGCGGGGCCGGTAGCATACACACAGAGTGCAGGAGAAATGTAGTGCAAATTAAATTAGTAGTTTACAATATACAGTATAGTCATTTAAAAAAATTTCATTGTAATTTTCTTAAAAGTAATGTTAAAATCTGATCTCTTCTCCTCGACCAGGGATGTCGTATTTGTTTTCACCGTGGGCCACATTACATTTATAGTATAGTACTGTATAGTATAGGCCGCACGGTGGCTGAGTGGTTAGCACATTGGCCACACAGTCAGGAGATCTTGAAAAACCTGGGTTCAAATCTCCGTTGGGCATCTCTGTGTGGAGTTTGCATGTTCTCCCCGTGTGTGCGTGGGTTTTCTCCGGGTACTCCGGTTTCTTCCCACATTCCAAAAACATGCATGTTAGGTTAATTGGCGACTCTAAATTGTCCATTAGAGTATGAATGTGAGTGTGAATGTTTGTTTGTCTATATGTGCCCTGCGATTGACTGGCGACCAGTCCAGGGTGTACCCCGCCTCTCGCCCAAAGCCAGCTGGGATAGGCTCCAGCATCCCCGTGACCCTAATGAGGATAAGCGGTACAGAAAATGGATGGATGGATGTATAGTATAGTAGTATTTATAGCAGCTTAGCCTGAAATGTGTGCATAACTGGTATGTCCAAGTTGTCTATATACACCACTCATCCAAGCAGACTTCATCAGTTCCTGCTCAAAGACTAGGTAGGACAGCTCTAGTCTGAGGGGATGGTGAGCATTTATTCTCTCAGGTTGAAGCATGCTCCAGCCAAAACTGGTTTCACTCATTTGTGGTGCAAAATGACAAAATGACACTTGTTTTCATACCAGTGTAGTAAGACCTGCCAACAACAGTCGTTTTCATTCCACCCAAACCACCACCAACAGCAATATGTCAAAATTGACAGAAGACATTTTTTATGTGCATTATTTGCAGACTTTTGTGGGCCACAAAAAATATGTGACAGTCCAAATCTGTGTCGTAGACCCACTCTCTTGTATTTGTCTTGTAAAGTGAGTGTCTTGTAACATCCCAAGTAAAAAGTCACCAACTGTAATGTTTTGGTGAGAATCATTGGGGTGCTGGAGCTTGTAAGACAAGGCAACGCGCACATTAAACATTTGTGAATCTATATCACTTTAAATATGTTATAAATCTGATGAACAGATATTTTTTTCAGAACGAAGCTTATTTAACTTGCTAATGACATCCACCCATCCATCTCTTTTCTATGCCGCTTGTCTTCATTAGGGTTGTGGGGGTATGCTGGAGCCTACTGCAGTGCTTAAGTCCAATGCTTTATCTGCTAGTATCGATTAAATCGATTGATTAGCTTTCAAACGATCGTTAGCTCAATATATGTCGTCTGGAATGGCAATTTAGCCCACAGATCAATGTAGGTGGATCATAGCATTATAAAACGATGCATTGATCTAGTGAATGAATAGTTACACTCCCAATTAGTTATGTCCGTTGTCAGCAAAAAACAGCAATGTTGTCACGATACGTGTCATGTAGACTGGACAGTTTTGGTTAGTTTCCTTGTGTTGTTATTATTTTCATAGTTTCATGTGTTTTCTTCTTCTTCTTCTTTGTAGTTTAACGGCAGATGCAGACTGCAATAGTGCACTCCCGACACCCTCCGGTTGTGAATGATCGCTATGGCTTACAGGCAATGTTCATATTATACATTATGCTTCTCCAAAAAGAGAGAATAAAATAAAATAAATAAAATAAAATAAATACATAAGATACTAAAATCTATATTCTATTAAATGTTATTACTAAGTTTGGTGGCTTTTACAAATTCCAACAGATACTTTATTACCTTATGCTTGGATTGTTTACTTAGGATATTTTTTAAGCTGAATACCTCTCCCATATCTTTGATTTTCCTCTTTAGGTTATTTCTTTCTCTGTTATACCTTATGCAGTCTATAAGTACATGCTCTACTGTTTCTAAAACTTTGCATTTATCACACTTTCCGTTTTCATGTTTACCCATTAATAAAAGTGTCTTATTTAATCCAGTATGTCCTAACCGAAGCCTAGTAATTGTATTGTTTCCTCTTTTCTGCACCTGCCACCCTGACGGCCCGTCCCAACCTGTGGATTAATAAGAAATAATTCTCTCCCCCTCCTTTCTTTGTTCCATCTCTCTTGCCATTCACTCACAATTTTCCTTTTAATTCTAGATTTAGCCTCTGATTGTCCAACTCTACACTGAACTGATATTGTTTGTGTTCCTAGTGCTTGCTTTGCATGCCTATCTGCCTACTCATTTCCCACCACTCCCACATGAGCTGGAACCCACACCAATTTAACATGAGTCCCCGCACTTTGAATTCTAAAAATCATAACTGTTATCTCACACACATGATCATTTCTTTCACTCATGTTACCTGATTGAATGTTTTCCAAAGCTGAAAGTGAGTCTGTACATATTATTGCTCTTATTCATGTGTTTTCTGGGCCGTTTCCTAGTTTTGTCACTCTGTTAATTACGTGCACCTGTTTCTCATTTAGTTCCATGCTATTTATGTTCAGGTGCGTGTGCCGATCGATTGTCGGCTCATTGTTTGTTTGTCATTGCCATTGTTGCTTTTCCTTCACTTCGTGTGCTTCCAAGTTTTTTCTGCTGCTTTGCAGCACCCTTATTAAAGATTCCTCCAACTTACCTGCTTGGCATCCAGCTCTCTGCATCCTGGGGGTCGTTACACTATGCCGAGAAGACCGCACCGTGACAGATGTAACTAAGTTTAGCTACTAACATTAGCTATCATTGAATGTATAGCCTATCAGAGCCACATGGCTTTTGGGTTTGTGCATGCACCATAGACATGGTTTAGGGGTGCTGCTAGGAATTCTGGAACCCAAGAAAAAAGAAATCACAAAGGGTCCCCTGGACAGCTGTCGTCACCATATCTCAATTTTTGGGAGCTCGTCAGTCAGGGGCCCTTGGCATTGTCCTAACTTTCTCCACCCTGCATGGCACCACTATGTACTAGACAGCCATGATCAGTGGCGGCTGCTGGTCATTCATGGAGGGGAAGCTCATTATTTTCCGGCCAACATTATAAATGTATTTATATGTAAATTTTACCCTCCGTCCTTTTCCTTTTCGATTTTAACAAAGTCGCTGGGGATTGGAAAAGTCTCTGGATCAGTTAAGAACAATGGAATGAAAAACCTGGAAAATGTTCCAGAGGGTTATACTTCAATATCGCTGATTTGTTCATTTTACTGTCAATCAAAAAGGTAGCTGATTCTGAACAAAAATGGAGGTATTCTGCATATTTAGTCAATGAAATGACTACACACAGCAGTACATATTTCACCACTTCTTTTGAGATATTTTAGTGGAAGCTGAGCTTTCCTCGCAGTTTTTTGTGTGTGTGTGTCCGTTCCAGCCATCAAGGCAGACAGTATTGATGATCCTTACATGCTAAACAGATTTGCTCTGCCAGGGAAAAGTCTTAAGAGAAATTGCCACTGGTTATGATGTGAGGTGCAGCCACTCATCTTCTCCAGAAGTTTGACATCCACGCCAGCTTATTTTAATTTGGACCAAAAAAAAACCCAGAAATGAAAAACACACAACTCCATCGATTGTTTGGCTTTGTATTCTTTTAGTCATTTTTTGCTGTTGTTTGTCAAGCAACACATGTCATGGTCTACATCAGTCAGTAGAGTCCCACAAGAGGGACAATGGAGCACAGATAACAGTTTGTTGTGAAACAAACCGGCTGCTTTTGCAAATGATGACTAAATACATTTGTGCGCGTATTTTTTTGAGTGCGCTGAGAACTCTTTACAGTCATCATTACAAACATTTCATGTGTTTGCCTGCTCGCTGCTAGTATAGAACGTCTCAATTTATCTACGCCGCTAATTTGTGATAGTTTGCAAACTTTTCAGACACACAGGCATTCTCACGGAGACAATTTGCAACCACCATGGCTGTCGATGGCCTGGTCTCGATCAGAGCCATGAGGGAATTGTTGGTTAAAGCATCACAAATCTTATCTCAGAGCGTCACATAAGCAAGATGAGATATGCCACAGTTCTTGCCCCCACTGCAGAAGATAAAAACCTGGGGCTGGAGGTGTTGCGGGGGGGATCGGCATACAGGGCTACACTGAAAACAAAGCAATGCATCCATAGTTGAGAGTTTTGGCACTGGTGGCCCTTCCAACAGCAAAGTACATAACATTCAGCCCAAAATGTCCTCTCATTAGGGGCCATGGCTGATTCATAAAGTCACCTGAAATGATCATCATCCAAACGAGAAATACACACACACACGCACACACACACAGACTCCCCGATTAGTGCTGACTTCTACGATATGTCAAGAGACAGACAAAACATACAGACAGGCACTTAAGTGCTGATGCGGTTATTAAAATAGGATAAAATAAGTGAGTCTGTAATTTTCTAACTTTTTTTTTTTAAATAAAAAAGTGACCCAATTTATATTTTCATGTAATACTTTTCTTTTCCAAAAAGCACTGGGCTGTTAGCTTTTGCACAGTACTCACACCCTTGATGTGTCATCCATCATTAATTGTCCTGAGAGGAAAATGATTGACAGACAGTTGATTTGAGCGCTTAACATAACTTCACTAGCTATCTACAGCACTTCCTGCTCCAAGTGATTCCAGACTATTTGTCAAATACATTTTGGTATATGGCTTTGTTTTATGGCGAAAGTACACAGCAAAAAGAGAAAATGGCATAACAACAGCGGAATACTAATAACTAACAGCTAAATAGCGTATTCTTATATATCCGGGAGTGAATTTAGACGATAGTCATTTTTATCTGGTTTGAAATATAAATGGTGGTTACGAGTTGTCTGTTTTAAAAAAATGTTAAAATTTGATGTAAGATCTTAACAGTTGCTTGCCCATTCACCCCATAAATGATGGAATCATAGCAGTGCCAAAATTAAAATGTGCAAAAATAAAGATAATCAATAATAAAAAATATACAAATGTACCCATTGTTTTTCCATTTTGTCTTTGCCTTTTCCATTTGCATTTTTTTCAAACTAGCGATTAAAAGCAAGGCAAAACTATAACCTGTCCATCATTCTGCCAGGGTGAGTAAGCCGTACCTGACCACACGATTCCCGCTCATAGTGGCTAAGTAGTAGCTATGTTTAAATGTAGCTCTTAGCACAGATGACTGTAAGAAATGTCGCGGATAGGAAGTAACGTCACTACCATGCGACCATGCATATACTTTGCACGAACGTCTTACACGATGGTGCTTGAGAGAAGCAGCTAACAGCCGGAATGGGACTAGTCACCCTGACAGAATGACCCAGGCAAATGCAATCAGAAAAAGCAAATGGAAAAGACAAAGACAAAACATCAAAAGCAAGGACAAAATGGAAAAAGCATAAGACTACATTTGTATTTTTTTTTTATTACTGATCTTTTAAATATTTCCTCATGGATTTCATTTTAACTTGGCACTCTTGTGATTCCCTAGTAAATAACATTGATTGTATGCGGGACTATTTGCTGTTATTGCCGTTACCTGCAGACATTTCTGTAATAACATTAAGGTAATCAGTTTACTCCAAGCAAAAGAAAGGTGTGTCTAAAAACATTTGAGGACAAATAAAAAGGAGAAAATGGGATGAATGTGGCATAACAATAACGGAATACTAATAGTAGCCACACTGACAGTGAAAGAACTGTGTCATTTTGAGCGTATTATTAATTCTTATATTATATTATTTATTCTTACACATGCGGGAGTGAATTTAGAAAATAAAGTCACACCCATCTGTTTTAAAATGTAGACAATGTTAAAGTGATGAACGTGGAGCTGTTGTTTTTTTTTTGTAAAAAAATGGTGTAAGCTTGCCCATTAATCCCAAAAAGAGAGACATTGTTTGTGGCGCTAATCACTATTACTGAGGCCTGCAGAAATTTCTGTAATGACATCATATTAAGGAATTAAAAAGCCCAAAATGTATTCCAAGGAAAAGAAAGTTGTGTCTATATTAAAATGAGGCACTTCTTTTTTTTTTTTTTTTTTGCAGCTACACAGCCCAACATACTGTAATCTCTTCTCCATACACTATATAGTACTCTTTCAAATGAGTTTTTCCTCTCGGGGGAACAAAAAGTCACCTCCCTTCTTTTTACACATCTCTGATTGGCTCCCACTCATGGAATGAAAGCAGCAAGAATGTCAATTGGCACACATCCGTGTTGGTTTACACCAACAACAAGATCAATTCACACTTGATCTCAGAGTGCTCCAGGGGACGTGTCCAAGCAACAAAACATAAAAGAAACAAGTTGAGATTTTTGAAGCCGGCTGCTGAAGCCTCACTGCCGCATCGTTCCTCCAAGGACGACGACTCTGACATCAGCACTCTGCAAGCAGACATACAGAAGTGTTTGCTTAGAAACATAACAAAGATAGGAAGAATAAATACATAGCATCACATGTATATATAAACACTGCTTCTGGCCTATCAAAAAGAAGTTAATCATAATGTCTCCAATCTGAAAAAATATCATTTCTGGCTGAATGGATCGTAGTGACCTGAAAGTAAAAGAGTGGCAGTAAACGATGAGCAAAGAAAGATAAACACGCAGACATGGAAGAAAAGTGATAAAGGATAAAGAGCACACATCTGTTTGTTTTTAAAATCAGGTCAACGTGGCTCACAATGAGTCTGTTCTGCCGTACTTGACTGTACAACAGTCAATTAGAATTTTGTAATATTACTACTGCAAATGCTCTGACGACAGCTGAGGATGATCATTATACACAGTAAAAAAAAGTTCATTTTTTAAAACTTAAAAATAATTTGCAATGCATGATAAAGTGGAAAGGAAAACTAGTATGTTGCACAACACAGCAACAACAAAACTATGGTTGTAATGGCGATAAAGTGCAAACTAGCATGATAGCCAGCATTAAAGGGCATAGAAAGGCGATTTTTTTCAAATGCATCTAATGTAGATTTTAAGAGCGTTTTAATGGAAATAAACAATTAGAAATCGCCTTCACAGCCCTTTATCGTGTTTTTTTCACTCGGAATGATCGGGATCGCTCGACAATTTCCAACGCGTGACGTCAGATCTGCCACAGACGAATACGTGCCATACAGGGCGCACAATCACAGCATGCTTTTATTTTGCTTGGAACTTTACTTTCACGTGGTTTTATTCGATTTAGCGAAAAAATGGTTTATTGTGCATCTCCCATCTGCACAAAAGGTACTCATCACAATGCAAAAGAACGTGGTACTACGCATTTCCAGCTGATCAAATGTAATTAAGATCATCTGGCAAATTCCTCCTCCTTTGCCATGACCGAAGAATAGTCAGAACAACACACTGAAATTGTCCCCAATGTTTATGGAGCACACCGCTTGTCACATTGACACTTAAAAAGAAAAATAAACAAAAGAAAAAATAAATAAATTGGTAAATGACTATGCTTGGCATGAATAGAAAATCTGCAAGCTTTCAAAAAAGGGGCTAGTAAAAACATGGCTGGTGAGGATAGCTTATAGATGCAAGGCTAGGACGTCTTACTGAATGATGTACATGTAGCGTATGCGTATGTAAACCAAAAAAAATGGCAACTTGCCAGTCATTGTTTCCTCCTCTATTTCTTCCTCCTCAACAGCATCACTGAAAACGTCTTCATCCTCAGGTTCCTTCTGTACGACCGCTTCAAACATATAAGCTTGAACCTCCCAATGCGACTTGCTATGGACTAAAACATCATCGAAATCACTGCTTCCTTCATCAGTCCACTCCATGTTGACTACTCAGCTGATTTTGACTTTTACCAAATATGACGTAATCGCCTCGCCCCCTAGTGCTCAACTAAGTAATTACCTTAAAATTCCTGTGGGCGTGAATTCACGTTTCTGAATTTTTTTTTAAACGTGCATACATATCATACTGAGATAAAAAATGGCGTTAAAAAAAGCCCTCTCTATGCCTTTTAGTAGTGCTAATGAGTTTCTCGTAACCAACAGTACAGCAAGGGTAACACACACACGACATCTTACCACCTACACCTTTCAGCGCATGAAGAGATACATAATAGGGATGTCCCCATCCACAGTTTTTGGCTTCCAATCAGATTTCTGTTTTTTTAATATTCTTGCCGATTCAATCCTATACAATCCTTTTTTTTAAATAGTAACTTTTGTTACAAAGATGTAGTTGTTGAATTAAATATTGTTATTAAAATAGCTCTTGAAATGATTAAAAATATGCAAAGTATCTAACAAACCTGAATAAACAGTCCTTTCAATAAAAGACAAAATTGCAAAAAATGGGCATGCAAAATACTGTAGTGATGGGTATATGGTGTTGATCTAGGCTGCTGTTTAGTGTGTGGACTATAGAGGGCAGTGGTGTTCAGCATGCTTGTTAGAGCAAGTGTTTGGTTTCATGTGCCTAGAATAAGAACCCAATAAGTGCCGTTGCTCTGTGCATGTGGTGAGAAATGTCTGCTTGAAGGACTAAGTGATCTGTGTTGACATGCAAATAAATGGCCAACTGAATTAAAGCCACCCTGATGTCAAATTATTCAGCCACCATTACAATACTTTTAGGGTAGGACTAATCATTTGACATGATTATAGATCAATTTGTGGTGTGAACATATGACTTTTTGGGACAAACTGTCTTCAACGCAACAAAAACGTATCGACAGTCCTTAACAACCAGCGGTTACAGCGGCACAGCTGGGACCATGACAGAGGAGTACGGGCACAGTGAGGGAGATCCACCACAGTAGCTACGTTGCCAAATATCCAGCGTCCAACGTGAAAATAACTTCACCACAGTACAATGCGGACATGTCTGCACGGCGCTGTTGCATTTTATTCTTCATCTAGGAGGCAGGAGTCAAGTGGCAACATTTCCCGCACCTACTATGTTGGAGTTTGGTCCGGAGTTATGGCAACCGAATCGGCTCAATCTCGTGGCAGAAGCCGATGTTATCCAGTCTTCTGGACCTGCTGTGTTTTGAAGATCGTCTCGGGTCGTCCCTCGTACATAAGGTTGGTGGATGTTGACCTCCCGTGATACTTCAAATGCAGCTACTGCTATCATGTGAAGTTAATTGGAAAAAAACAACATCAGGATGTTACCTACAGCCAAAGCTATAGTTTTTGACCCTAGTGGTTAATTTGCTATGTAGACCACGCACATCTGGTGATTATAGTACACTGCTGTATTCTAACTATAATCTTGCTAAGATTTGCTGTTATGCACGAATCATCTTCTTCCTGAAGATGCAAGAAGACAGCAAGTGGAAGCGCTTTCAGGCGAGTGAAGATGCTATGCCGACATCAGCCAAGAGAGATTATATCATTCTCTAAAATTTTCATCCCTGCTCCAATCCGCTAATTGCTGCTCCATATTTACTGCCCTCCCTCCTCAGTTTGTCTTCTTTCTCCATGCAGTGAGTTATATTTAGGCCACTCACTCCCCCCCAGCACAGACGGAGCCAGCCTGAGCCAGAGCGGCCTAAAACAAGGCTCAGCAGCCACTTTTAGCAGGCCAGCGAGCCAGCGCCAAAACACAGACAAGTGAGCAAGCATCAAAGATACGCATATGCACATGAAACATAGACACAGACTATATTTACCCTCATAATGATGAGCTTCCTTCATGTTAAATTATACAGCAAGGCTGCCTCCTCCACTGCCTAACGTTAATGTACTGACTCACACTATAGTCATAAACACTCAGAACATCTCCAGCTAGAGCATGGGTCTCCAGAAGGAGCAAATATCCGCCTGCAGCTTGTTATTCATTGGAATATTCTAAATACTGTAATTAAAAAAGCCATTAATGAGCTATTGTTAACTACTAAAATAATTTGCTTTGTCAACTATAACACAAGACAAACACCGCAATGTTTTGTTCAGATAGTTTAGCATATATTGACCTACAGTGGGGGAGCAAAAAGAGATTCAATTTGCACACAGTCACACTTCCACTTCAATATGTACCCTGTATACGTCATCCCCAAAGGGGCATATCTTGATAGTGTAGTGCTGTTCCAAAACGTTTACTGTCGTTGCACATTTACTGGAAATGACGGTTGCAATATTTACCTGTGTCTTCTCTTCTTTTTAATTGTGGATTTCAACTACTTGAGTTGGCGCCTAACCTTCTGCTACATAACCAACTGTGGGTGATCAGGCTCGATCCCAGCAGGCACAATTTGGGGTGGCATTGAGTGCAATTTTGAAGTAATTCTAGGCGGAATGCACTAAAAATTCAAAGTCAGCCCAAGGATATCATCTGATTTTGTAAGTATACCCCCTTAAAATCTCCAGAGCAAGGGATATTGACAATCATCTGTATTTCTTCCATTTATAAATTATTGCACCAATAGTGGTCTCGTTTTCCATCAAGCTTCTTGTTGATGGTCTTGTAGTACATTCCAGCCTTGTGACTGTCTACAACCTTGTCCCTGAGCTCTTGAGTAGAGATTAGGAGAACTTTCCTAAAGGGCCAGGACTAATTTGTGTGCTACATGGACACACAACCTGTCTGTGGGAGTCAAAATGCTCTCTGGTTGATAGGGGATCAAAAATTATTTCCCTCAATCAAATTACAGTATTTTATAAACAATTTTTTTCTGGATTCTACCAGTCACCAGCTGGGTACTCTGAACTGCCGTTCGGCGCATCCACACAAACCACAGTCAGGACCCTTTCCCCAGCCCTAAGATGTAGGGAAATAACCCTCTCGTTTACTGGGGATGACTCCAACACAGAGGCACCAAGCCGGGGGGCTAACAATAAGCCCACACCAGCTTGCCGCCTCTCCCCTGCAGCAACTCCTGAGAAGAACAAGGTCCAGCCCCTCTCAAGGAATTTGGTTCCAGAGCCCAAACTGTGACTGTGACTATATCTAGTCGGAATCTCTCTGCCTCCTCCACAAGCTCAGGCTCCTTCCCCACCAGAGAAGTGACATTCCATGTCCCAAGAACCAGATTTGGCCGCCGAAGACCAGGTCGCCCAGACACCCGCCCTCAACCACTGCCCAAATCACAAAGCACCGGACCCTTATGCTTGCCCCTGCAGGTGGTGGGTCTGCAGGGGGAGTTCCTGTGTGGCTTCTTCGGGCTGGGCTCTGCCAGGCCCCACGGGTGAAGACCTGGCCACCAGGCGCTCGCCTGCGAGCCCCTCCCTCAAGTCTGGCTCCAGGGTGAGGCCCCGGTGTCCCACGTCCGGGCGAGGTGCGGTCACTCCTCACGTTGTTCGTCATAGGGGCCTTCTGAATCACTCTTAGTCTGGCCCGTCACCTAGAACCTGTTTGCCTTGGGAGACCCTACCAGACTACCCGACAACATAGCTCCTAGGATCACTCGGGCACTCAAACCCCTCCACCACGATAAGGTGGTGATTCACGGAGGGGTTACCAAATTTAACAGAGAAAAATGTGTCAAAGTGTATCAAAGTCAAAAAACTTACCGATGTTTTAGTATGCAGCCCCTGTATTGGAAAAAAATAATGGACACCCCTAAACTAGACGCTCAGCAGCTTAAAATCACTGCATACTAATTTTCTAGCCATGTGCCAAAATTTTCCCAAAATGACATTCCTCAGCTGTCTGATTGGCCGAGATGTTTATGGGTGACAACGCCTCTTGGTGCTTTAGCAAGCACTTGACAGCCAGTCGATGGACAGACTTGTTTTTTTTTGCAGGATGATTTTACAACTAAACATTTTGAAATCAAGAGGTTCCAGACGGTGTTATCCGTCCTCTTGCCAAAAACAGTTCCCTCGTCTGCTTCCTCCAAGTGTGTATGTAATTAAGAGAGACTCGGTTTACGGGATGTCTCAATCACCCCGGGCCTAAAATTGAAAGCCTCCTCATTGTTTGCTCTCTTAAATCCAGCACGTCAGGCTGTCATTTTCATACTACCGAGTAGGATTCCTTCCCGAGGCGATGAGTCTTCTCAATAGACACCCTAAGACCTAAACACTCCTTAGGGGATAATTCCGGCAAATTTCACTTGAATCTTTCGGGCTGCACCAATCTCCCTTGCACCTTTTTGGAGAGGACTCGCGGCTGCCTCTTGGGGAGGCGAGGTCGGGCCGTCCTCTCTGTGGGGTGCCTGCTGGGGGGGCCGTGCTCCGGTGTCTTCCTAGTCAGACTCTCGCTTTTGGAGGGAGTGTGGTTTGGGATGCGTGGCTGTGTTCACCATGAACATCTCCTCATTCTCTGTTTCACTCTGATGCAGTTATTCTGTCACTGCAGAGTAATGTAGATTTTTTGCACGTGTCATCTGGATGGTCATTGTTCAAGAGGTTCTGTTTTTCTTGTTAATTTTATTTTATGTTTATTATTATTAGTACGTATCTATGTATGTATGTATGTGTATACATACTGAGTATATGCACACTGTATGTGTGTGTATGTATGTATGTATGTATGTATGTATGTATGTATGCGTGTACACATATGTATATACACAAACACATATATATATACACGTATGTATGTATATGTATATACACATATATATATACATACATACTTTTTTCTTTCTTTTCCTGTATTTTTGCTCATTTTGCTCTGTGACTGTTCTGGTTCTTGCTGAAATTGTGACTATTATGGTTGTTTATAATATGGTTGAAATATGTTTGTGAGGTTTTTCTGCACCCTTTCTTATATCCCCCCACCTATCTCTTTTCAGGTCAGGTCTGACATCGAAATGTGTTTCAACAAAATTCATAATAAACGCAGTCAAATGTCAAGGGAGACTCATTTGGATTATGAAGTTTCCCTTGGCAAAGCAATTTCGCTCAGCAGTTAAAGGCAGAGCTTGACTCCCATTTAGCTGTTATGATGCTGGACAAGACAAAAAAATATATATATATATTAAAAAACAACTTCAGTATCTCCTAAAATGAGAAAAAATGTAAAAAAGCTCAGCATTGTCTAATAATCAGCAAACAAACTGCAAAAACTTAATGGGCCTTCAATTGGTCTTAATTGTACTCCTATAGTCAAATAATTTTCAACATTAAATATTTACTGAGATGCAAAGAATATATATATATATATATATATATATATATATATACATACATACATACACACACATATGTATGTTTACAGTTTGTTTACCTGTATTTTTTAAGAATGTGCCGCTGGCCCAAGACAAAAAATGTGGACCAAAAATGGCCCCCTGCGTGCCCTTTGGACACACCTGGCTGAGACGTTCTGGCCTCCACAATGATTATTCTTGATTTCAATAAATCATGCAACATGAGCCCAGCTAGGGCGTCAGGACAGCTGCATTTACAGAAAAAGACCACCACCAGAGCTCCTGTGTCGCCTTATTTAATTCCTTGTGTGACGCCAGAAGCTCTGTCCATGAGCAAAGCTCATGGAATATGCTTAATGCACTTTTAAGCACTTGTAAGAAAAATGTACGTTGCGAGGGTAGCAAAAGCAGCTATTAAGCAAACATTACAAAGTATGCAGCCGGTGGCCTCCAAAAAACTTCATGTACTTATGGCACTTTCACTCTGCTGCCGTCAATCATGTACTTGGTACTTATGTAACCATTTATATGCGATATACTATATGTCTGGTTGTGTGACAAATGGGATCCCATCAAATGATTTACGTCGCCACTGCTTCGTGATTTAAAGAGCACTAATTTAAAAAGGTGACAAAAGGCTGAGCTTTCCATGAAGTGGCTGCTCCAAAGGCTGGAATGTGGAGGGACAGGAAGTGAGTGGCAATGCTGAGTGGGGACCAAAGGGGGATTAGAAAAAAGCATTCAGAGTGAACATCCAATTAGCTTGTCAGCATGTACTGAGCATGGACTGAGCATGAAAGTCAGCAGCCCATGAACACACGGACATATGGAATGCTAGCAGGATGAATGCACTTCTGACCTCACTGCGATACCAACACCAAGAAAAAGATTATGCCTTTGTTTATTCCTGCATCAAATCTCAAAAAAAGACAATAGAGAGATTTGCGTAGTTTGTAAATAAATATGTTGTTGTTTTGTAACACACACTGACATGGGACATGCTGTCTTTGGACAGTGCACACGAAGTACCAGCCACCAAACACAGCAAAAGGCTTATGGGTATCTCATTCAGTCTCAATGGAACACACACACACACACATGTTGGCAACACTAACAGGTGGGGTCTTCAATTCACCTCAAAGACCTGGAGGTTGTTGCAGCATAAAATTTCTAAATGTTACATTCTGTAATAAATAATATTACTTTTACCATATAAAATTATATTTTTACAAGTATAATCATATTAAATATTACCCCTGCGTGTATGTGTGTGTGTGCCTGTGTGGGTGGGTGGTTGGGGGATGTGTATGTCTGTGTCCTGTTGCTGCTGGCCCACACTCAAGTCTGATGATGAATTGTGCAATTATTAATAAAGACAGACAAAATAGCAAACACAGAGTGCAGAGGCTGCACCACATTATGTTTTATATTTGACAGCTAATATAAGCTGCTGGACACATACATTGAAATGGTTTTTCCCGCTCTCAAGTTAACTAACTGGCTTGTAAATAAATATGGGTTGGTAGCTGTTGGACATCTTTATTGCACACGCTGGTTTTTCGTTTTCTTAAAGTGTGTATTTCCTGCAGCAGATGTATGAGAAAGTATGCACAAACAAGCAAACGTGTCATGTCTTTGCAAATGGATACAACCTTAACCAATGAACAACCACTTATGGGAGTGTGTGTGTGTGTGTGTGTGTGTGTGGTTTCATGTGGCTTAGGTCCTTGTTGTGCGTTAGTAGACATGAAACACATCAAAGTGCACCTCTAATGTATCACATATGCATCACTGCGGTGATGACGCAAGGGTGGACTTCTGTGATGATTCATAGTCACAATCTGCTTGACAACCCCACGAAAAAAAAGAACAAAATGTCACCACCTGGCACATGTAATGTGACTAACAGCATGTTCTTTTTAGCTCAGCTGCTCATGAATACAGAGCATGTCATTAACAGAGCACCTCTCAATCGTCCCTGCTACCCCTCCCTCCATCTCGCCAACTTCCTTCCTCTTGACCACGGATCACTGATGAGTAAACAGGAGAGCTGCGTGCCTCTTATTCCCTCTCATATGCATTCGTTTGAGGCTTGTAACCTTGTGGTTAGGCGCTGTGGGGCCAGCAAGTACATAGCTTGATAGCTTAAATATGAGCCATCAAGATCGCGAGTTCAAACAGCTGAAATGAGTTTTCTCCGTATGGTGGCTGGGCTCTCTGTAAGAAATAAGGTGAGCACTGTCATCCGGGAGTAACTGTGAATAGAACGCGCACAGAGTGACCTTGTGTTCAGTGCAAAGTAAGCTTCAAAATAAACAAATGTTATTTTCCTGGATTCTACCACAGAAACTACCAGCATGCACCCAGCATGCATTGTGTAATAGATTGGTAGCCACCATGTACAAAAGCGTTATTGTTATTGTAGTCCAGACATACAGTGCAATTTGAGCTCACTTCCACATTATATCGTTTTTTCAGAAATTATTGACTTAAAAAATGAGCGCCGTTTCATGGTATAGTATGGCCTGATATTATTAGTCAAAACCTATTGAAAGTGATACATCGTATTCTGGTCATTACACAGCAGTCATGACACAAAACCTCGAGGCATTCTCTTACATTACCATAACATTGCATGAAGTCACAAAGTCAGCCATGGCATGTTGGACAAAAGTTTCTCTTCCCATTCCGTGTGGAAGAGGTAAGATTTTGTCTTCTTATGTTTGGAAACATTACATTTGTGGATAACTGGCTACCTTGCTGTCTTACTATCTTGAGTCCCTGCAGCATGAGAGTTGAGCAATGTGTTGTAAACAAAGAATAAAAGGAGTGTAAAGATTGGTTTATGTTTGAATAATTTAGCGCGAAAATGAGACGCGCAGAATCAGGCGGAGACAACTTTTGCAGCATTTATAGTCCGTGCGTCATGTCCCCCGCTGGTAGCCCATATTTTCCCCAGACGATGGAGTGTAGAGCGTATATGCCATGCATACAACAATGCACCATAGTAGAAGTAGAAAGCGTTGTTTACAACATGGAACAAAGACGACGTTCTTTTTTAATGCATAATAAAAGGCAAAACCACGGAAAAAAGAGATGGCTCCCCTATTAAACTAAAATCGACATGACAACTTTTTTTTTTTTTTTTTACTGTCTCCTTGTCTCGAAGAGGCAACCTTATTGACAATCTGTCGATCGCGGTGATCTTTATGAGCCAAATCATAAAGATGTCTGTGTTTTTGAACTTCCGTCCCCACAAGCTTTTGCTCCTCCGCTATGTTTTTCCGTGCGGGACCATCCATGTAGTTAAAAAAATTTGTAGGTGCGCGGAGCGGAAAATTGGGCCGCACGGTCACCGCGGGGAGGGGAGTGGTTGCAAAAGTGACGTAACTTGGCCGCGTGGAGCTATGTGGACCATGCGGATGCGTGGAGCATAAACGTGACTATATGAGTGTTATTTCATGTCTACTGGGCTCTAATAGTGTTATAATTTGTATTTAAAGAGTCATAAACAGGTTTTCTACACTAACTATAAAACTATTTATTAATATTGATTCCTATACCGCAAAAATTATTCTATCAGGTCTGTAACCAATTAACCGCAATAAACAAGTGACGAATGTACGACATAACATAACAGCTCTTTTAAGATATATGATACCCAGGAACTTTAAGGAAAAATATGCACAAATGATGTAAAATGAAAATGATGTAAACAAAAAGAACAACCTCTATTACTGCCCATTTTCTTTATATCTCTGGTCAAAGTCACAAGTAAATGTGGTATTGGTTATTCTTGATTGTCAACAACTGCTTATGCCGAGTTATGACATGAGTCAACAAGCCCAAGAGGTGTCGACTTTAACGGGTTCCGTTGTACAGTCGACCCTCGCTACAAAATGAACATATTTTGCACCCTCACATCAAAATGAAATTTCATCTGCAGATAGATTTGAAAGTGAATTATTATTCTACATACGTTTTTATCTCGTCCTGAAGCTCTGATCCATGAGTTTGAAAGGCCTAAAGTTGGATTTCACTTTCGAAGCAGTGTAGGTCGAGGTGGTGGTCAACACTTATGAAATTGAAGAGGAAGAAGTCATCTACCGAACAAACGTATACGAATGAAAATCCACACCAAATCTTATGGAAAAATTGCACTGTTAGGTTAATTGGCGACTCTAATTGGCGTCCTTTTGAGTGTGAATGTGAATGGTTGTATGTCTGTCATGTGAGTGGCTGGCGACCAGTCCAGGGTGTACCCCGCCTCCTGCCCAAAGTCAGCTGGGATAGGCTCCAGCATACCCGCAACCCAAATGGGGATAAGCAGCATAAAAAAATGGATGGATGAATGGATTTTAAGGATGTCCACACAGATTCTCTTAACAGAGCGCACACACTCAGCGTCAGATTTTTGCACGACGTCATCCATGCACCTCACTGAACAGGCCAAATCCAAATGTTACACGAGTAAGGTTTAACATATTTATCATCAAAAGTGCTATAAAAAAAAATCACATCCATATAAAGCCTACCGTGACGTGGTGGATGAATCTTGACACCCTTAATTCATAGTTATGCTTGTTCTTGTTTCCTAGTCAGAACAGATTGGTGTCCTTTCGCATGGTTTTGGAGTTGGCTTGCTACCTCTCGATAGCGATGTGAGGTGGTGCATCACTACTCTAGAAAAATAGTTTGTCGTATTAGCAGCTGCAAGAACAATGTCGTTGTAGCTTGGTTTTTATACAGGTCACTTATGTACATAGAACTTTGCTGGTGTTGTTTTTGGGGGACTTTATGGTATAAACAGCTGTGTGTCGTTACGTACTTTGTTAGCTCCCACGTGCTTATCGATGTTGAAGAAGCAATCAACTATTGTAATCTAGCGCTGCCTTAATCCTCTTTGGCATGGAATTCACCAGCGACCCACAGGTTGTTACTGTAACCCTCCTCCACGATTACAACACTGGTGGATGTTAGACAACTTGCGCTCCTCCACCTTCCTTCCTTCCGCTTGAGGATGCCCCATAGGTGCTTAATTGGGTTCAGGTCTGGAGGAGGTGTGTTTGGGCTCTTTATCATGTTGGAAAAGTAGCATGCGGCCCATTTTTACCTTCAGAATGTTGCAGTACAAGTTGGATTTTATCTTTTCCCTCAAAGAATCACAACTCCCCAGTGCCGACAGCACTCATACAACCATGCTGTAGACTGTCTATCCTGCTACTATGTTGTGTGGCCAGCTATCTGAACAATAACGGTGGAGTGTGTCGATGCATTTTCAGTTCATTAGTAAATCCATACAGCTATACAAGCTGTACACTGACTACTCAAATGTATATCCACATTTACTTTCTGTAGCATTGTCCCTTGACAAGATATACTGTAATAAAAATGTGAGAGCTGTACTCACTTTTGTCACATACTATTTTATAAAAAGAAGTTACAAACTCTGAAAGGTGAGGAAATTGTTCTGTCAAACTCTAAAAAGGTGAGGAAATTGTTTCCTAGACATAAAGTCATGTGATCTAAAAAAAAAAAAAAAACCCTGCCGCTTCTACGCTCGCAGACACACACACAAAGACACACTGTGCTCTGAGCAAAGTGGTAAATTGAATGAAGAAAAGGCTGCAAAGGAACAGGAAGCTGTTAGTGGTTTTAGTGAGGCGCTGACGCCAAGGTGACGTGGAGGTGAGGCGGCACTCGAAAGGTTAACGAGCGTTCTCGGGCCATTAATGGCAATGGTGAACAAACATGTCTGCTTTCTCTTCGCCTCTTAATCTTCTGCACTGCTGACTTACATAAGGAGGAGCGCTGTCTGCCTCCCGTGTTCTTGGGTGAAAGTTGATAGAAATTTGTGTGGCGCTAACTTATGTCCAGCACGTACCCTTGAATGCAAGGGATTTTGAGCAAGAACAATGGCACTAAAAAGGCCCCACTGGTCATGTGAGCTGGACTTCATGTTCTTAATTTGCAACACACCACTTTCAAACTTCCCCTTTGACTGCATGTGGACATTTCTTTGAATGGTCTTCAAAAAAGAACAGCTAATGCATGTGTAATGAGACTCATAACAGGAATTGCAAAAACCAACTGTGTTACTCTGTTTTGTATTGGTTTCCGCTACATGTAATTGATTGTTCTCCTATTACGTGATTTTCCCTCTCTGGAAGCCGTTAAAAAAAAAAAAAAAAGTTTCAGGTCATCCATAACGTCGTTTCCGTGTGGATAAAAGGCTGAAATGATATAATACTTTGCCATTTTGACCTGAAAATGTTTCCGTGTGAATAGCCCCGTAGACAGTAGTCAAACATAGTAGAAAGCAACAATGCAGAACTACACTAGCACAATTATAAACATCTTGTTTAAAAGAGTATTGAGCAGTATTGTAAAAAAACAAACTATACTATGGCAGTGTTTTAAGTTAAACCCTTGCAGTATTATGTGCACATGTCTACATTTTCTACTTTATACTGACAATTAGACAGAGATTTCTGCTCCCCCACTGACTGTGTAAGTGTACCTAAAAAATATGAACAGTGCAGAATTTGTATGGTAGGTTGTACTGTAAAAGAGGGAGCCAGAATATAAGGGGGCAAAAACACATGAAATATAGGTTATTCAAAATCAGTCGTATTTTATTGAAGGATATAAGTATCTGTTCTTCTTACCAAGCAGTAAGCATTATGACCCTCTCATTTGCATTCTGACAGTTATGTGTCCATAACACACAAATTAGTCCTGTCGCTTAAGGAAAGTACTCCAAAAGAACACAAAAAGTATTTTCCATTGAAACTTTTACACCCCCATGACCAAGACACAAGACCAAAGAGCTGTCAAAGGACCACAAGGACAGGCTTGTAAACCTGTACAAGACTGGGATAGACTAGAACAGTGGTTCGCAAAGTTTTTACAGTCACATACCCTTTCACTTTAATGTGAAGCCATTACCCCCTTATCCATGCATACTTAAAAACTACACCTTTTTATCTTAATTCAATTAAAATATTGAACATAATTATTTGGTTAATTAATTTTATTGTAATTCCGGGTCAAAAATGTGTATTTGGCATGCTCACAATTTGATAAAGTTTCACATTACCACTGATTAATAGATAAGTATCATCCTGAAAATATTTTAATCCAGTCTGATGTTGGTGTCCTTTTGTTTGAATGGCTTGAATTTGTGCATCATTTTTTGTCAACTCACAATGGCTATGGTTTAAGTCTGCATATTAATTTAATACCAAATTGAAGGGCAAAGTTTAACAGTCCCTATAAAGCAGTGTCCAAATAAGCTCACTCACAGTGAAGGGTTTTCACCCCTGCGCCATGCTGAAAGCCATATAACATCAGTCAGATCAGTCTCCCTCACACTGGAGCTTCATCCTAGATGTCATAAGGATGATTGCGAGAAAGGTGAGGGACCAGCCCAGAATGACATGGGGTGAGTTGGGTAATGATCTCAAGGAAGTTGGGACCACATCCGCCAAGCCAAGCATTAGCAACACCTTCCTGGAATGGATGGAGATTTTGCAGTGTCCACAAGGTTCCCTGCTCAAGACACACCCATCCAAAGTTTGACAATCAACACCTGAATGGCTCAGATAAGGCTTGGGAGAATGTGATGTGGTAAGGTGAGACCAAAATCGAGCTCCTTGGCATCAAGTGGACTTGACGTGTATGAAGGGAGAGAAATGCACCCTTCCCTACTGTCAAGCATGGATGTGGAAACTTTCTTTTGAGGCGTTGGCTCTCCCTCCCTTTCTCCCTCCTGAAATTTGTGCAAGCCTGGTGACCAACTACAAGTAACATCTGACCTCTCTGCTTGCCCACAAGAGTTTATCATTATCAAATACTTATTTCCCTCAATCCATTTCAAAATTAACTAACCTTTATTTCATGTAATTTTTCTAGATTTGTTTTTTTTACATTCTGTCTCTCTCTTTCTTAAATAATATTTTGGACAGTTGATATCTTTGTAAATGGCAAAATTTACACAGTTAATACTTCTTTTCCTCTCTCTCTGTGTCAAAATGAACAATAATCTACACATCTTTTTCTTCTCTTTGCTGCAAAGTGTAACCAACATTCTACTCAACTGGCATAACTGGTTTAACGGGTGGGTGCAAGAACAACTTCACTCTGTCACATCCAATCTGGATATTCTTCTAACTTTGGTATCATCATTGTCAGCACTTCAACTGACCCCTAAACCACCTCTGACCTCCTCGCATCTTCTCAGCCTGGTTTCACCTGATCCATGGGCTTATCGCTCCCTCTCTCTCTCTCTCTTCCACACACACACACACACACACACTCACTCATAGAGAGACGTATACAGTAGAAACCACATGCAGACGTGTAAACAAACACTATTAAAGGCAGACATGGCCCTGGTATGGGAGGTGGCTCGTTAGTAGTAATCAGCTTAGCGCTCTCCAACGCCCACCGAGGTTAAGCTCTTTACAGACAAAACCAGTTAGGAGCATGGCAAGGTGATGCCCACAACACCACGGAGACATGGGGAGCGGAGTGCTAGTGCTGTGACATGGAGACGATGACCTGCAATGCGATGAAGTGACAAGCGGCACACATACATGCACACACACACGCACAGGAATAAGATTTACAGTCTTTTCTAGAAAGTGTAAGGATGGACAGAAGAGTCAAACAAGAAGGAGTATGTAAAAGGAGGGAAACGCTCCCTCTTCCTCCTCCTCCTCCGACGAGTGTGCACTCAGTCACCCCAGTAGGTTGGTGGGTGGCTGTGTCCTTCTTTTTAGGGCCGGCACGCATCCAAGAGCACCGCACACACTGGCACTCTGTAGCCAAGCTCACGCTCGTACTCACGAGCGCCCCCACACACACACACGCATGTATAGCGACTTACACACGCACACACGCACGCAGCCAGCGCATTAAGGTCTTGTTCACACTGCAGCCAAATATATTTTGTAACTCGAATCGGATCCTTAAGACAGAGCTCAGATCAGATTTGCTGCGTCCACACATGAGCTCTGTCTGCATGTGTTGATCTGGTAACGACATCTGCTGATGACATGGAATACAAACACAAATGTGTGAGTGCTGGAAGAAAAGACAAAAAAAACAACATGGCCAAGTTGCAGTGCAAACTTGTATGTCACTGTGTGCTAGGTGTGTATGTGAATGATGCCTAGTCCACACTTAGGCAGTTAGCTCTCAAAACAAAGTTATTTTTCCACGATTTGGCCTATCATTCACATGAGCCCGCTGATATATGGCACTAGAAACAAAGGCTTTCAAAACCTCCGGCCAAAGTGTAGATTTGGCGAAAACTCTGGTTATACGTTTGGGTATGGACGCAAATAATTGGAGTTTTGCGTTTCCAAACGTCAACGCCTGCGACAAAGATGTCAGAAACAACATGAATGTCCTCAGAACTGACGATTTTTTCTTGCAACTTGTTGACTTTGTATTCTAAAACAATGTTTAGAAGTAATTCTACCTCCTTGTCAGTCTACACGCACAAGCCTGGCGCTATGTTTTGTTTTGTGGAAGTGATGGGATGACCGAGGATGATTCTGATTGGATAGAATTTTAGTAAGTATTGCCGCCTACAGGTGTGGCATGCTTATGACCGTGATTCCCAATACATTTATTGGGTAGCGTGAGGATGCATTTTATTTTATTTTTTTAAATACGAGTTGGTGTGGACACCATTTTTTTCATAAACCGAGTGGAAAAAAATATGCGGTTTTAAAAATACCCTGCTACGTGTGGACAAGGCCTGAGTGACTGATACAATATTTAGAGGCACAAGTCACCATGGAGTGAACAAAAAGAAAGCCACTTTCAGCTAAACAATATTTGATTTCTACCTGCTTGTAAAGTAAACGACGTGCTAAAGGGCTGGCCAACAATGACAGGCGGCCTGGCTAATGTGGCAAAAGCTTAAAAGTCAGGCACAAGCGTACACATTTGACAGATTCCCTCCCCCATGGCCATCAGTGTGCAAAAAGCATGTCATCCTGTGTTTACTTTTTAGATGGCGTCTCAAATCGCCACACATCAAACCAATAATACAATGTTGTTGAAATACAATGTGCTAAATATGTACTGTTGTTGCAGGAAGCCTTTGTTGATTCAATAAAAAAGGTCATGCAATCACTACGTTTACATACAATAGTGCCTTTCTTTCATAGTAATAACCAGAATATAGTAAATACTGGGAAATATTTTTAGACATGCAAACACCTTTTCAGATTGCCAATTCAACGTGTAGGTGATTTTGTGATTCTTAAAAATCTAAATATGGACTCTCGCGTCTGGCTGTATCAACCAATTTTAGGCCATATAAACAGGTAAAATG
This sequence comes from Oostethus manadensis, assembly GCA_024372805.1. NCBI lineage: Eukaryota > Metazoa > Chordata > Actinopteri > Syngnathiformes > Syngnathidae > Oostethus > Oostethus manadensis. The sequence goes on along the minus strand of QODF01000027.1, from coordinate 1,638,393 downwards.
TGTCCCACAAGAAAATTGAGTCAGTATTCCGTATACCCAATTCTCAGATCGCAAACTATTGTGGAATTTGTTTGGTTCCGGCATGGTGCAGAACAGAGACGGTAAAGGTTTACATTTGTGATAAATGTAACAAATACCTTATATGCCAATCCAGAGCATCCCAAATTGCTCAATGGATGACATTTGAGGTGAATTCAAGGAATTGTGCGCAAATCGTTGCAGCATTGGGCTGTGCATTATCAAGCTGCAAAATGAGGGGATAAATGGAAATGGCCAATGCGCATCAGGATCTTGTCTCCGTTATGTTTGTTCATTTAAAATGCCATTAATAAAATGCAACTGTGTTGTGGGCCGAGCAGCCCATTGTGGCGGTCCAGTTATGGTATAGGCAGGTGTATGTTATGGACAATGTACATAGAAAGATGAAGAGTCAAATGAGTGCAAATTTAAGGTTTGGCACTTTAAAGATAATATACATTTCCTGCATGGTTTTCATGGAAATTGTGGGGTATCTTTTAAGAACACAAATGTTTTTTAACCCGAAATGACGTCCATATCAAGCATGGCTATAGCTGACCCTCCATTGGGTTCCATGTGACGGGCAAAGAAATGAAGATAGTCGGGTCCTGCCTGGCAACCTTCAAGTAGTTATGTACCAAAATAATTTTTTGAAAGGTCGTTGTGGGAGCCAGGGGCGGTCAAGGCCTTGGGAATACGATAACATGGGAATGAGAAGCAAAAGTGATTTTGAATTCCCGAGACGTGTGTGTGTAAGCCCTACCTTTGCCTTTGTCTTCAATGAGTCAGCACTTTTTCCCCCTTTTCGTGCTTCCTCCCCAAAAACTATGCTGACTTTCCATAACTTTTCTTTTTTTCTTACAGTACGGAAAAAGCCGTAAAAAGCACCTGTACATATTTCTGTGACAGCTTTTAGTGTTTGATGCAAAGATTACAAATAGCTGGAGAACAAATAATGTGTGTATTAAACATGCACTGAGTCTACAGGCTTAACAAAAGGCAGGGTGAGATTACTTTTGAGTGTGTCTGGGTGTAATGTTAATATTAATTCAACCAACTATGATAAATAATGCTCATACATACACATGGCAAACCAACACAACATTTAAGCCAAGTAATGAGATACTAATGGTAATACAAGTGTTGCAGTGGATTCCTTCACGTTACATACTTCATGGCTGGACAACACCTATTTTTCCAGGTGTGCGTCTAAACACTAGTCTGCCTCCCTCCCTTGATCTCCACCACTGTGCTGCCAACGTGTCCAGGCTGGTACTGACCTTCTAGTCTCCTTCATTCATTAGAAACCCTGTGTGTGTGTGTGTGTGTGTGTGTGGCAAAAATGTGGATTACAATTTTCTTGCTGAGATATTGATTCTCTGGGACAAAAATTTCTACAGAGACAGACACCCACACGCTATTTTCAGGGCCATGCGCTTTTATTTTAAAGAACATACAGTTTTTATTATTATCACTACTGTGAGAATACCCGTTGTCTTGTTTTGCCTTAAAAAAAAAACAACAACTTCCAATTATTTTTCTGCCCTTCTTCTTAGGAGGTCCTGAAAGGGCAGATAATGGTACTTTTTAATAGAAAGACAAATAAATAATCCATCAAGTCAAAAAAACGGCATGCTCGCTCACTCCGCAATGCATTTATGCATGTACTAAAGACGAGCTAAAAAAAAGTCAATTCATTAACGCAATCGCTTCTCCCGCGAGCTAATGAATGATAGCCAGTGACCGAGGCCGCCAAGGATCGTGTTGCTCATCTTACTAACGACAGCAGCGTGCGGGTCCTTGAGTAAAATGGCGGTTTAGTTTGTGATGGAGCTAGTTAAGAAAAATAAAAAAATATTTACATTGTATGTTAGTGTGACTCAAGATACGTTCTGTAGATGAGACCGCATCACTTGCTTGAATTCAGCGTGTTGGTTGGGGGAGGAAGAAAACACACAAACACGAGGAACCTTCAAAGCTCCCCCAAAACCCAAACAAAGAAAAGTCGTTATGCTCAGTGTGAGCTCGATTTTTCCCACCCTAACAACCAGCCAGACTAAAGAGAGTAAAAGAGGAGTAAATCTCCTTGACTTTAGCAAACAATAAAAAAAACAACTTTGCAACCTCATCTACTTATTCAAAGAAACTTATCTTATTGTGTGGCGCAAATATGAGATAAAAAGTGCCTGAAAGTGCTCATGATGCTGTAATTAGGCCAATGGACTTGATAGAATGTGTCTCGCTGTGCATTATGCAACAGTACGTTACAACCATATTGGCCACACCTCCTTGCTTTTACATATACTGTAGTTCTGCAAGAAGTCGTTTAGGAGCTATTCTGCCTAATTCTTGAAAGCAGAGCAGGTTACACCAAATGTCCTCTAAGGAGGCGGGCGGGGTCATATCCTATCCACGTGGTTTTCGTCTTGCATAACATGACCTGAATTTCACTGTCAGGGGGACACACCTGTCACCATAACCTGAGTGTGTGTGTATTATAAAGGGTCTGTAAAGCTACACGACCAAGACCTTGCTGTCTTTACAATCAATAAATTCAATATTTACTAAGACTACTTTACTTTACGAGTACAGAAAGCTCTTTTGTTCTCACTTACTGAGGGAATAGGCAAGAGGACAACTGAACCATCATCCATGCAAAAGCTATAACACGAAATTATTGCATATCATATGTTGTACTTTGGTTAATTTACAGATGCCTTAGAGCAGGGGTGCCCAAAGTGTAGCAGCCCAGGGGCAATTTTCATCCCCCAGCTAATCTTATATTGTAAAATTCACTAAAGATATTTGTACCCATGCAAATGATCTAGACAGCAACACGCCGGCCACTGATCCAAATGGCCAGTTATGCATGTGATTTGATGCATTGTTGGTGGGTAAGGGACCCTTAAAATACGCACAGTTGCGCCAGGATGGATACACATGTTTGCAAGATTTGCTTTGTAACCTATAACTATAACATATCTGACATGCAGAGTGTTTTTTCTTAAATCTGAATTGCTTACTTAACCTCTATTTGATTGTTTGTATTGTGGTTAAGAATATGAATTTAATATTTGGTATACTAAAGTATGTCCAGTAACATCAGCCCACCGACATCAGCTTGATATTAGAATAAAAATGCAATATCGTTCAACATCGGCATAATTTTTTCTCTATGATAAAAAACGATATGGCCCTTTACATGCCAAAGTTGCAACATTACTGAATTTGCTGCCGATATGAAGCTCTGTGTAGTCAGTACTTCACACCAGGGGATGGCGCACATTTGTAGCCTACCCTAATGAGGATAAGCAGTATAGAAGATGGATGGAATCTTTCAAATCTTTTAAATTAACATTTGTGGGTGTATTCCAATGCAAAGTTTGGGAGATTAAAGACTTTGAACCTCTGCGTGTGTGCAGTAGCGGGCCCGCTCGGCATAACAGGGTTGTCAAAATGGTGAGGGGGGTAGCGCATGGACATAAATATGTAGTCGCCGCAACCATCCGAGCCGTAACGCCAATGTTGCCACCATATTGGATGTGGCAAGAGTCGGCGCAGAGAAGAAGACTCGTCCATGTGCTGTATGGTGGTGTACGGCTCATTTTACTGTCCAAACCAAATCACAGGGAATAACCATTCACAAATAAGACTTAACAATTATCTTTGATAGTACTAGCGGTACACAGATTGCCCGTAGGGGTTATGTGAATACAATTAATTTTTATTCACGGCTTGACTACATTCCAGCCTAACACTGAGATTTACGTAATGTGCTCCAATGCCTCATGTGAACAGCCACTGCCGGTAGTACAGTAAAGAAGAAAAGAGACAGCATGAAGTTGTTCATTATTCTGTGTGCGTTAGATAGACAAATATGTAAATTTGATTATGATGTTGTGCATTCAGATTGTGTCATCTTATATTTTTCTAGATTATGTGCGCTAAATGAAAGCTAGTTTTCTTGTGTGGTGCTGTGACTAATTAGCAAGTTTTCTAAGCTGTACGAGTCATTTGTTTGTTGAATGGATGCACTTACTATGTCAAAAAGCCCCCAATTTGGCACGTGCAAGTAAATTTACGTTTTCATGAATAATGCCCTTCGGGCGTTGCGGCCATGTTTGTTCAGCAATCTGCATCACACGTGGTTGAGACTTATGTGTATGACTTTCTCTGATGCTGCACAGACAAACGTTCATCTGGTCTTTGTTCACAAATGTTAATGCTGTGCGTAAACGCATGGAGGTAAGCTTCAATAATGTCAGCTCTGTGCTGCTGTGCATTTTCGCGTGGTGCGTATTCTCAAGCTATATCTGCTCATATGTCCGTTTGCCTCAAAGGTGGTAGGGATGAACAACTCATCAAGTCCCGGTCCACTGTGTTGTTGTTACTATTATTAAAAAGCGGTTGACTGCTTTTCTCAACATAAAATTTGAGACCCAAAGAGATAATTTATATTGAATGAGGTATTGTCAACTTCCTCATCACAGTATTGGACCGAAAAGCAGAGCTCAGGGTAGTAAAGTAGATGGCAGCCATGAATATGAGTTATCCTCAGAAGATGAGGCTAGTGTTGAGAAGAAAAGTTACTCAATTTCAGTTGCGTGCCGGTGTTTTCAAAAGTGATGAGGAGCAAATCAACATGATGTGCAAGGTATGTTGGTTGTCTGTGATGTCAAAAACCGGCAATACAACAAATCTGTTTAATTAGTCTTCGAGCTAGCTAGTTAGCCTCCAATTTATTTATTCTAAACTTAAAGTGTTTCAAACTAAGTGGGGAAGAAATAAAAAAAAAAGAAACCTAAAATGTACCATTTCCACAAGGAAGGGGAGTAGAACGTTTTTTCCCCAATCATGTCGGACATGCCATGGCTGACTACATGCACTGCTAAGATAATGTAACATTAGTGACCTAGTGTCCAGACTCCTACATATGACTTTTCTTTCAATATTTTTGGACTAATAGTAGACCATAGTGTACCACAAAAAAGCAATTATTTATTAATTATTTAATTTTGGGGGGAAAAAATTCAGCAAGTGAGCGAGGGCCGACTGTATGTTAATACAATGGTTAACTAATATATTGTTTATTTAGTTTTTGGTACAGATGTTTTAAAACTGGCAGGTTAAAAGCAATATAAAAAAATTGAGAGCGGATGACATGAAAAATTTTTGCCCAGCCTTTCCTATCAGCAAGACTCATTCCACACTTCAATGATGCCAACATGGGAACTTTTCTTCTTGCTTTGTCTGTCTCTAACTAGCAGACAAACATCGCTGCCTCCTACAGCATACACAATGATCCCATTGCCACAAAATCATATGAAAACAGAAGAATTTGTAAAAAATGCACATAAGGAGAAAAATCATGTCAAAAAGGTAAAAAAAAAAAAAAGAAAAAAGATTAAAAGGTTAAAAAAATAATATGTTGTCATCAATTCTTCTTTTGTCTCTGGCCAAAGTCACAGTACATGTGCAAGGATTCGATTTCGGCTATGTTTACAATCACCTATGTCGACATCAGTCAACCAGTCTGAGGGCCGTTGAGATAAGCGGGTCCCGCTACACATGTCTCCACAATGGGAAGAAGGTAGGTAGGGACTAAAAGATCTTCATTGATGAAACACGACGGAAGGATGAGGACAAAGACGCCTAAGCATGACCAAGCGGGAGGAAGAGGAAAAGACATGGAATGATACCAGGATGGCGGCCAAGAGATACCAATCTAGGAGTGGAGGAGAATTCCCGTCGGTCCTGGGGTGGCAAAAATACCCTCACAAAAGAATCTTTTATTGGCAGTGGAAAAGAGCGGGGAGTGAGATGAAAGGGGGCGAGTGCTGAACAAAGGCATTTGAGAGCAGGGAAACATTCACAGCCAATGTGTAACATTCTCCCCTACGTTGCCACCCTGACGCCTCTTTGCAAGCTTCTCAACAAAACTTCCTACCAGACCAAAGGGATGCAAGCTTGAAACCAACTTTTGTAGCAATGTTTGCTGAACATACCACCAGGTGGAAATGAAGCAGGAACATACATAAACAAGGAGGCTTGGCAGGGCGCATTGTGGAAGTTTAAGCAAGACAAGTGTTTCACTGATGCACGTAAATCCACACGGCACATTTAAATGCTCCTCTATATGCTCGGGCTGCAGGCGCCGAGCTCCTAACGCGCCAATTTGGAGCAGACAGTGGCTGAACAAGAATGTTTTGCTTTAGGTGGGGAGAAATGTCTGGCCTTGTTTTGCTGCCGCGATCGCTCTCGGAAAGAAAATTCTCAGAATGTAAAAGGCATAAATGACGGCACAACTTTGAAGCCTACTTTGCAATCTACAGGAAGTCCCTGTGTGCATGTTTGAATGCTGTGTAACTACACAGGAGTTCGATTGTTTCAATGTTCCTATCGATAATGATACTACAACACATGGCAACATATTCAAAACATTTATGAAAAGAAATAGAATTTTTTTGTTTGAGAAAAACAGTTAATCATATACGCTGAGGTCAGCTTAAATGGCCGCTTAGATAATAACAGAAATAACATGGTGAACCGGGACTTCATTAATTATTCAGCATAGATGAGTTGGCGACATAAACGGGACAGACCGAAGTGATTATTTTACATCTTATACAAGAAAATGGGATAGACCACTAGAGCAAGCAATCAATGTCCATTTTTACAACGCCACTCTTCAATACAAGGTTCATGTCACATGCAGGACATTTGGTTGACAGGTCAACTGAACCGCAGGATCAGAGTTCAAACGATTTCGACTCTGAGTGGGACGCTTCAATAGCAAGTCTGAATGGTTTCTTTGTGTGGGAACTGTGCTGCAGTGAGATGTTAGCAACAGAAAAACAATGGCTGAAGCAGAGCGGAAACATTGGCGCTTGTCTTATGTATAGAATGATACAACTCTTAAATACCAACAAGGAAAAATCTGTAGCATTTCACAGATGAAATTCCCAAAAAAGCCATAGCTACATGCGGCCTCATCATTAATGCATGAAAAAGTGTCATTTAAAAAGTCAATAATTCTTACCTGTTCCCTCCTTGTTTCCATTCTGTTGTGTCCGCAGCTCCTCTGACTTGTAGAAGTCAATGCTGGCGTACGTGTTGACGTTGGAGCTGCTACCGTTGCCAACCGTCGCACCACCTCCTCCTCCGACACAGGGGCTGGCACCCAGCACAGAGAAAAGACGAGAGGCCTGGTTACCTGGGGGTCCATCCAGGCCCAAATGGAGGCTCTCTTTGTTGGCCAAGTCCAAGTCTATGTAATTCAGGCCTTGCTCTGTGGTAGCCATCTGAATGGTGGTAGAAATGGACTGCTGCTGTCCATGAAGGGGTGAATGACCAGGGTTATCCTGAACAGATCCATTGCGCCATGGCGTGCTTTCAAAGACCAGACGGCGGGGTGCAGCTTGTTCTGGGAAGAGCGAGGCAGTGGAAGAAGAGGACATGGAACCAGAAGTGGAAAAGGACGGTGAGGCGAGGAAGCTTTCAGAGCAGTGACGTCTGCGTCCTTGAGGGTCAGCACGGATAACTTTAGCTCCGTGGTCCGGGTTGGGCCCTGATTTGGTTAAAGGAAAGTCTAGACCTCGTGCTGCAACGGAGGGTTCAGTCCTTGTAGGGGAAGGAGCTTTGGGAGAGATGCTGGATGATGGCCCGGCAGCGGTGTTGCTGTTCAGGCTGAAGGCCATCACTGTGTAGTCCTCGCATGATGTGGGGGACTCAGACTCTGTAACAATCTCTCGGATCTTCATAAGCTGTTCCTCAGCCATTTTAGCCACCTCTTCACCAGGGCCCATTGCTGCTTCATCAGAGGCTTTGGGAGTAAGAGCAAGAGTTGGAAGAGTGGGAGGTGTGTGGAAATGAGGGAAAACCAGTGGGGTCTGAGGTGAGGGAGAAGGAGAAGGAAAAGGGCCCAGGTCCATGTTGACATACTCACAAGCAGCTGGGGGAGAAATGGGGGCAGAGGGGCTGCGTGATAAAGGAATAAAGTTCCCAAGGCAGGACACAGGCCTGTGTTGAGGATGCTGGTTGGTAGTACCATGAGGTTTAGATGATCCATGCCTTAGACTCCTACCACGCCCTCCTCCAGCCCCAGCCTGGCTGCAATTTTCCCCCTTAAACTCAATACTGACATATTCTCCAGGGCTCTTTGGTTCTGGGAGCATGGGATTCTCACGAACCCTGGGAAGGGTGTTAGCTTTGGATACGTCTACAAAAAGACTCACTGGTCTACTTCGAGAGTGGGTACTGTGTTTTGTCAACCCACTGGACATTTGTCGCTGCTGGTGTTTGGTCCCCTCTTTGGAACCCCCAGCAATGATGCACGCCGCTCTATCCTCGCACTCTCCAAGGCTCTCACTGCTGGCTGAGCTAGACGAGTATGAGGAAGAAGAGAGAGACAGGTGTCGTCCCGCCACTGAACTGCTCGCCACTTGTTGCTCTTGGCACCCACTTAACGTCCTCCCACCAACCCCTCCTATACCACCATTGGGCCTTCTGCCACGTCCTGGTCCATCGTCAAAATGTCTGGCGGAGGGATTGTGTTTGTATGACCGTGGGAGGGAATAGTAAGAGTATACCATCTTGGGGACATGTGAACTGTTCTCCGATTGACTGGTGTGATCTGAAGGTGGAGGACTTCCATTCACAGAGCGAGCACTGATTGGAGACATGTTCATGTAGTCACTTCCTGCCCTGCTGTCTGCACTACCACTGCCCACCCAAGCACCGCCAGAGAGACCTCCTCGTTGATCAGGAGAGCAGCTACTATTAGGCGACATGATCATATAGCCATCTGAGGCGGGTGGAGGTCGGATCTGCTGTGGAGGGGACACGCTGTTGTTTGGGGTCATGGTCATGTAGTCATCAGCAGGTTTAAGATCTGAGTCTGGGACAGGAACAGCTGATGACTGGGACAAAGACACTGGAGGTTGAGTGACCCCTGGTAACATAGACATGTAGCCGTTATCCATTCCTAAATCCACACCAACATTTGCTACACCACCTGTTTCACCTCTGAACTCTCCTGCCACATCCAAGTACCCTCCTCCACCCCCTGCTGACCCAGCACTCATGAGACATTCCCTCTGTGTTGAAGAGGACGTAGAAGAAAAGGACTCACGGCTGGTGCTCCTGGACATAATTGCATAGTCCGCTGAGTCTTCGTCTGTTGGCTCGTCTCCTCTGTGCTGACATGGGACCAGCCTCTCCAAAGCCATAGGGGGTAAGGAGGCGCGCTTGCTCAGCAACCTCCGCTCCACTTCACACTCCCGGCTGGATGAGCGGCGGAGCACTCTTCTAGTTTGGGGCAAAGAGCCGCAGCATGTTGCTCCAGGTGCTGGCAAGGAGCTGGACGTCATGTTGCTTTGATTGCTGCTGCCATTGCCACTGTTATTCTGGCCCATTAAAATGTAATTAGCTCCCTCCTTGCCAAGAGAGTGGCTGCCAACACTACCAGCAGAGCTTCCGGGCAGGTTGGGGGATACTAGGAGCGTCTGTTCCCCAGGACTGGAGCCATATTCATCAGAGGAGCCGTAGTCACTGGGTGACCCCGAGACAGAGGTGCCATGCATGGGAACTCGACTGTAGGGGCCTCCCCCTGCCCGAGGACCAGCACAAGATGATATACCCCCAAACTCTGATCCGTGGCCAGAACTGGAGGACAGGCTTGGAGCTGGGGAAGGTGCTGGGGTGGAGATGGAGCGCATCAGACCAAAAGGAGTTTTGGCGGTTGAGGTGGGGGCCGAGCGTGCCGACTTTGATCTGAGGATGGGAGTGGTGGAGCAAGACCCGCTGGTGGACGGACTGGAGCTGAGCACTGCAAGTGGCATGTTCCCCACTAAGCTCTCCTCCACCTTGCTCCCATCACTGGCAGTGCGAGACCTTGGAAAGCCGTGACGGGGTGTGGGAGAAGCGCTGGAGCTGCTAACACCTGTCCCCCCATTAGACCCTGCAGGTGGTTCAGTTCTGGGTCGGCGGGTAAAGCCCACCTGGCTGGGAGGAGGGTTTGAGTGGTGCCGACGTGACGGGACACTGATGGGATTGGAGGCCGTGGCACCACCTCCGGGACCAGAGTTGGACTGAGATTTACTCCGCTGACGAAACTCCTCGCTGAGCGCCTTCATTGCCTCCAGCAATGTTTCGTGCATGTTCTGGGCAACAACGGAATCATCCACCTAGACATCAAGACAGAAAACAATAAGAGTTTTGTATGTCTAAATGCAAATACCCAAAAAGGTTACGGTCTTATGTTGACTATTATCATAAAACTTCGTTGCCGTTTTTGGCATTGTTACCTCCACCAAGTGAAGCGCAAAGCGCTTTGTTGTGTTTTTGCCGGCGTGTATGTGTTTGTGTGCAAAATAACGTTAAAACCTCTCATTTGATTTGGGTGACATTTTCAGAGGTTGTCTATAACCCAGAAATGGGTTATGGAAAAACTGATAAAATTTTGGGGGTGATCCAAATCACCATCTAGATCCAGAAATGTTTAAAAGGATTTGTTAGAGGACCTTTTTCGGCATTTGTGCATATACTGTAATTCCACAAAATTATTCAAAACACTTGGGAAAAAATACAAGTTTCAAACAAGTTCTACTAAATATCAAAATCTGATTAAAAATGTAGCATTATTATTTTGGTGTGAATCCCAATATGCAGGAAATTGTGGCGCTTGGCGGAGGTCTGCGCTCTCCGAGTGCTTTTCCACTTGATAAAAGGGATGCCGGGTTGATCTTTTAAACATGTAGGGAGGACGATGAGAAGCGCACCTGCATCCAGAACTCGCCCGGGCCTGTCACGGCAGAGCGGCCCACCTCAACAAAGAAAAAGTTTTCCGAATGCCCGCAGCGGCGGACGTTCATGAGCTGCAGCACCACAGCCGCAGCATCAGAGTTCAGCTTGACAAAGTTGACTGTCTTTTCGGTCAGGCAGAGGCGGTAGATGCCTACAAGGTTTTTAGCCTGACCCAGACCTTTGGGCCACACTTTGACCTGCCACACCTCTTTGAAGGCTGGTCCAGGATTGGGGACACCATAGTCCCCTGCTGCTCCTCCGTCCGTGGGGTTCTTACCTAAGAAGTAGAAAATGAGACTTTAAATGAGGTTTTAAAGAGCGCAAAGCAACACCACTGCAACAAATGCTAATGTGACCTTCATACATAGGGAAAGAAGAGGAACATCGCCTCTATTTACCACTTTTTCCAAGAACAAGGTGCCTTTATTTTGTCCACTTTGCTGATGTGCAATTTTTCACAGATTTTCAACCGGATCCGAGTGCAAAGTGAGCATACATCAACTTGTATGACCGGCTCTCTACCTGCAGGCTCCATACCTGAAGGTCTTGTTTATCAACCGCACACATATTTACATACCAGGGTGTAAAGAGTGCAAAAAAATGGTAAACTGTTCTTGGAGGGAAATTAAGTATAATTAACAAGAGAAATGTCACCAAAAACTCATAAAAAGGGCTGGGTAGTACTGAGCGGAAGATTCAAAAGACTAAATTTGTCAACTCGTAAAAGTGTGTGGCATTTCATTAGCCATTCCATTCATCCTTTGTGCATGTCCACTCTTGATGAGTGGCTCTTGATGACTTACTTGAACACTTAACAACATTTGGAGCTTAATTGATGCTTCTGTTATTTTCCCTGATCGGAAGCAGGAAATATGACCCCTCTTACTTGTGATCACAAGGGAGACAACATCTGATAAATGAAAGGGCTGCAATTGAAGAAATACCTGAATATTGACTCATGCACATGGGTGGGCCCAGCATTCCTCTACAAGGAAACATCCCCAAAACACTGAATTGCATTGATTGGATGTAATCCCCATTAAAGAGCTACTCTTGTTCTAAAGGGGCTGTATGGATGGTGCTCCATTTTTAACATCATGGTGCATTCCAAATGTTGTGCGTTCTTCTCTTTCCCAAGCCTCTGTTCATGTTGAAATGACGCCTGACGATGCACAGTGGATGCCACATTAGCCACTGGATTCAATTGGGCAAGCACTCACAGGCCAGCTTGTGATTGCAACAACGGTCAACATGTCTTACTGTGTCGTCTTCCTGCTAAAAGATGGAGGATTGCTTGCAAGTTGAACCAAGAATAGACTGTTGTGCTGGAAGTCGATGGAGTCTGTGGCTTCTTCACACACATACGCGCATGCACACACACATACACAAACTGCATGAGAAGACTCATTCAAGGCCATGCGTGGCCATTTCATGCTTTTTTCAGTAAGCACCAGTCCTGTTTACCTCCTGCATTAAGATTTACAACAGGAAGGAGTTGATAGCAAGGGGGTTTGCCCGATGGGAAATGGGGCTGTACACGAGAAACTTCACGAGATTTTACGTGCAAAGAGAAACAAAAAAACAGTATGAAACGTTGATTGGGAGTGTGCAAATTTAGAGTTTGCTTCAATGAAATGCCTTTTTGTGGGCTTTTTTTTCCGTTACAAGAGGCCGTTCAATAAGAAGCAGTGTTTGGAGGACAGTGCACCCTTAAATCTCTCACACTCACACACACACTCACACATCACTTTCATTCCACTGCCACTCAGGCTCACCAAAAACCTTCAAAACGCTTTAAGAGTTGTCCACAGTTGTACAGCAAATACCAAACATCCATTCTTGGTAGGTTACATAAAGTGAGGATTGATCCTTGGTGGAGTATTATAAATTATGAAGCACCCTGGGCTTTTCCTCTGGGGAGAGCTGTGCTGCTCAAACAAAGATGGAAGAAAACTGCCTTTTCTACTTTTTCACTGGGTTACTGAACAAAGAGACAGCCCTGGGTGTGCTGGAAGGCAATGAAGCATTTACCTTGAGCCTTCAATGTGTGGGACAACTTTCAACAACAACCTCGGGGCGTATCTTTTAACGGGAAAACCGGCGGTATCCCAAACGTATTCTTACAGAGTGGCAGAGTTTTGTAAATGAAGCTACAGAAGCAACACTAACATGCCATCATTGCCACAATTAGGTAAAGAGTCAGTAAGTGTTTGCTCAGGGGCATCCAAGATGATTCCAATCTATAGCAAAAGTCAAGTAAAATCCCCTTTCCTCACCAGTGAATGCGTCCTGCTCGCATTTCCAGGGTGTGACCTCATTGCCATAGCATGCTACGATACTTTGTATGCCACAAAGACTGCAAAGTAGACTCCTTTTTCTGCTGGTCTTGGCTACTTTTGCACGCATTCTGGCCAGGCAGGATCTGTGCTTATTCACAGTGGTGCCATGTGCCCCTTCTTGACTTGTTTCAAGCTAAACGTCATGCATCTGCAGCATGTGTAATCTCGCCATCCGGGAGAACACAGAGCTCTGCAGACACCAGCGTTAATTTCACATGTGGTCTGTGTTATTCAGGCAGTGCAGACAGCTGCAAGAAAGGGAGAAAATAAAGGAGGCAACCAGGGATGGGACAAGCAAAAAAATAAACATGAAGAGAACCTCAAACTAGGGCTTGCTGGTTATGCTGGTGCTGAGGTAGTAAACATAGCATCTTAGAACAGAATGTTCCCAGGCTTCCTAGTATCTTTGGACAGAAAGAACAACAGCAGTCTTGCCAAATACATCCATCCATACATTCATCCATTTTCTTCCGCTTATCCGAGGTCGGGTCGCAGGGGCAGCAGCCTAAGCAGGAAGGGCCAGACGTCCCTATCCCCGTCCACTTCGTCCAGCTCTTCCTGGCGGATGCCGAGGCGTTCCCGGGCCAGTCGAGAGACATAGTCTCTCTAGCGTGTCCTGGGTCTTCCCCGAGGCCTCCTACCAGTTGGACGTGCCCTGAGCACCTCCCCAGGGAGGCGTCTGGGAGGCATCCTAACCAGGTGCCCGAGCCACCTCATCTGGCTCCTCTCAATACGGAGGCGGAGCGGTTCTACTCCGACTCTCTCCCGGATGACAGTCCTTCTCACCCTATCTCTAAGGGAGACCCCCGCCACCCTGCGGAGAAAACTCATTTCTTGTACTCCGCTTGTACCCGCGATCTTGAGTGCCTTGAAAGGCGCCTAACAAATAAAATGTATTATTATTATTATTATTATTATTATTATTATCTTGTCCTTTCGGTCACTACCCAAAGCTCATGACCATAGGTGAGGGTAGGAACGTAAATCGACCGGTAAATTGAGAGCTTTGCCTTTCGGCTCAGCTCTCAGCACAGCACACTGCTCCTCCTGAATTCGAGATTCGACTATCCGGCGGATCCTCCTCTCCAGAACCCGTCTATAGACCTTACTGTGAAGGCTGAAGAGTGTGATCCCATGATAGTTAGAACACACCCTCCGGTCCCCCTTCTTGAAAAGCGAGACCACCTCCCCAGTCTACCATGGGTAGTCCATGGGCACGACCCCGATGTCCACGCGATGCTGCAGATTCGTGTCAACGAAGACACGCCCACTGCATCCAGGGCCTTAAGGAACTCCGGGCGGATCTCATCCACCCCCGGGGCCTTGCCACCAAGGAGCTTTTTGACCACCTCGGTAACTTCATCCCCAGAGATAGGAGAACCAGTCTCAGAGTCCCCGGGCACTGCTTCCATGTTGGAAGGCGTGTCGGCGGGATTGAGGAGGTCTTCAAAGTATTCCCTCCACCGGTCCACAACATCTCGAGTCGAGGTCAGCAGCACACCGTCCCCACCATACACGGTGTTGACTGTGCACTGCGTCCCCTGCCGGATGGTGGTCCAGAATCTCTTTGAAGCCATCAGGAAGTCATTTTCCATGGCCTCTTCGAACTCTTCCCATGTCCTAGTATTTGCCTCAGTGACGGCCAGAGCTGCAGACCGCTTGGCCTGCCGGTACCTGTCAGCTGCCTCCAGAGTCCCATGGGCCAAAACGGCCTGATAGGACTTTTTCTACAGCTTGACGGCATCACTCACCGCTGGTGTCCACTAACCGGTTCTGGAATTGCCGCCACGACAGGCACCGACCACCTTATGGCCACAGCTCCGATCAGCCACATCAACAATGGAGGCATGAAACATCGTACACTCGGACTCAATGTCCGCTGCCTCCCTCGGAACATGGTCAAAGCTCTCCCGGAGGTGGGAGTTGAAAATCCTTCTGACAGGGGACTCTGCCAGACGTTCCCTGCAGACCCTCACAATGCGTTTGGGTCTGCCAGGTCTGACTGGTATCCTCCCCCACCATTGGAACCAACTCACCACCTGGTGGAGATCGGTTTACAGCTCCACCCCTCTCCTCACCCTAGTGTCCAAAACATGTGACCCGCAAGTCCGACGACACAACCACAAAGTCAATCATCGAACTGCGGGACAGGGTGCAGGGTGTCCTGGTGCCAAGTGCATATGTGGACACCTTTATGCTTGAACATGGTGTTTGTTATAGACAATCTGTGACAAGCACAGAAGTCCAATAACAAAACACCGCTCGGGTTAAGATCAGGGGGGCCGTTCCTCCCATCACACCTCTCCAGGTCTCACTGTCGCTGCCAACATAAGCGTTGAAGTCACCCAGCAGAACAAGGGAATCCCCCGAGGGAGCACTCTCTAGTACTTCCTCCAAGGACTCCAAAAAGGGTTCTGAACTGCTGTTTGGCGCAATAGGCACAAACAACAGTCAGGACCCGTCCCCCCACCCAAAGGCGTAGGGAAACTACCCTCTCGTTTACTGGGTTGAACTCCAACGTGCAGGCTTGGAGCCGGGGGGCAACAAGAATTGCCACTCCTGCCCGTCGCCTCTCATTGCTGGCAACACCAGAGTGAAATGAAGTCCAGCCCCTCTCGAGAGGACTGGTTCCAGAGCCCTTGCTGTGCGTTGAGGTGTGTCCGACTATATCTAGCCGGAATTTCTCCACCTCACGCACCAGCTCAGGTTCTTTCCCCACCAGAGAGGTGACATTCCACGTACCGACAACTAGCTTCTGTAGCCGAGGATCAGACCACCAAGGCCTCTGCCTCCAGCCGTCACCCAGCTCACTTAGCACAAGACCCCTTTGGCCCCTCCTACGAGTGGTGAGCTCATGGGACCCATGCTACCTTTTCGGGCTGTGCCATACCGGGCCCCATTGGTGCATGCCCCGGCCATCAGACGCTCGCCATTGTGCCCCACCTCCGGGGGCCTCCAATTGTGTTATTTATCATTAGGGTCTTCTGAGCCACTCTCTGTCTGGTCCGTCCCCTAGGTCCCGTTTGTCATGGGTGACTCTACCAGGGGTATGACACCCCCCAACAACCTAGCTCCAAGGATGATTGGGACACGCAAACTCCTCCACCACGATAAGGTGTTTGCTCAGGGAGGAGTTGCAAAATACAGTAATACACAAATACTTGTAATTTTTGAGGACGCAACAATTCAAGTATTAATTTAAATTAGTCCACCTTTACAAACTGCAATATCCAATTCGATGGGCAAAGACAAACAGAACAAATGAATATTTCATCTCACCTAAATTTAAAACACTCCTGAATTTTTAAGCTGCTGCGGAAAGTGGAGCAGCACAATGAAGCGTTGCATTCACTGACTGAACGTGTACATCAACACATCCCATAAAAGGAGTGCATTCAATTGCATCCCAGTGGATAGTGACACCAGGAAACAGAGGGGGTTGTCGTGGGAGTCTATAACGTAACGCGCATACATTTTGGTCACTTCTTGACCTCAACTATGACAATGCTAAGGCTCTGGAAAGTCAGTCACAATCAATACATCTAAAACATTTCCATTATGGCTGGACGATTCTGCAAAAAATCTGGAAAATGTGATTTTCTGGGTTATAATTGAGATTGCGATTCTCTGGGATGATTTTGTCACACACGCACACACTATGCCTACACAGTTGTTTTTATTATTATCATTATGATTGTGATGGTCTTTTACTGCTTGCTTCCAGTGGCCTTTCTGACATTCTTCAGAGGAGGTCCTGGACAGAGAGGCACTTTCATTATAGAAATTAATGGAAAGACTGAAAATAATCAATCTGGTCAAAAACACGGCATGCTCGCTCACTCAACAGTAAATGCAGGTACCAAAGACGAGTTTTGAAAAAGCCAATTAATTAGCTGACGAAGGATAACCAGCAAACCTTGCCAGTCAGGGCGAGTTGGCTTCGTTGGCCTGGCTGGAGAGACTTGTTGAAAGATGGAGAATAAGAAGTGTCGGCCAACAACAGGCTATCAATAGTGCAGCACGAGTCCTGCAGCACGTCGGAGTTTGTTTGTGACATAGCTCGTTATCATTTTGAAAATAGGTCACTTTTTTGCAGTCCCAGGGCCTATGCATTTAAAGCTCCCCTGGTTGGATGAGTTTGGTGTGGAAGAAGTGGCCCGGCGGCAACACATTACAGAAAGCCGATAATCATTCCCAAAACAGTCAGGATAAGAGCACAAAGCCTGCACTGTGCCACTGGCAGCTGACACTGGAGACAGCAATTAGTCCCTAATTAGCGGGATGAGCAGTGCTTAACGTGGCTTAACGTTTAATCGGGCCATGTAGATCTCATTTGCCCCTGCAGGAAGGCAGCAAAGCACTCACACGGCCTCTTCATTTTCACAAAATGAAAGAATGTTACCATCGTTTATGCATCAAGTTCAATACAACTTTGACATTTTTTACAGGCGTACATCATTTGATGCGACTTTTGTCATCACGTCAAATGACCTCATCTATTTTGTTGTACTGTTGAGTGAGCGAGCCTGCCATGTTTTTGACTTGATGGACTAGTTTCTATTTTCTAAAAAGGTGAAGTCTTTTTAAAGCAGTATAAGACAAGCATAAATAATAATAATAATAATAATAATTCAAAAACTGTGTGATTGCTTTACAATGTAAGTGCACAGCCCTAAGCATGCTTGTGCCCAGGTGTGAAAAAAAAATAGTGCCAAACGATCACAATTCTAAGAAAATTGGTAGTCACATTTTTTCCTTATAATCGTGCACCCCTATTTAGCGGGATTTGTCAATGGAGTGACATTTTGCGATCTTAAAAAGAACAGCTGATTTGTTGAGGAGCCGAGAGCCAATAGAGTCCATAAGCACTTGCGTAGAAGTCGATAGAAGTTTTATGTTGCTGGTGTGTGGATACAATTTCTGTCTTGTTTACAGCTGCTGCTGCAGCTCCAAATTTGGACTCCGTTATTTAGTTATATTGAGGTCAACAATTTCTGAGGTGGTGCTGGAGCTGTGGGGCAATTTTCCTGGCAAACTCTGAGCGCACGACGTGCCTTTGCCCCGTTCTGCCAATGTTAAGCTTTTACACACGCCACAGACTCCTAATAGCTGAACAAATAGCTGCCCTCAATGCTGATACTGTACTAGTCGCCTGAGAGGGTCTTACTGGACTCAGCTGAATAAATAATTGTGATCCGCATATCGCCCTGCACGGCAGCGGCCTCATGTTTGTGTAATTGGCATCCGCTCGAGGAGAGCCCGTGTGAGGCGGGATGCTGCCTTGGACACTTTAGCCCACTTTCTCAGGCTCCCATGCGGTGCTTGACAGGCCACTTTTCGGCACACCTGCATAAAGCTCATGAGATATGCAAAGATAAAGAAATAGCAAAGTAAAAAATAAAAATAAAGTGTAACCTTGAATTACACAAGTGGTTCTGAAAAAGGTGTGGGTGGGGGCAGCAGGGAATACTTTCAGTTTTAGTGTAAACCTGCCAATATGTCCAGATTTATTATACTCAACATGCCATAAATGCATCAACCGTCAGATACCGCTGAGCCTCACCGGCCAGGGCAAATTGGCTCCATCGCCCTAGTTTGGAGCAATTGCCTGAATTTAGTGGCTTTTCTTGTGACTTGTCTTTATTATGGCCATGAATGCTCTGTTAAGTGAATGTCTTTGACTTGATTATTATTCATTATTTTGAGGTCTTTCTATTAATTTCTCTGAAGAAAGTCCCTCTGTCAACTCTCCTTGCAGGACCTCCCATGAAAAGCAGCTTCTTTGGCTTCTTTAAAGAGAAACAAGACAACACACAGTTTAACAATACTTATAATAATAATAACAAACACAAAAATTGTGTGGTGGGGTGTAGAGTGCAGCACCTGAGTCAGCTAAAAAGGTTTATCTATTACCTCCACCACGGCTACAGTGGTGTGAAAGAGTCTTTACCCCTTTCCTGATTTCTTATTTTTACCTAAATGTTTCAGATCAAACAAATTTAAATATTAATCAATGGCAACACAACTAAACACAAAATGCGGTTTTAAATGAAACTTATTATTAAGGGAGAAAAAAATCTAAGCTTACATGTGGAAGAATGATTTCTCCCTAATAACCGATTGGGCCACCAGCAACAACTGTAATCAAGCGCTTGGAATAACATGCAATGAGTCTCTGACAGAGCTCTGAAGAAATTATGGCCAACTCATCTTTGCAGAATTATTGTAATTCAGCCACACTGGAAGGTTTCCAGCATGAATCGCCTTTTTAATGTCATGTCACAGCATCTCAATAGCATTCGGGTCAGGACTTTGACCAGGCCACTCCAAAATCTTCATCTTGATTTTCTTCAGCCATTCAAAAGGTGGACTTGCTGATATGTTTTGGATCAACGTCGTGCTGCAAAACCCAAGTTTGTTTCAGCTTGAGGTCACAAACAGTTGGATATTCAATTTCAGAATCTTTTGGTAGACAGCACAATTCTTGGTTCCATTTATCACAGCCCATCTTCCAGGTCCTAAAGCAGCCAAACAGCCCCAGACCATTACATCACCACCACATTTTACTGGAAGTATGATGTCCTTTTTCTGAAATGCAGCGCTACTTTTGGCATGCCCAAAACACCTCACCAGGGAGGCATCCGGACGACATGCCCGAGCCACCTCACCCTATCTCTTAGGGTGAGTCCAGCCGCCCTACGGAGGAAACTCATTTTTGCCGCTTGTATCCGCGATCTCATTCTTTCGGTCATGACCCATAACTCATGACCATAGGTGAGGGTGGGAACGTAGATCGATCAGTAAACAGAGAGCTTTGCCTTCCGGCTCAGCTCTCTCTTCACCACGACGGTCCGGTACAGCGACCGCATTACTGCAGATGCTGCACCGATCCGTCTGTCAATCTCACGCTCCAACCTTCCCTCACTCGTGAACAAGTACCCGAGATACTTGAACTCCTCCACCTGAGGCAAGACCTCACTCCCAACCCGGAGGGTACAGTCCACCCATTTCCGACTGAGAACCTTGGCCTCGGATTTGGAGGTGCTGAGTCTCATCCCAGAAGCTTCACACTCAGCTGCAAACCGCTCCAGTAAACGCTGAAGGTCACAGCCTGATGTGGCCATAAGGACCACATTGTTTGCAAATAGCAGAGACGAGATCCTAAGGTCACCAAGCTGGACTCCCGCAACGCCTTGACTGCGCCTAGAAATTCTGTCCATGAAGATTATGAACAGAATCGGTGACAAAGGGCAGCCTTGGCGGAGGACAAAGTTCACCAGAAACAAGTTCGACTTACTGCTGGCAATGCGAACCAGGCTCCTGCTTCGATTGTACAAGGACCGAATGGCACCAAGTAGCAGACCATCAATCCCGTACTCCCGGAGCACCCCCCACAGGACACCACGAAGGACACGGTCGAATACCTTTTCCAAGTCTGTCTTTTCCAGTCTTGTTCCTTTTTTAATAATAAAAATTTTGTTTAAAAACTAAATTTAGTGTTCTGTTGTGTTGTCATTGACTAATATTTACATTTGTTTGATGATCTGAAACAGAAAGTGTGTCAAACATGCAAAAAAATAAGAACTCATGAAGGAGGCAAACACTTTTTCACACCACTGTATTCATTGTTTATTTGTTTGTTAGCAGGATTACTCAAAAAATGACAAATGATTCCCGTCCAACATTGTGGATGATGCATAACAAAGAAATTGCTCAATTTTGGTGTCAATCCGGATTCTATAAGGCACATTTTGCACATGCTTAACTTGAGCATTCATGCCAATTTGACATTTCATGAATTAGATTGTGTAGGTGTACCAAACGAACAGCACTCAAATTTTTGAAACACATTTGGAGCAGCCAATTATTTCCAAGCTTTGAAAGACTTTCTTTCAGCATTGCGCTGAGGGAGCGTCTCTCTCTGCACTCAAACAGTGCAGCATCTCTTGGCTGCGAGCCCCTCCAGCTCAGAGTCTGCAAGCTGTGAATTCTTCAAGTAGGGGACAAGTTCTTCACTGTACTGACGCCTGTGTGTGTGTGTGTGTGTCCTTGGGGGTTTGTGCGCGTGTGCGTGCGTGCATAGCACATACCAGAAGCTGGAATCCTAACAGTGTTCAGTGTGTGTCAAACATATTTGCCACTGCAGGTTTAGGCAACGGTCGGCCATGACCTTTTCACTTTCCTCTTACTGAACTGCTGAAGGAGCTTCCATCGTGTTAGCAATGAGGCTGATTCCCAGAATGCACAACACTGCATGTGGCCTTACCAAGTGAGCGCCTACCACAAGGGTGTCCAAAGTGTGACATGGGATCAATTTGAGACTGCTTTTTTGTTGGCCAGCATCACATTCTAAAAATTTGATTAAAGTCGTGCCTTGCCACATCACGGTTAGAATTTTGTGGGTTCACTCTATCATGGGTTTTCCAAACAAATTAATTAATAATTCATGTAACTAAAACGAAGCATTTTCAACCATAAAAATGGATAAATGAACTAAAATACAAACACAAGGCAAAAGCAATTCTGACGGCGCAATGGTACCGATGTGTACACAGGAAAAAAAAGACAAGAATGACCACTTAGTTGCCACAGAACAGAGAAAGTCATGTCTTGTTCTCATAAGGAATTCTAGACACAATTTTACCACAGCGACTAGACTGCAAAGCATTATTCAAGTTATATAAACATCTTTTCACAGCGATATGTTGATGGTGGAGCGGGGTGGCGGCATTAAACTGACGGATTTGCAATGACTGCAAAGCATTGGTTATGCGAGACGGAAACAAGACTTATTCCTTCAATACTTCCAATTCCGAGGGCTAAAGTCATCAATGGGAAAATCATGGACTGTATTGCACTGGTTAACCAGCCCTTCGTGCAAGATGCCGAATTCACCAAACTTCCTCTGAGTTCCTACAGCCACGCTTTGCCAAGTATTTCTCAGATGTTGTACAATGTTGTTTACAGTCACGTCGAGAAGCTAATTGTTTATGCTGTATTCATTATCTTCACAACAGAGGTGTTGATTCCACGACAGGAGATTTGTTACCAGGCCTGTCAAAAGAACTAATTTTGCTGGTTGATATTGACAACATTTTTTTTACCATTATTCTCCCAGGCAATTCATAATATCTGTCAAACATTTCTAACATATGCCGAAATGTTGGTTTTTCAACCATATTGAAGATTCAGTGAATAGGCTAAAGCAGCATAATTTTGCTGTGAAAATGTGACCAACGTTAGCACTGTCGCTCACATAGACATGGCTGAACGCCTGCTAGCTGGCCCTGTGAGACGAATGTGAAATTTAACTGGTTAAAATAATTGCCCTAGTAATAGTTGGGCCCTGGGCAGAATAGATTGACATTGCAACACAGAAAGATGAAATCTGATTGGACTGTACTATACTGGAACCAATGCGACCAGAAGGCACGCTACAAAATGATGATAATGTTTAGGCCAGCAAGGGAGGCTTTGCTGGCCCTGACCAGACCTGTTTTGTGAACAATTTTATCCCTTCCGCAACATTAATGTCCATTATTTGTTTCTTTTTCGGATGGAACTTGGCAATGACGTGGAAATCGGACTAGTTTGTGTATGAATGCATGTATGTGTGTATATATGAATGAGAAATTCTGGCAAACATTTTTGTTGAAAACTGGACTTAAACTCCACAGCATCGCTCACATTTCCACAAGCAGGCAGCACACACACACACGCACACACACATTCCCCACAGGTTCACATAAACCTGCTAAATACTCAGCAATAGTGTCCTGCACACAAACACGACAGTGTTAAAACAAGCAAAGTGTCCCAGCTCAGGAGCTTCCCTAATCAGCCGTTTTATGTAACAGAGCAATGGGTCATGTGTGAGGAGCACCTTGAACCCTCTGGTCGTCATTTACTCAGATTGCGTCATGGAGGCCCTAGGGGCCAGGAGGAGAGGTAAGCTTGAACAGGTGACTCGCTATAGAGTGCCCACGCTATTGCTGCGACAGCTGTGTTTACACAGTGGCTGATAGAGTCCAATTGAGGAATGTCGGGACACTCGTGATCTTTTTCCCTTCATTAACCTGCAGAACAAAGAACTTGCAAGGGAAATCGGGGGAAAGTTCTTTGAGGTTGTTTTCCCGCTTTCTTGGAATCCGTGACAGGCAGTGTTTTTCATACTCACCATTTATTTGAGGCGGCCTGCCACAAATAAAAGCGGGGTTACTTTTTTTGTTAGATTTGGTGCCACTCGGCCCAGAAATGATCCAAAACGACAAAAACCAATAAATGCAAAGGGAAAATGCTGCAAAATCGCTGCAATCCCATAAACACTGCAGTATCAAAAACAAATGCAAGAAATAAATTGTGAAAATGCCAATAACATACGCAGAACCCAAAACTGTGTGAGACAAATGCTCCAAGTTCACTGAACAAAACAGATGTCAGCAAGGGTATAACGGGGAGTCAACTTTCTTCTGAGCATGCCCATTCATGTCTTTAAAAACGGACATCCCTCAGGGATGGCAAACTTGCATTTAGCTCCTTGCAACTTGCAGCATTTTTGGGGGTTTGCGTGTTTTGGACATTTGCTGCATTTGTTTTTAATCCTGCACTTTATGTGACTTGCAACATTTTCCGATTGCATTCGTTTTCTGGTGTTTGTGTTTTTGAATCATATCCATGCACTTTTGCCCCTGTCAGCTTCTGTACCCAAATACTCTTTCTAATGGTCCAATATGGGGTGTCTTTGGTTTTATTTCTAGAATGTGTAAAAAAAAACAACAAAATAAGAACTGCAGCCCACAATTGGCCCCTGGCCTGCACTTCGGACACCCCTGCTTTGTGAGGTCTGCAGAAAGGTCTGCAGGCAAACAAGGTAAAAAAGTGTGTGACGTGGGACTTGAGGGGCCAAGGGGGAAGCCCACTTAAATACAACTGCAAGCAAACATGACAAGAAGTCGTCTTCAGCATGTTGACAAACTCCACTAGAAAAAAAGTTGTTGTGCAACCACACATTCACGCACAATAATCCACGCATATTGTGAAAGATTAGGAAGTGTGCGTTTGTGGACTTACTTTTGCACTGCAGGTCCACCATGGCTTGGTACCACTCATCCTGGTCCGCCTCGTTCTCGGCGGCGACGGCGAAGCTCTCAGCCCGGGTGTAGAGCACGATCATGTGCTTGTTCTTGGAGTCCGCCCGCTTGTTGATGTTGAAGCAGGTCTCCAGCGCCAATGCTTTCTTCGGAACAGGGGCCTTGCCGCGGAATTTCTTCTCGCTCTCATAGTACTCTAGGCGGGCCGGGCCGCGCTCCGAGCTCACCCGGAGCACGAAGTAGCGCCGGTGCATGGACTTCTGCTTGCGGAGGTAGCCGCTCTTCCGCACGTCCTCGCAGCTCGGGGTGTCCCCCGGGCTCTCCATTGCCCCGCGACTCGCGTTGTCCACCTGGCAAAGTGCTGCGTTCAAAGTTGTGGTGGAGCTCATTCAAGCATCTCCCGGTTTTCGGCGCCCTCCCTCCCGCTGCGCCACCGCCATGTGAGGAGAAGACAGGCTGATCTGCTGGCCTTGTTGTTTACGTGCTACTCTTCCTCCTCCTCTTCTTCTTCCTCCTCCTTGCAAGTTTAGCACACGCGGTGCACCCCCACCCCTTCCACGCCACCCCACTACTATTTACTACGAGCGAGCTGTAATCGCATTTACTTGCACGTAAGCGAGCACAAGACTCGCCCGCTGTCTTGCAAGCGTCCGTGGGTCGAGCCGCCTCTGCTCGAACCCGCTGGGTTCCGTGGCTGTGGAGCTGAGCAGCTACCGTGGACCGCCGCCGCTGTCACTCAACACTGTCCCAGTAGTAGGGGCGGGTGGGTCGATCCAGATGTCGATGTTATGGATACCAGGAGAGTGTCCGTAGCGGATTGATATTAACCGGATGAGATCGATATTCTTCGTCTGTTGTTGAATATATATAAAGGTTTTATACAAACTGCAAAAACTAATAGTAGGTTTTGTTTACAAATAGTGTACAAAAAGGTGAACTTTTGCTAGTCTAAAATCTTTGTCCTGCCTATTATGTGTATTATAATCATGATCAGAAAAATTACGGGCAAAATCTCCGAATCATCCAATGATCTTGAAAAATGTTCAAGTGAGAAGCATCTGTATCGGCGATACTGGCCCGGTGTGTGTTTGGTATCGGACACAAGACGCTTTGAGGAGAAAAAACACTGAATGATCTGAGAGCGAGCCAAAAGTCGTGTTTGCTTTTGTTTACTCATTTTGTCAAACAACTGCATGTAATAAAAGGGAATACTTGTGTCGTTTGCATTTTGTATTCATAGATTGTTAATTTGTTGACAAATACGTGTGCTGGTGCAAATATAACGTATAGCGTAGCAAGAACCTAAAAATGCGTCAGTGAACGCATCGGTGTTTTACAAAAATATGAACGCATTTGCACGGTTTCTTCTGAATATAAGTATATAATGCAATATAAACAGTCGAGCTGAGGAAGGCGAGCATTAAATCTAATAATAGCTACCCTGGTGGCGTTCTGCCTTTGCAGAGTATTCCTATGCAGGATGCACGTTACGTAACCTGCATCCCAACGTAACCTCCAGCAAGACGTCAGTGGTGAACTAGACAACCTACACCCTCTGCTGGACAATTCAATCCCTGCAGTCGTCCCAGAGCACTCATTTTCACTTTTAATGACACACTCAGAGGCAAGGTCACATAAGAAGCAAACCAAATTTTATGAACATGAATAATTGTTGTTACATGACTCATTGATGTTTTTGTGATTGCTGTCCTTTTTTGGCAAGAAACATTTTGGTCCAGTAATAAGAAGCACAAACATTTCATCCATGAAGTTATTGTGGAGCAAACGTTTACATTCAGTAGCATTTTAGCCCTCGGAGCTCATGCAGCCTGGCAGTGGGTTTTTTAAATTATTTTAAAAACATCCTTGAAAACAAACAAGACACAATGCTTCTGCACATGCATCAGGTGACATTAAGGCGGCAAATTAGCATTATTACTAACTAGTCATAAAAATCCACTCCACTGAAATCCAATAATGGCCTATTCAATAATGATGGCAAGTTATTTTATTATTTATATTTTAAGCATGGGGAAGAAAAGCAAAGTAGCAGCAGCAGCAGTTTGCATGTAACGTTAACAAAAATACACTTTGTTCACTCCCACTGAGGCCTGAGGTGGTGTCTACTGGTAACCTCCCATAGAGACATAGTGAGAGTCAGGATTACATTCATGCATTTTATCCCCCTCTTAACACACACACACACACGCACACACACACACGCACACCCACAGGTAAACACAGACAAATAGGAGGAACCTAAGAGGAAAGGGGAGTTTGCATGCCCTGCAAACCCTCCATTAAAACACTTGAGAGGCTTTAAAACGGTAGCGACTCCTGACATTTCAAGAGAGGAACGGGTCAGATGAAGGGGTTTCGGGACGTTGCTCGGCTGGGGTAGACGTTCCCCTGAAAGACACAAGTGACAATGAGACACATCGCCTGTATTTGGCACCCTAGTTAGCCCACTACTCACTGTAAACGGGTTGACTGACATGGGCCGAGGAACTTTGGGCTGCGAGTCGGACGAGGGGAAGGCGGCAAAACCTGAAGGAAACAACAAGACTGAAGTCTTCAAATGTTTATGCCAGTTCAAATTCTGCTATATGACAGGTGAGTGCTTGAAAATCTGCATTCTCCTCCTCTTGGCTGCCATGCTCAAGTTCTGATAGGGAGGTGGGGGTCAAGGCTCAGAAAACACCCTTTTTTTACTATAAATGAGATTCACTGAGAGATGAGATTCAAATGAGATTACTATAAATGAGATTCAAGTGTGTGATGCATATTTAGGGCTTAAATTTGGATTGTGTCAAGAGTGAATTGGAGATTGGAGATTATTATTGACCGCTACTGACATAAAAATGACATACTGTATTGTTTTTTTTGCCGATAAGAATATCAGCACGCATAAGTGATGACCTTGTGCTCCACAAAGCAGAATTATTTCCAAGTTTCACCTTTGGATTGTGAATATTTGATTTTCATTGATTGTACAGCGCTGCAAAGATGTCTTACTTTAATATTGGTAATCTAACATCACACCTTAGGAAGAATCGCTTGAACTCACACACAGCTAGCGTTCATACACACACAAAACAGGCACCCCAGATGTGTTGAGTGCTTCGACTGAGCGAGTCTAGTGTATTCCAATGATAGTATTGGCGTCCTCCCGGTGGAGCTGGAAGAGGTTGCCAGAGATCTAAGGAAGTCTGGACTTCCCTAGTGAGACTTCTGCCCCCGCGACCCAGACCCGGACAAGCAGAAGAAAATGGAAATGGATAGTATTGGTCAGGAATTTCATAGTTTGCACTTTACTTTGTTGATGTGGCTTTCTGAATGTTGTTATTACCAGCATTATTTCCTTGGATGTGAAAGTATTAAGACTAACACATCTTATCTCATGTTATTTTAGTTGGCTATTGGTCTTGACTTTTGTTATGACTATTTTGTTGAGATGAAATGTTTCAAACAAATATTTTTTCTATAACTTACATCTTACAGTATTTGTCTCATTTTGCAAGTAGCGTGTTTATATGTGACATGCATCCGGTGGCATCACGTAAAAGAAGCCTCATGGGTTCATTCATTACACAAAAAGTGACCTGACATTAGCTTGAAGGAAGAGCTGCTGCTTTTATCGCTATCGGCTGACATCGGAAATGAAATGCTGGACAATATCAGTGGATCAGATATTGGTAATCAGACAATAATGTGCCCGGTTCAAACACTGCGCCCTCAATCACTTTTCAAAAATAAAGTATTTCAATGCCGAAATGTGGCGCAACAAAATAAACGCAGTCAAATGTCAAAGGACACTCATTTGGATTATGAAGTCTCCCTTGGCAAAGAAATTTTGCTCAGCATTTAAAGGCAGCTTGACTCCCATTCAGCTGTTATGATGCTGGACAAGACAAAAAAAAAAGAATTAAATAAATGATTGCTGTTTTGTTGTTGAACATGGTCTAATATTACTAAAAAAGGTGTATATTTACACACAGCTGCGGTAGAGTAGTTATCCACACTGGTCAGGGATGTTCATTACATTGATGAGAATCATGAGACTAAAGCCACAGGAAGTATCTATGTCTATGCTAATGCACAAGTCTCTTATTTTTCTTATTTTATTACCTCCGCCAAGGACGTTATGTTTTTGCCGGCGTTTATCTGTTTGTTTGTCTATTTGTTTGTGTTCATAATAAGCCGAAATGTTCAAGATGGATTTGGATGAAATTTTTGGGGTTGATCCAGATCATCGTCTGGAGCAGTCTGAATTTTTTTTTTTAACAGATTCTTTAACATTGTGTGACCATATCTGGAATTTGTGCATATAACTCCACAAAAAATGGTCAAGAGACCTGAGCAGATTCAGCAGAACAGATTCTACAAAATATCAAAGACTGATCCAGATAATGGAATTATAGATACTGTGATCCGGGAATATAAAAAACTAGGGGACCTTTGTAACTGGAACTGGAAAATGTAGGATTATTATTTTGGGGGGAATAACAATATAGAAGAAAGAAACTACGGCGCTTGGTGGAGGTCTGCACTCTCTTAGAGTGCTTTTCTAGTTTATGTTTAAGATGGCTATTATTATTTGTACTATATTTGGTAATACCTGCCAAGGTGTCCATAGATGTGCTATTTCATGTCCATAGGCCGGTAATAATGGAAAAACCTGTATTTAGAAGATTTAATTTAGCCACGGGCTAATTAGACAATGAGCTGCAAGTAACAAATGCCCCCAGACCCCCAGGCTGCAATTTAGACACCCCTTCCCCTATATTATTAAAAAATACATCTACAAGTCTTGGTACAAGTCTTTCAGAGGCATGCAGCACCAAATAAAATTGATCATATACAGTAGAACCTTGAGATCCACATGGACACTACCTTACTGCTTTGCTATGAATTATTTTTTTAATTCAATAGTGTTTCTAACCAATGTTCCACTGTACTGGCAAGCTATCACAGAACCTTGTGGTTCTCTTGTAAATAACTTTCAAGATGATTGACAAGACAAGATGGCACGGTCTCCTTCCTCACCATACTTGAAAACATGAACTTTACGGAGAAGAATAACAGTTACCATTGGCTTCCTGTTTGGTGGCGGCCTCTTGAGGAAACGAGGAGGGCGGTGGGAAAATCGCAGTGGAATCACCTGGAAGGATGACACAAAGGGATCTGCCATTCGTTGTTGTTAGCTCAAAAATTACCGATTTGAAAAATGTTTTCCGATTTTTTGACATGAACTTGTATGACATCCCCAACAGCAGTGTAGTGTAGTCTTCCTACTCCTTCTTGGACAAGTTGAATTGTGTAATTGTAAAGATTTGATGTAATTTTTCATCAATGTGTACTGTGTTATATTCTGGTGGTTTGTATTTATTTTATTGCATATGTGTTCTTATTTTGGCAATACCTCTTCTCTTTCCTCTCCCGTTAAATGACCTGGTTTCCTGGGCAGACGGTGTTAGGAGTTGCACCAGTAGCAGGTTATCATTAGGCTTTTTGAGCCAGCTGCTACCGGAGGAGGATGGGGGTTAGTTTTTTCGGTGTGGGGGCGGGAGGCAGACCATTTCAACACTGTTCTCCATGAAAATAGGTCAATTGCAGAGCACACAACAACCTTCCGTATCATAGTGACGGAGATCGGGTGTGACAGGCACACCCTGTGCACCATTTTCCACTCCGGTATCAACCCACAAATTAAGGATGAGTTGGCTTGTGACGACACTCAGTCCTGGAGGAGTTAATCAAGCTGGCCATCTAATTGGACAACGGTCTTCGTGTGCAAAGAGACCTGCGGCATGCACACAAACTACACACCTCCAGCTGTTTTCTGTCCGCACTTTGTGGAGGGCCTCTCCTACTTCAATTAACTCCTTTGTGGACACTGGCAGGGACCCCACGGACAGTGAGGGAACCGTGCAGTTGGGTGGCAGCCGTCTCACTGTGGTAAAGAGTAGTCGTTACCTCCGGCTGTGCCTGTGTTCATACTATGGCCAAGTGGGTCACCGCACCTCCCACTGCCCATTCAGACCTGGAGTTGTTTAAAGCGGGTCTGTAAGATGAAAGTGTGGTTTTCACCACATCCACTGTTTCATTGCTGGGGGTTATTGTGGAGAAAGGGCAACTCAGTGCCGACCCAGCCAAGGCCTGTCAATCAACCCACAAGGCTGTGGTTGATTGGCCCTCTCCTTTTTCCCTTTTTCGCGTTGTCTATCTTCCGCTCTAAGGAATTCTGTTATTGGTAAAATGGAACTGCTGGCCTTGGTTCCTGGTCTTCCTGGAGTGGAGGCATTGGTTGAGGGGTTCCACTAACCCCTCCTGGTGTTCACCAACCATAAAAATTTGCCCTATTTCCTCCCCGTCAAGAGGCTCAACTGCCACCAGACGCAGTCATGTTTTACATATTACCTATTGCTATGCCTCCCAAAACAGCAAGCCAGATGCTGGAGGATCAGCTGGAGGACCTCCTCAAGACACCTGCTGTTGGCTGCCCTCCTGGTTTATACTTTGTTGTCCTGGACTTACACTCGGATCTCATCATTTGTGGTCACTCTTCAAGCTTGGCTTTTTATCACCAAATTCCATGCTAAGTTCCGTGATAAGCCAGGTAGACGTCCATTTGAGGTGAGTGGGTTTTGGTATGAGTTTGGGGGTACTGTTATATTCAGACTTTTGTTCCATCGGTTCCGTGTTATGTCGTGGTGGTTTATGTTTCTTTCATTAATTATATGGTCTTTTGCTCTTTCTTCTTTTGTTCCCTCATCGGCTAGATCAGGTACTCCCAAACTTTTCACAGTCGTGTACCCCTTCAGACATTTGAACAGAAGTAATGAACCCCCTAGTTCTACTGGCCTACTGGTTAGCATGTTGTTGGCCACACAGTCAGGAGATCGAGACAATCAGGATTCAAATCACTGTGTGGAGTTTGCATGTAATCCCCCATGCATCCGTGGGTTTTCCAGGTACTCCGGTTTCCTCCCACATTCCAAAAACATGCATTTTACGTCAATTGGAGACTCTAAATTGCCCATAGTTATGAATGTTTGTGAATGTTTTTTGTCTATATGTGCTCTACGTTTGACTGGCGACCAGTCTGCCTCTCGCCCAAAGTCAGCTGGGATAGGCTCCAGCATACCTCCGCGACCCTAGTAAGGAGAACCAGCATAAAAAGTGGATGGATGGATTATGACATATTTACTGCATACATAAACTACTAATTTACAAGTAGAGAGAGTTTTACAGGGGTACGACAGCTTTTGGCAGGTCTGTATTCTATTTGGTGAGTTCATAATAGGTGGTCACAAGCTATGGTAAGATGTGGTGAACTGTGATCTTTATGCTGTTTTGCTATGCTTTGGACGGCAACAACATGGAAATAATCAGGACAATGCAACTAATAAATAAAAACAATAATTGTAAAAAAAAAAAAATACGAAAACAAAGGCACATAACATGCAGAAATCAATAAGAAAATTAATTCAATACAAGGCTTACTGCTGAGCCAAATGGACATATGAGCACATACAAATGCACCAAGCAAAAATGCACAGCACAGAGCTAACATTATTAAACCTCACCTCTGTGCATTTTCGCACTGCATTAACATTGATGAACAAGGACGAGGTGAAAAGAATAGAAAATACACGTCTGTCTGTAACTTCGGAGAAAGTCATACACATAAGTCTTGATCTGCGTCATACATGGTGCGTGCATTTGCACTTATTTATTACCGCACAATGTTTGTTAACTTTACGCCTGTATTTTTGAAAAAGTTACAAACACTTAATTTTACTATAGCGTATATTTATCATTTACTTTCTTTCACAGTTTGAAAATTGCTTACTTGGTACACATTAAACACAGGAAGTGATCAAACTGACAAAGCTGAAGCAAAGAGAAGGGGTAAGGATATATAAGTTAAACACATTAAATAAGCCACGCTTCTTCCTACACCTTTTCAAACCTGTTGAATTGTGCAAGTGCAAACCATTAGGCTACTGTTACAAAAAATGACAAAGAAACCAAAATGAGTTTCACATCATTCTTTGTTGTTGTTTAGGTGGCGGGACATTGAGAATGGACACAGAAAAAAGGTCTCACCTTCTGAGGGGCTGCTGAAGGGGTTACTGGGGGACAGTACAGTGGGCTGCTGGGACGCAGCGCTGGTGCTGAATGGGTTGGGAAAATCTGACAAAAGGACGCACACACGCACAAAAAGCTAATTGATAGTGTCAAGGCAACGTTACACACTTTATAGCAGGGATCCTCAATAACGGGCTGCTCCAGGAAAGCCGACGCTGAGCCAAACATCACCATCAACGGGCAGCGACTGAACACGGAGGACAAGTTCACCAATCTTCGTAGCACTCTAGAAATGTAGTAATCGACGATGAGGTGAATGCCAGGCTCGCCAAGGCTAGCATCACCTTCGTCAGACTCCACAAGAGCGTGTGGAACAGGAGCAGCATCACCACAGAGAGATCTAGGTTTACCGAGCTGTGGTCCTCAAACACTGCTGTATGGCTGTGAAACATGGACAGTGTATCAACGCCATGCCAGGAAGCTGAACCATTTTCACATCACATCCCTCAGAAAGATCCTTGGGATAAAACAGAAGTGACTCAAGCTGGCCTGCCTAGCATCTACTCCTGATTCAGTCGCAGCTTTGATGGTCAGGACATGTGGTTCGCATGCCAGATCACCAGATCAACTCAGCAAATGCTCCCAAGGAGGTCAGAAGAAGTGCTACAAGGACACACTGAAGGCTTCCCTGAAGAGTTTTTCCATAGACTACACATCATGGGAGCAGACAGCCATAGACAGGGTAGAATGGCGGGCAGCTGTCCTCAAAGGTGGAAAGGTCGGCGAGTCCAACTGGATTGCAGCTGCTGAGAAACGGAGGGAGACAAGGATGCAAGCGCCTGCACATCCTCAAATACATCAACCATTCCCTGTCCAAGCTGCCAAGGAGCCCTCCATGCGCGGATTGGCCTCACAAGACATCTGTGCACTCACCGGCCCCGATCACAGGAGGACTACTGTAGATGGTCCTCGTCGAATCGAAGGACGAACATTGAGTAGAAATTGACAGTTCACATTTAAACAAATATTGTCAATGAATATCCGGTTCTCACAGTGTATACCAAGAACAATTCTGGCCTTTGGACAAATGAAATTGAGGACCCTTGCTATAGAGGTTGATAGAGGAGGGGGCATCTTACTTGCAAATGTCTGCGAGCTGGATGCTGTTTCCACACCTGGGGAGCTGTTAGAAGATGGTGAAAAAGTTCAATAAAAAGTTTTTAATAAGGAATTTGATAGGAATGCCCAATGTTGGAATAAAAATCTAATATCAGTCAATATCAGTGTCAGGTTTTTTCTATTCCTGTAAAAACCAAAATATAAAATGCTGTCTATAGGCCTATGGGCTCCCGTATTTTCTGGCATACAAATGACCTCATCAAACCACAACTGAAGCGTGTAAACATCCATGGATGTTTAGTTACAAGCTTGTTCTGTCCTTCCGTCCATCGATTTTCTATGTCGCTTATTCTCAGGTTTGGGGGTGCTGGCTCGCTTCTGGCTAGCGTTATGTCTGTGGTGACTCCTTTGGGTAGTAAACTTGAGATTTGCAACGACTGCAAAGGGTTGGTTATGCAAGGCGGAACGAAGACTTCTTTCAATACATCCCATTCCCAAGGTGAAAGCCATCAATCGGAAAATCATGGAGTGTAAGGGCACTGGGTAGAAGGCAGACGCCGGAATCATCAAACTTGTGAAGTTCCTGGAGCCACGCTTTGCCATGCCCAATTGCAAGTAATTCTCAGATGTGCCCTCGGGTTGTACAATGTTGTTTACAGCCACATTGAGAAGCTAATTGCTGATGTATCCATTAGCTTCACTACGTGTATGTGTTAATTCCACTAAAGGGCATATGTGATATTACACATATCAGTATCGGTTGATATCGGTATCGGAAATAAAGACAATATCAGACATCCTTAAATTTGATGACGTGATGGACCTTACCTGGCAGGGGGGGAGCTGGAAGACAGCCTGCTGACAAACAGGCTGCTGTACTGCGGAGGGCCAGCAGGGGGAGCTGCAAACAAACATTTCACACTTCTTTGAGAGAAAGCAAAGCATCAAATGTGACAATCTGGCCTCCTCATCACATGAGCATAAAAAGAATGCGGCTCCATTTTAGACAGATTAAGAAGAGTCAAGGGGATACTTTAAAGGCAAAGTGCATGATGTGGACCAAACAACAATGAGTGTAATTCAGCTTTGGCATTTGGAGGAAGGATGTTACGCAATCCAGCCAAACTGGCTTGGACAATCTGGATAACAAACCAATCCCTCATTAAAGCTAAACTTGCTACTACAGCCATAATTCAGCTGTGTCCTGCCATGACTGGCGTTTATGGGAACACAAAACATTTATACCTGGATCAGAGAAGACGCTGTCTAGGTGGGAGACTGCGGCGTATCTGTCCTGGACGTTGGTGCTTTGCTGGGGAAGAGGATTGAGCTGAGCTTGAGGGTGTTTCAGCCCGCCAAAATCCAAGCTGAGAGATTTGGGAAAAGCCCTAAAGGGCCCCGTGGTCCCTGAGGCCGACATTGCTCGACCTATGAGCCACAAAACAAGGTGTCCACATAACTTACTGGTAACACAAAAACATCACACACTGCTACAAACAAAGGGAATGTAGTCCACTTGGCATGCCAACTGGAGATAAATACAGTTAATGCTCAAGTGACTCTATTCACTGAACTGCTGGGTCTCCTATGCATGTTCTACAACAACAAATACCCACTGTGGTCTTAGAGACACACTGGCATAAACATCTGTGGCTGTAGACAACCTCCTGATGTATTTTTTAAAATAACTCTACAAGATGCCTGTACCTGCAGTTACAGCAGTGGTTCTCAGTTATTTTCTGCCACACACCCCCTAGAGGCCAGAAATGTTGCCGCGCCACCCCATTTGAAATACTATTGACAAATGATAATATCTATTTATTTATCTGTACTATACAAACTGAACTTGAAACTGAAACCAGGAAATGCAACAAAATGGAGAGCTGTAAAGTGTATTCAAGAGTCAAATGGCATGTTGCGTATTATACATGTGGACATATTGGCAGGTTTACACTGAAAGTACTCCCTGCTTCTCGCCAGTATCAGATCACCGGGGCCCCCAGGAGGGCCAATTGGGCAAATTGGGGTTTAAGACTGAATGAAATAAAGTTTGCAAACAAGCAAACACCATTGCAGCATGTAAATTTAATGAAGCAAATATGTGAAGAATTGCATATTGAGCCCGTAGCAGCCATTAGCCACAGAGCACGCTGGCAGCAGTCAGCGGACAAATAATAGATGATCTGCATTGCGAAAGCGTTATTTAGAGACATGACTCTGCCTGTAGATAAGAGCTGTATTTGTAAACATACCTCAACTTGTATGCCTGTGTGGTGCCATGCATATTTATTTTAAGAGCTTCTACGCCGACGTGGTGTGAAATATTAGCAGCCCGCTTCTGAACACAAGCAGCAGCCGCAGCCTCCTAAAAATAGTCAATGCTAACACCTAACACTGACAAGTTGACGTGCATGTGTGTGCTAGACAGAGGAAAACAGTGGGGGGGATAGCAGGGGTCTTACCTAAAGTGAAGTGGTTTTTGAAAGAGCTACTTGCTACAAGGTGAGGAGACAGACAGGATATTAGACTTTGACGCTGAACGGACAACGAGACAAGGAGGCGGTCAGGATGCACACCTGAAGGCCGCGGGAGGGCGGGGAAAGAAGGGCCGTGGTTTTGACCCCCAAGGGTTGACGACAGCGAGCCGGGTCGCTGTCTCTCAATGCCGCACGTGTTGTGGTCTACAAGGCACAGAATAAAGATTCTCATGAGGTTGACAGAGCAAGACGCTAAAGTTCAGCATGTTACTTTACCTTTCAGAGAAGTGTCTCGGAAGCTTTGGGAACGCGAGGGCCGAGCGGTGAACACGTCAGCCCGGACGTCGGCGGGCGAGGCGGCCGGGGCTCGATCCCATGGCAGCATCTGGGGCTAAAAGGAAGGAAAAGACGAGTCGCAGCTGCTCACACCTCCAACACGCTTGCCGGTTAGCCTCTCACCAGCGTCCTAGTGGGCCTGTTGGTGGGGGGCATGTTATGAGGGGGGGGCTGCCCGGCCAAAGGACCATGAGCAAGGACGGCCTGGACCCCGGGACTCCAAGGACCCTCCATGTCTCTGCGGTTCTTCATTTTGGAAAAATGCCTGGAAGAGAGTGGGAGTGCTGCACTTAGCTGGGGTCAAAGTTCATAAGGTTTACCATGTGAGCACCACACTAAGATCAAGACTTCTAATCGAACACGTTACCATTTCTTCTTTTCGTATTTGTCCTGCAGGAATTCTTTAAACTTCTGCGAGTCCTTCATGTCTGAGCAGCCATCCGTCTTGGGATCGAACATGCACAGCCAAGTCCGCCTGCCCACCTGGTACATGCAAACAATGCAGAAGAAGGACCATCGTGCATCATGAAAACAGCTGCATGCTTCCCTTTGCTCACATACTGCTCAAACATGCTCTCATTCACAGATTCCCGTCTATGCCACTCGTTCCCCCGCATTTTTGCTGATTTTTTTCCCTGCTTTCAATAGCAAATAATTGGTTTTTAAAATATGTTTCATGTGTGGTCAGCATAGAGCTTTATCTACCTCTGCATGTACCTTTAAAATGCTGCTACTGAGATAAGCAGGGATAAGCCGAAAAGGAAAAGAAGAAGGATGCACCAATAGATCCGCCGATTACCGGCCCCCCAAAATTAAGGAAATCGGTGCAGATTAATCAGCCAATCTATTGTGCATGCTTAGTGGAAACATTTTAAAGCACTTGCAGAGGTAGATAAAACTGTACGCTGACCACTCATGACACTTCAAACGCTGCTACTGTCATCTTGTGAAGTGAATAAAAACTGACATATGCATGCGTGTTTGTTGGCGCTAGTAAGTGAGTGTACACACCGAGTGCTGCGAGCGAGCGTCGTGAGGAACTTACGCTTTAGCTGCCATGATTCCCTGCCGTATAACACCTCACATCCAAATATTTTCACATTAAACTTTAAATTGTACTTTTTTATTTGTAATATGTACAAATGTACTTTGACCAAGCAAAACATTACACCTCATTAGACATAATCAGTGTAGTCCACATAGAATTGTATATGCAAATAAACTGATGTGACACACAATGGGAACTTCATTCATTCATTCATTTTCTATACCGCTTATCCTCATTAGGGTCACGGGGATGCTGGAGCCTATCCCAGCTGGCTTTTGGGCGAGAGGCGGGGTACACCCTGGACTGATCGCCAGTCAATCGCAGGGCAACAATGGGAACTTTTTCTGGGTAATTTCTCTCTGGGTTTTTTTTCAACATTGAGACAATAACAAAACTGACATTGCTTCAAAAACAAAATATTGTGATTGATTATCATTTTTATTTTAAGGGCAATTTTTGCTAAAAAAACAAAACAAACGTATTTTCCTCAGGGTGTCCGTAGGTGTGAATGTGAGTGTGAATGGTTGTATGTCTACCCTGCGACAGACTGGCGACCAGTCCGGGGTGTACCTCGCCTCCTGCATGAAGTCAGCTGGGATAGTCTCCTGCATACCCGCGGCCCTGATGGAGATTAGCGGCATAGAAAATGGATGGATGGACAGTGTTTTTGTCTTGTTTGTTTACTTATTTTATTATGCTGTTTAATTTGTTCAATTAACTTTATTCAAAAGTCTTGGCATTCCAATTGCAATGTTAAATACAAAGTTAATGTTAAATACAAAATTTGCTACCACAACAGGACTGGCTATAAATGTTAAAATGCCAATGCCAAAGACCCTGAAAGTCATGTGCTTTAAAGCTATAGGAAATTCTGTGCTTAATTGAATAGCGGTGTTAAGTGGAGAATTTACGGTAGTCCTTTCATTTCAGGTGGACTGCATACACACACATGCACACGCACACATCCTGGCAAGCAATCTAATAAAAAGCACTCCAACTAAAAGCCTAAATGCAACACATCCGCCATTAACCCTGAAAGGATAAAGGGATGGTTGTTTAGTTTTGTATGCTGGATTGTGACCATGAAACGAAACTCATGAATTCTGCTTGGGATGAGGAGAGTGTCACTCACCTCGTTGCCATGGTTTTGGAGGAATTCCACTTCCTGCTGGGAGAACGTCGTCATTGAGATTGACTTAACTCTGTGCGGAGGGTTGAGGCCTCTCCTAGGATTGATGGTTTCAAACAAAAACACAAAAGCATGTGTTGGCGTCACTGGTCAACAAGAGGACACAGCATGTCAGGAGGGTGTGGAAATATCACACAAGTGTGTAAAGTGTGTGACACCTTCTTCCATGCTAAACACTAGTGGAGGACTTGTGTACGATTGGGCAATAACAGCAACTAAGTGGCCCAAGCCGCCTTCCTGTGGAGTGCTGGGACTGAACATGCAAACACACACCCACACTCACGCCCACACACACACACACACACTGGAGAGGAGCCTGGTGGGAGGAGAAAAAGAAACAAACCTGCAGCAAATGACCCTTTTAAATGGCTGTGAAGAGATAGAGAGTGTCAATAAGCACATTGCAGAGTCAGCATGATGAAATGGTCCACATAAAGGTGTCATGGTGGTGGATGATGCAGTCTCAGGGCCCGCTTGCTTTCACTTTGCTCCAATATGACCACTCTGCTACAAACAACAACAAAAAGAACACTCACAGCATTCCGGAGCACGACGTGCACACGAAGCTTCCCACGGTCACGTCCGTATAAGTCACCCCGGGCTGGTTACACTCAAAGCAGTGTTTGTTTACTCCAGACTGGGCCAGCTCGCGGACCTTACGAGCGCAGATCTCCTGGTTGTCCCGGTGTTTGCGGTTCGACATCGTGGATCCGACCGTGCTCGGCGTGGGTGGACCGCTCCGTGTCCGGCCTCTCCTCCGCCGCCTCCCACACGGGCCACTTCACGGCCGCATTGTGGAGGACGTTGCTCTGCTGCTTCGCCCTGCTGTGACAGGCTGCACCGAGGCAAGTTAGACGGAAGCCGCTACACGCATACCGGACACACACTCTACAAAATAAAATCCAAAGACAGGATGTGCGTCGAAACCCAAATGTTTCTTCTGGAACATACAAGGTTGCGCTGGAGTGTCCGAAAACTTTTCTCAATGCTCACCGTGTACCGAGTCACCTATTTTCATAAAAGAAAACCATAAAGATGTGTAAGAGTGGGAAAACTCTTCTTTATTGAATTGATTCCAAAGTTGCTGTTGTTGTTGCTAAAATCTCGTTTGTCATCTTTTTTTTAAGTACACTGTTACATAGGATGTTATTTTCGCGTTTAGCCGTCGAAATGGCATAAACTAACATAACACAGACGCGATGTAGTGGCTGATGTTTGACAGCAGAGGGCGCTCTAGCGCCAGCTAACGTAAAACAGAAAACTTGATCAACGTGAGCAATAATAATGGCGGCCAACATATCACTGCCTATCATAGCACCTACGGGCAGACGCACTGCAAACACGCCCCCTTGCGGCTGTAGGAATTAGAAAACAACAAAGAAGCTTTATTTCCGTGTGTTGACATTAACAACAACACCCTGACTTATACCGTGACTCATCATGGTTCCGAGTGTGTGACGTCATCAGAGTGCCATTCAACCTGGGAAAGTGTGTGTTCCTTTGTTGCTGTTTCACACAAGCACTGCTGGTGTGTGTGTGTGTGTGTGTGTAAGAGGAAATACAGGTTGCTAGACAAGAAAACACACCCAGCGTGCGTGCGTGTTGGCATTGCTCTGAAACTCACTCCATCAAGTGATGTTTAACGAGTGATATGTTAGAACCTTGAACGGTTTTGAACGCTACCCCGGAAGGGACTATTGGGTCCGCCAAAGTGCAAGTGTGTCTCTTGGGATCATCGCTGCAGGGGGACTCGGCGCGGCTTTCCGATCACTACTCGGGACTCATTCTTATTTCCTCTTTTTTCGCGGATAAGATGCCGATGACGTGCCGAACGGGTACTAAGATCCATCATACAGACTAGGAAAACATCAAAAGTCAAAGATCCGGGACACTAAAGATGACAAAGCCATCTGAGAGTTGAGTTGAAGTTGGATTTTAACATTTTCTTTACGTTTGTTTCGTTAAAGTTGTTGTTGGTCCAAAACGAAGGCGATTATGACTATTAAAGTGGACTTTGAAGAGTGCTTGAAAGACTCCCCTCGCTTCAGGTAAGCCTTGCACTGATTTGTCATTTCTAACAAATGCATATGTGGAAAAACATTATTGATAATCATATGGAAACTGTATCTTTAGACTTATATTTATCTGTAGACTACTACAAAGTACTAATTACCGTAGTTGACGTACTTTCCACCAATAGCAGTGTACTGAAAATCAAAGGTGCATGACCACTTTGGTTTTTTGTATATTCTTGTAAAAAGGCTAAAATAAAACAAAGCTTTGTGTTATATTTAGTTATTTATATCAACATTTCAGCTTTTTTCCCCATTTCATTTAGTTTAATATTTCTACAATACATCAAACAAAATCAACACCATGCCTCACTTGAAACACTCCTGTTGTACCCAAGGATGTCCATGTTCATTCAACTGTCATCAATTGCAACTTTATTGCAACAGATAAAAGACAAAGTTAGTGTGGTGTGCAAGTAGCAACACATTGTGTGGCAAACAACTGGCAATGAAGTAATACATCTTTTTTTGTGTGTGTGTGCATCTTGGCACAAATACACTGAAAGGAAACTATCGTGTCATATTTGAGAACAGTGTCTTGCTTGTAAGCATGTTTGTATGTGCATGTCAGCCACAAAAGTATGTCAGCGCAAAAGGAAGTGTGATTCGAGTCACAAGCAAGCATGCAAGCAGGCTGGCAAAAAAAAAAGAGGTTTTGGGCGTGCCCTGCCTGTTACTATTTTTTTCCACTTGGTCTGAGTCACAGTGGAAAGGAAAGATCCGTACAGCTGATCTGGCATCTTTCAAACCAGAAACTACCCGCATACACAGTGTGCATGCGTGTATGTGCGTTTAATGTTCAAGGCATGCAGAGATGAAGACACTAACACACTTTTGCGGTGGAGATAAAAAGCAAGAGTGAAAAAGTGAGTGAAAAGTGCAGCCTCTTGTTGCCAGGTAACAGTGGAGGTGAACAGGAAGTGAGTTGAGAGATTCAGGAAACACAACGGAAACCTCACTTTCTCAACTTGTCTTGAGACAAGTTGTCAAAGGCAAAAAGAAATCTGTCTTTGCCCACGTTGCTCAACTTCTGCACTAAAAATATAGTAATTCAAATAATAATATAATACATGAGGTGCAGTCATGCATTATGGGGAACTGAGTACAAGATTCAATACCATAAATACAGGTGCACTGCAATAAATTAGAATATTGTGCAAAAGTTATTTTATTTTAGGAGTTTAATTCAGATTAAGAGGCCAATTAAATGCTCAAGAAGTTTTGCAGTTCATTTGCTGATTAGAAAGTGACCCCAGTAGTTTCCAATAATGACTTTTTGACATGTTTTAAAATTTTATGACATACTGAATTTGGGGTTTGAGTTAGTTGTTTGTATGTGGTATGTAGTATATTATAATAATCAGCAACATGAACAAATTAATATATGCATTTCCTGTTTACTTTCTAATATTGAGACTTGACTTTTTTAAAGTAGTAGTTTTACCTAGACATATCTTGTCATATTTTGTCATGTTTTATGTACCTTAAAACACTTAAAAAAACCATCTCTGGATATAATAATCTACACATATATTCAATAAGATGACAAAATTAACCTATTTGAGCTAAGAAATAGATTCTCGAAATATTCCTGTGTGTAGTTAATCTACAGATAATTTATAGACTATAACAACAATAAGAGGTATTTATTGGCACCTTTCTGGGCATCCAAGGGCAGAATACAGAAGAGAGAAAGTGAGACAAAACAAATTAAATAAACTCACACACACATACAGCATACAGTATATAATATATACTATAAAATATATTAATATATATTAAAATAGTATATATATTTTTATATGTGATATAAAAAGTCAAAATAATAGCAGTCCAATGTGACTAATCAGATTAAGTACTGTTTTTAGTATATTTCTATTGCTACACGGAAAACAAGTTACTAGTAGCTGTAGTAGATTCTCAGAAAACAAACAAGACCCAGCATTCATGATATGCACGCTCTTAAGGCTGTGCAATTAAGCAATTATTTGAAAGGGGGGTTTAAAAAAAAAAAAAAAACAGTGTCTGCCATTGACTTTACAAACACAAAACTATTTCGTAAAAACTTTTTTGTTTCTAGGATTTTGCACTCCTGTGAATAATTAAACAAAAATTTAGTTGTATGAGCACAGTTTTGCCTTACATCTGTGTGGCATGGAGTCAGCCAACTTGTGGCACCTTTCAGCTGTTCTTCCACTCCAAGATTCGTTAACAACATTCCACAATTCATTAACACATCTTGGTTTTGCTTCAGAAACAGCATTTTTGATGTCACCCCACAAGTTTTCTATTGGATTGAAGTCCAGGCGTTGGGCTGGCCACTCCATAACATGAATTTTGTTGGTTTGGAACCAAGATTTTGCTTGTTTACTAGTGTGTTTGGGGTCATTGTCTTGTTGAAACACCCACTTCAAGGGCATGTCCTCTTCGGCATAAGGCAACATGACCTCTTCAAATATTTTGACATATGCAAACTCATCCATGATCCCTGCTATGCAATAAATAGCCCCAATGATGCTTGCACCACCATGCTTCACTGTCTTCACTGTGTACTGTAGCTTGAATTCAGAGTTTGGGGGTTGTCTCACAAACTGTCTGCAGCCCTTGGACCCAAAAAAAAAACAATTTTACTCTCATCAGTCCACAAAATGTTCCTCCATTTCTCTTTAGGCTAGTTGATGTGTTCTTTGGCTAATTGTAACCTCAACTGCACATGCCTTTTTTTTTTACAGAGGGACTTTGCGGGGGATTCTTGTAAATAGATTAGCTTCACACAGACGTCTTCTGTCACAGTACTTACAAGTAACCCCAGACTGTCCTTGATCATTGGCTGAGCCTTTGCCATTCTGGTTATTTTTTGATCCATTTTGATAGTTGTCTTCCGTTTTCTGCCACGTGTCTCTGGTTTTGCTCTCCATTTTAAGGCATTGAAGATCAATTTAGCTGAACAGCCAAATATTATTCGCACTTTTTCATAAGTTTTCCCCTCTTCAATCAACTAAATCAAAGTATGTTGTTCTTCTGAACAATGTCTTGAACGACCCATTTCCCTCAGGCTTTCAAAGAGAAATGCATGTTCGAAAAGGGCTGTTTTCATCCTTAAATAAGGGCCACCTGATTCACACCTGTTTTTTTCACAAAATCGATACTAATAACAGTGATTAATCTGGTTAGTCACATTGGACTGCTATTATTTTGAACACTAATGTATATAAAGTGCATGCACACACAATTACTGTATATATAAATATATAATGACATGTACAACAATATTTAACAAAAAAGACAAAAACCTACAAAACCATTTAAAGCAAAAGGATGGGGAATGGCATTTTTTTGTGTGTCTTGAGATGTAAGATACTGTAGTTTATTGAGATGCAGATGTATTATTTCTGTATTATTTCTTGTTTGCCTTTGTGTGTCTTTTCAGAGCTGAAATCGAAGCCGTCCAAGTGGATGTGGGCGAACTAGAGACACGGTTAGACAAGGTAAGAGTCACATGTTCTACTTCCCTCAAACACACACACACAAGCGTTTTTGGGCGGAAAGCAGGAAGTGGCTGCAGGTGATGCTTCTCCATCGTGTGGTCAGCTCTTTCGGCACTGCTGTGGGGGTCGCCTGAGGCTACACACTAGCTAATGTTTTTAAGTGCAGAATTTGACTAACGAGTGGACCAAGGCCCTCAAGCCTTTTTAAAATGTTGCTGCTCAAACATATCATCATTCAGACCTGATCAAAATCTTAAAGAAAAATTGCTAGAATTGACCTTTTGCACATTTGGATCTTAATGAGGTTTTAAGTAGAGATCCAATATGAAAAAGCAAG
This sequence comes from Oostethus manadensis, assembly GCA_024372805.1. Taxonomy (NCBI): domain Eukaryota; kingdom Metazoa; phylum Chordata; class Actinopteri; order Syngnathiformes; family Syngnathidae; genus Oostethus; species Oostethus manadensis. Next base: position 1,593,983 of record QODF01000027.1, on the reverse strand, counting down.
AAGGGGGAGTGTGACCAAATGTAATTTATTGAAAACAACAATTAAACTGAAGTAGGCTGTTTATCAGATGGTCAAATGTTTAAGACCATCGCTCAAAAAATGACAAAAAACTCTCCAAACCAGAACAAAAAATTTTCTCAGTGGGACTCAGTAATGGGTACCGTAGCTCCACTATTCTTGTTAATCACTTCAAAAATGGTTTGGGCATGCTTGATGCGAGTGTTTCTAGGAAGCTAGTGGGATCATTGCTCCAGGTGGTGAAGATGGCTTCATGAAGGGCATCAACTGTCAGGAACTGATAGCCATTTTTATAAACTTCCCTTGCCATCCATCCCCAAATGTTCTCTGTGGGATTTAAATTCAGGGGAACATGCAGGATGGTCCAAAAAAGTGATGTTAAGAAGTCCTTGTCTAGCAATTTTTAACTGGTCTTAAGATTTTGATCAGGTCTGTATGTGCCTTACCAAAGTTCCTAACATTTACCATTTCTCTTGTGTTCTTCTAGCTGGTGAAACAATGCCAGGCCATGCTGGAGGCTGGTCGGATCTACTGCCAGACCAGCAAGAGCTTTGTGAGCGGCCTGCGAGGTCTTGGACAGCACTGCTCTGGGGACACCATGATGGAGGTCATTGCTAGTGAATGCAGAAACAAGGACAGTTGTCTTTTATGGAGGGACCAGAGTCACCTTCCTCAGCGTACTGTTTTTGTCTAACCAAGACTCGCAAAATTGTCAATTTCCAATTAACCACTGTAGGTTTTAGAGATAATCTTAGTGAAATGGAGCACAAAGGTCTGACTGTCCTCAAGCTTTAACTATCAGATACAGTGTAACCCACTTCTCTCAACACACCATAAGACTGATGACTAAACTTATAACTCAACATTAAAAAAAATCTAAGCCAAAATTAGCCGTTGCTTGCTTGTTGACTTGTGCTCCGTTGTAGACGGCAATAAATAGGCTGATTGGTACACAGTCATCCTGCCTTGTCATTCTGGCGACATTATTCATTCATTTTCTATGCCGCTTATCCTCATTAGGGTAGCGGGTATGCTGGAGCCTATCCCAGCTGACTTTGGGTGGGAGGCGGGGTACACCCTGGACTGGTCGCCAGTCAATCACAGGGAAGACAAACAAACATTCACGCTCACATTCACACTCTAATGGACAATTTAGAGTCGCCAATTAACCTAAGATGCATGTTTTTGGAATGTGGGAGGAAACCGGAGTACCCGGAGAAAACCCACGCACGGGGCGAACATGCGGCGACATTATATACAATATTTTATATTCATATTTAACAGATGCCTCAGCCTTTTGTCATATGTCATAGGTCTTGACTACAACTCTTAATTGCTGCTTGACAGCATTCTTGGGATCTGGTGTTTCTTGCTTGTAAAACCGCTCTCGACAATGATCTGTATTTTACACCTCTTCTCCGAGGATGAACAAATTCTATTTTGTGGTCCCCTGCTGGCCATGTTAGCGCTCACTTGTAGCCAAACGAGCAACTCCATTTGCAGTCTTGCAGCTGTATCTTACAAGTATACTACATGGAGAGACAAGGTTAAAAATCAATGCGTTCATTCTATTAAGAGTATTCTATGGTAAGATGCAAATAGTATATAATAATATATTTCCTCCCTTGGAATACACTAGAGGGATCTCAGTAGATTTAATATAACGAAGATGGATTTCTTTTATAACAGGAGTGTTTGCAGACATTTTCCGAAAAGCTGTCCCTCATGTTAGATGCCCAGGGGGTGAGTTTGTGGTCCTCTAGTGATTCATTATCTGCCTGTGCTTAATCAAGACCGGTAACTTTGACATTCTAACCTTGCAGGAGGTGATTGACGTAACACAGAAGTCGGTCAAAATGAAGCTCCAGAACTTTGTGAAGGAGTGAGGAAACGGCCAGTAACCTTCCACCAAGACCAAGCAAGCCACGAAAACACAAATCTGTTTTAATTCTTCTCTAGAGACGTGCGTCGCTTTAAGGATGCACGCAAGGAGTTTGAGCGCAGCAGCGAAAACCTGGAAGGGGCGCTGGCGAGGAACGCTCAGGCCCCCCGCGGGAAGTCTCACGAGGTGGAGGAGGCCAACAACGCACTGCTCAACGCTCGCAAGGCCTTCCGCTCTGGCGCTCTGGACTACGTCCTGGAGGTGAGAAAGACAGCAGGTCATAAGGAATGTTTCTAAGAATAAATCCAACTTTTGACATGTGATTTCAGATTAACATCATCGAGGCCAAGAAGAAGACAGAACTCTTGATGGCAGTGAGCTGGCTTGACACCTCCTGCTAATAATAGTAATACATTAAGAGGCACTCATGTATTTTCATCTTGTCAGATGTTGTCACTGATGGACGCCCAGGCCCAGCTGTTCCAAAACGGCCACCAGTCTCTGGCACAGCTCGACCAGTATCGACAAAAACTGAGCGAAGAGGTAAAATGTTTTTGCATCAAATGTTTGTACTCAAAAGTGACTATGATATTGAAAATGATTCAACAGCCATTATTGTCTAAATAGCTGGTAAGATAATTGTGTTGAAGCATGGTAGTGTTAGTATAACTGGGGTTGCGGTTCATTAAGTGGAAATATGAAATCTAACATGTACTGGGCCATCACATGACAGTTTTCCAACATGATAAAGAGCTCCAAAACACCTCTTAAGATAAATGTGATGAAGTAGCCAGGTATGTCTCTGCTAGACCTGAACGCAATCACACACCAGTGGCGCATACTCAATCGGAAGGAAGGAAGTTGGAGGAGCACAAGATGTTCTTCAGCTCCACAAGTGATGTCTTCATGGAGGTGTGGAAAAGGATTTCAACAACAACCTATGCAGCACTGGTGAATTCCATGCCCAAGAGGATTAAGGCGGTGTTAGATAACAATAGTGCTCACACTAAATATTCACACATTGGACACGATTTGGACATGTTCACTGTGAGGTAAACTAACTTCTTATGTTGGAATTCATATTTCCCTGAAATGAACGGCAGCTCCCCCAGTAAGAGCACGACCGTGACACTCACACCAGCCACTTCGGTGTTGACTCTTTTCGGATAGTACTTCTGTTCTGCTATACAAGCTATAGCCAGACTACTCTAAAGTATATCCACGTTAGGTCCCTTGATAAAATGTCTCATCTTACTGTTGAATGCGCCGACGGTGACAATCACAATGAGTCTTCCAGCTGGGGGCGGGGCCGTACGTGTCTGAGGATGACAACGCGCTGACAGTGTGACAGGAAATGGCAAAAAAACAACAGGAAATATTTCACACGGCTGCGTCAGTTTGTGTCTTAGGGCAGGAAATTAAGTTGTCAGTGGAGTCGAACATGATTTAGAATGTAATAAACATGAGGAAACAAGAGAGGCAGCAGACGTTAAAGCTGAGGAAAAAAAGAGAAATCACAAGCATTTCCCAATCCTTCTTCCTGTCTCTGTCTCTGGAATATTCATTCATTCAGTCATTAATTTTCTATACCGCTTATCCTCATTAGGGTAGCGGGTATGCTGGAGCCTATCCCAGCTGGCTTTGGGCGGGTGGCGGGGTACACCCTGGACTGGTCGCCAGTCAATCGCAGGGCACATATAGACAAAGCCAAACAACCATTCAAACTCACATTCATACCTATGGACAATTTAGAGTCGCCAATTAACCTAACATGCATGTTTTTGGAATGTGGGAGGAAACCGAAGTACCCGGAGAAAACCCACACACGCACGGGAAGAACATGGAAACTCCACACAGAGATGCCCAACTGAGATTTGAACCCAGAATCTCCTGACTGTGAGGCCAACATGCTACCTATTCAGCCACCGTGCGGCGTCTCTAGAATATAATAATCATAATAATAATAATGGATTGTATCGATATAGCTCTTTTTAATACGAATAATTCAGAGTTAAAGCCATTATTCATTCACTCCACAGTCACACATTAGTGGTGGTAGACCGACAGAAATGTGACGGCCTACAGCCTCACTGACCACCATCAAAATGTATACACCAGTGTGGGCGGCACTGGAGGCAAGTTGGATATAGGGTCTTGCCCAAGGACACAACAAGAGTGGAAGTGTGGTACCTGCCAGTTTCGGGATCACAGGTCCTACCTCCTGAACCACTGCTGGAATATTTTGTTTTGTGCTCGGTGAAATAAATTGATGACATATATAAAACGTATTTCCATTCTGCCTCATTGCTATCTGACCAAATAATCACAATATTTACCTTTTACTGTGTTCATAGCACAAGCAGTTTGTCTTAAACTCTGCACGGGAGAAGCGGGACATGGAGCAAAGACATGCGGCCATCAAGAAAAAGGTGAACACCTGACAAAACATTTCATAAAAAAAGGATGCAGGCTTACTGAAATGTTTTCAGGATGTCTCCTACGACGACACCATGATAGACTTCAATCCTGATGCCACTGATGGGGTGGCCATGGAGGGCTACCTCTACAAGAGGGCCAGCAACGCCTTCAAAACCTGGAGCAGGTGCTACTCTCTCCCAGTGTGTGCAGCTGATTTGAAGAAGACTTTTTGAGGCTGAACATCTCATTTTCCCCTCCCTCAGGCGCTGGTTCTCTATTCAAAAAAATCAGCTGGTATATCAGAAGAAATTTAAGGTAACATTTGTCATGTCCTGAATAGGGATAAGCAAAAAACATTACAGGGGCAAGGTGGTCTTCATGGTTGAAGGTGTGGTTTCTCTCAGGAGCAGCCCACAGTGGTGGTGGAGGACTTGCGTCTGTGCACGGTCAAGCCCAGCGCTGAGAATGAGCGACGCTTCTGTTTTGAAGTGGTATCGCCGTCCAAGTGAGTTTCAACAATGGCGCACATGAGGATGACCCACTGAACGAGCCACAATGTGTGTGTGCGTGAGTAGGAGCTGTCTGCTGCAGGCCGATTCTGAGAGGCAGCAGCAGGCGTGGATCAGAGCTGTCCAGAACAGCATAGCCTCGGCCTTTCAAGAATGCAGAGATGACCAGCACAGTCCAGTAAGAAAACACACACACACACACACACTCTTTAAATTAAAAGTCTCATCATGACCAATTTGTTGATGTTATGGCAGCGACAGCGCAGCAACTCCATGTCATTGAGCTATCCAGGTGGAGGAGGTGTGGCCAGTCAGGAGAACGAGGGCTTCAAGGCCCTGGAGGAGGTTCAGAACATTGCCGGGAATAGGGAGTGCTGCGACTGTGGTTCACCAGGTCCAGACTGGGCCTCCATCAACCTGGGCATCACACTCTGCATTGTGTGTTCAGGAATACACAGGTAGACACATACAGTATCATGGTATATCTTGTCAATACTACAGATAAAGTAAGGTTTTATATCAGTATGTATTTACTGTCCACTGAAGGTGAGTCAACAAACAGCCATCTTTGTCAAAATAGCTGGAAACTTCAGTGAGCAGCAAGATAATTGTGTCTTGACTATAGTCAAGCATGGTGGTATCGTCATAGTCTGAGCCCGTGTGAGTGTTGGTTCACTGAGGGGAAATATTAAATTTAGAGAAATATAGTACATAGTGAAAGTAAATAACTGGAAAAACAAGTGAGTACACATCCCAGTGGATGATGTCCAAAATGTGACCTTGGTGTTAATTTTTCATGTGAGTGCTAATATCTCGTACTGCCTTAATCTCTTGGATTTACAGAGGTGCACAATTTGTTACTGGAATCCTATTCCACTTCTTCATGAGATCGCTGGTGGATGTTGGACACCTTGCCCTCCTCCACCCAACCTTCAGTTGGGGTCAGGTCTGGAGGAGATATACTTGGCCACTCAATCATCTTCACCTTCAGCTTCCTCAGCAAGGCACTTGCATTTTGAAAGTGTGTTAGGGCTCTTTTTCATGTTGGAAAACTGCCATACTGCCATTAGGCCCAGTTTTTCATCTATTCATTCAATGTACCGCAGCTGCCCAGTGCTGCCTGCACTTATGCAGCTCCAGACCATAACGCTACCACCATGCATGACTGTAGGCAAAACACAATTATTATGCTACTCACTTGTGTTGCTAGCCAATTTAAAAAAGAATAACTTTTTTCAGTGGAAAATTAGTCTATACTGCCATATAAGATGTACAAAGACTAATCTAAAGTATATCCAAGTTAACTTTCCATGATCCACATGATTTTGTTCAGGAGCCTGGGAGTCCATTTCTCCAAAGTGCGGTCCCTCACTCTGGACTCTTGGGAGCCAGAACTTATTAAGGTTAGATCTTCTCATTATCACAGTGAACAACACAGGAAGTGAGAGTATATATATAAGGACTAATGTTTCATTGTCTCATGTAGCTGATGTGTGAATTAGGCAACAGCGTCATCAACAGAATCTATGAGGCGCGCATAGACGAGATTACCTTAAAGAAGCCCCTTCCCTCCAGTCCCAGGTACACACACACGGTGCTCAGCTTCTGCATTTAACAATATCCCTACCTTCCAGTAGCACGAAAGCTATGATGTCATCTTGAAGGTATCAGCAGACTCCAAGCAACATTGTTGGAAATGTAGTCTCCATCAAATAAAGCCTGATCAGAGACAAAGCAGATTACAATCCATTTGGTTTAATTTAGAATCAGATTCTCTGGATTCTCACTGTCCTCCACACATGATTACATGACCCAACTTCCTCCCACAAAGAACAGGAAGTGCAGAAGGTACATGAGCAAAAAGCGTTGTTGTGATGGCACGCTCTGACTGACTCCCTTCCTGTTCTGCCGTTTGTCTTTGCATTTACATGAGTGCACCTTAAACATGCCCATTCTTGTGTGTGACTCAAGGGGGGACAAGGAAGCCTGGATTAAATCCAAATATGTGGAGAAGAAGTTCATTCAGAAGCTTCCAGAGACTGTCCGTAACCCCTCGCAGACACACTTCAGCAACAAGAGGAACCGGGCGGCCACGCAGGACCGGAACGCACCAAGACCGCCGCTCAAACCGAAACCGGGCCGAGCCACTCTGCCTCGTTCTACAGGTAGAATGAGAAATGATAGGTGGCAGTGAGATGTACACTTATCGTTTGTGCTCTCTTTCCTCAGTGATGGGCCTGAGTGACATACAAAGGAACAACGCAGACTCCCACAAAGGTCAGCACACACAACGAGGCCAAACAAGCACATTCATGAAAAAAATAAAAAACTTCCCACCTTAGATTTGAATGACCAAGAGGAGGATCTAAGTATCCTTCATCCGGGGGCGCTGCTGTACCGCTCGGCCGCCCTGCAGAACTTCCCCGTCATGGCAGATGCGTTGGCCCATGGCGCCAGCGTCAACTGGGTCAACACAGCTGAAGAGTCCCGCACACCACTCATAGAAGCCGTCTCAGTGGTAAGACACTCTTCCAGAACCACGATGAAGACGTTTGTGTTTGAAACGGTTTTTTTTGTTTTGTTTGATGCTCCTCTACTAGAACGCCCTGGCAGCCTGCGAGTTCCTGCTACAGAATGGCGCTGACGTCAATCAGACAGACAGCAACGGGAGAGGGCCGCTTCATCACGGCACCATACTGGGTCACACAGGGTACACATGAACACAGGGAGGGCACATTATTAAACAATTTTTAATGTGCAAATTCAGCACAAATTAGACTTTGTGCACTCACACGGTTTAGACCAGGGGTGTTCAAACGTAAACGGGGGCTATTTTGATATATTTCATTCTGTTAACTGGCTTAAACCAATACAACTTAGATACTAGTGGTGTTACAAGATTGTGAGATAAAAATGCGACAAGATGTTTCGTTCATAAAAAAATGTCTTGCGATAATTAATTACACGATAAATGAAAATGACTTCCATAATTTTGCCGGCCTTCATATATTACCGTGTGCATACGTCGGTTTTCCTCGTCTCTCGCCTCCAAATGGGGTAGGAGGAGCCTTCATTGTTGCATTGGTTCAGCACCAAGACGATTCATAGACAATGACGTTGATGCATAGATCAACGCAGTCAGCCATACAATCTTTTTGTCTCTGTGAGAGAGGCGGGGCCTCAAGCGTACACACGCAGCAGTGCGCAAGAGAGCCTTGTAACGAGCAATGCAAGGTAATGTAGTCAAATGAAGAGGAAAAAAGATGTTTTCACAGCCAAAATTGGTTAAATTTAAGAAAAAGTCTGTGTCCAGTCATATTTTTGCCTTTTTTAAATGAATGTTAAAATAATCTCATCTCGTCTTGTGCTTTTGGTGTTTTGTGTCACCCCTAATAAGTACACTAAGAATTACATATATTTTTCAAAAACTTATAATTAGTAATATCAACTTTTTATCAATACATGATGCCATTTTTGTCTTTACTCATTTTTTGATGCTGTTTTTTAAAAATTGCATTGTTTTTAGAATGTGCCGGGGTCTCACTTTGAAAGCCCTTGTTTCATTCAACTAACAACAACTCACGTGTGTGTGTGTGTGTGTGTGTGCGTGCGTGTGTGTGGAAACCTCCAGATTGGTGTGTCTCTTCCTGAAGCGAGGAGCAGACTACAACGCCAGAGACAACAACCAGAAGGACCCCATCACCATTGCAGTGGACAACGCCAATGCAGACATTGTCACTCTGTGAGCGTCGTGCAACAGTTTGACCTACAATTTACAATTTTCTGACTCCTCGTCTCTCTTTTAAGGCTGCGGATCGCCAAGATGAACAGGGAGATGCAAGAGATGGATGGGGCGCTTGGAAAATCAGGTCTCATAAAGAGCCAGGCAACTGGGAGCATTGGGACAGGAAGTGTGCAGGGCCAAAGCAGGAAAAGCCTGCAGGCTTTAAAGACCCACATAAGTGGCTGGGCTCTGGGAGGCCAAAATGATTAGTTGATAAGACAGCTATTACTAATAATCAGGCTCAATCTGACAGGGTTGGGCTTGTTTTTGTTTGCTCTACTGGTTTTACAGTGTAGCTTTGTTTGTCTACCATGCAGAATAACTCTGTCTCATTTGAGATGAAAAAAGGGAAATGCCTTCATTGGGAAAGCATAAAATCCACGTACTTGTGTTCGCAGTGACGACCCACCATCGCTTTAAACAATTCTTCCATGGTCACAATCCATTATTCCATTTGTACTTTGGATTGCACGCATTATGCACACAGAAAAAGACCAAATACTGTGAATATACAGGTAAAGGAGGTTATATTATCAGTTATGAAAAATGTATGCGTATGTAGCAGTGGTGTTGCATTTGGTACCTGGGCCACCATTGGACCGGGAATAATTTTTTTCGGCAGACACAGAGCCAGTATTAAAAAACAGAACAATAATGATAGTAAATATGTGCCGCAGTGGGGTTTCAAACCATGGTCATCCGTGTAGAGCAACGACGCGCCATTCAGGGATTTAGAGTGAGGGCAACTCCAACACATTAAGATAGCCAGGACCGTCGTAAGATTGCAACGACGCCAACACTTCTCTATAATAACTTCAATATCTTTGGATACATAGTCAGTCATATGCCTGATTTATATTACTGCTAATAACTCAAGAGTCAGTGACAATTTCCACCAGTGCTTGTAAAGTTGGGAGCTTAGCCAAATGTGATGAGCATAAATAGAATAGCTCAATAGTTAAGGGTTCATACAACTCCAAACTCTTGACACTATAACAACATCTGAAGCAGTCCACAATCAATACTTAACATGACAAAATATAAAACCTTAAGTAAAATAACATCTTTTCAGAGATGTCAATTTCCTCATCCTCAGCCATTGTGATCGAGCAACCGGGGCCTGCAAGCTGGCCCTAACGGGCAAAAACAAAAGTTTCAACAGAACTTGAAATCTGATTGGACAAAAAAATCTAACATACAAATACACTACATGATGTGCTGCAGCCAATAGACTGTTGGAAATAAATTACCGGTAATATAACTAAATGGAACAAGTACTACAATTTCAGTTTCAAATGTAGTGATTGTGGTAATGGTTCGGCCTGCAGAGAAGGCCTTGGTGGACAATACTACTGTATAATTATGCAAGCTGATGTTATTTTGGTACGTGTGTGAATAGGATCACACACACGCTTGCATTCGTGTTGCAGCCTTTGAGGAACTGCATGGTGTTTGCCAGTCAGGCTTGTGTTATGCTTCTTGTACCTGCTTTGTGCACAATGTTGTACAAGTACAATTTTTGTACTTTTTGGTTTGTTTGTGCTCCCAAACCCCTGCTGGTCAGCGTTTGACATGCTGTGTCAATGTGTGTCCAATGTGCACTCCTGAGACAAGGAGGTGATCGCACCTGCTGCAAACGTATGAGGTAAAGTGCATGTGCATGCTTTTGATGTCATATTTTCATGGTGGCTGGCTGGCTTCCTGCTTAGAGTCATCCAGGGGAAATGGATTAAAAGGACTTTAAAACAGTAAACCTATCCCTTATGCATTAATTCAGCACTTGTTAAACGCTTTACAGGTTTTCAGTGAACACATAGCTTACTTGATGGGGTATTTTCAACTTACTGGTGACCTCCACTATTGCTTCTGCTTCTCTTTGCTTCAGTTTTATATCTGACAGCGCCCTGTAGCGGACTAATGCAGTACTGCACCACTGTTAGGCTTTTTGTGGCATGCAGGGACTTTTAAACTTATGTGCTGTTCTCTTTGGGCTGTCCAGGTGATGAGACCTACCAGCACATCTTCAGAGACTTCTCACACATGGCCTCAAACAACCCGGAGAAGCTCAAACGTCGCAGTGCAGATGGCAAATTCTAAAACCGTAAAAATTGCAGACACGCACTTTATATGTGAAGTAGTCATGTGACACTCACTCAGGAGCTCAGCTGACCTTGGAGGGATCAACCGCTTAACAGTCAAGTCTTTGTGTGCACGACAATGGCGTCGTCTTTCTGCTTGTTTTTGCCTTTTTTTCTCTCCCACTTCTGTTGCTATAGGAATAACAAATTGAAATCATGTCTTTTTTGTCTAACAAATATTAAGACTTGTTCCCAAGCCAAAATAAAGACTTCATTTTGAAAAAGAAATTGGATAAGAATGTCAGTTTGCTGCAAAGTTGCAGGGTACCCTTTCTAGTCAAGAGAAGCAAAACTACAGTAAATATCTTTATTTTAATCAATAGGACATACAAAAGAATAGATTTCACATTGGATAATTCGGTTTAAGACTTCAATCACACTTTTCTCATTAATCTGGGATTTTGAAAAACATGCCGAACTTTCCCTGGAAAAGCAAGGTGGGTCTTTTGAGAATCCCAGGCCTGATCTGAATACATTTTCAGGAACTTCGACCCACAAGATTACCAATAGCTATTTTAATACCTAAAAATAAGTTCTTAGTCATAAATGTTGCTGGAAATTTTGATCGAAAAGTGCTAATAGTTGCCAAGCAGAATTGCCAAAGTAACCAGCAGTCTTGATTTATGTTTTAGAAAAGTACAAAGTGGACATAATTGCAGTTTTGTGTTCCTGAGTGTGTGAGGCCCTACACCACTAAAGCAGATTATGATTATTTTTGGCGTCCAACATATGACACAGCAGCTCGGTGGACTATTTAGTTGAATGAATGAAAGGTCGTTTGTGCGTCATCTTCACACCACTTGGAAAGCAGTGTGAGGTACATCAAAAAAGAAATGAGGACAATTAATACATACTTGGCCAAACCAACTCACCTACAATTTGCCAATATGATTAAATACGCTTCACGTGTGCAAATCACAATATGAATATGAATCATTCCATGTGGAGTGGAAAACCCAAAAACAATCAAGTCTCAGTGATTCACCTCACAAGGCGTCTTATTCATCCGTTCTGTCTCTGAGCCGAGACTCTCACATTTGTCCTTCTGTCGGGGTCCTTGCACTGCAGGCGGATCCGTGCAGGAGAAGTAATGCGGCAGGGTGGCCATGGTCAAGGTGCTGAGGATGAGGAAGGAGCCCGACACTACAAAGGAGGCCATATAGTTGCCAGTGATGTCCTTGAGGAGCCCTGCAGGATAAAATGTTTTTCAATGAGAACACAAAAAGGAGGTGGAGCATGTGATAGCCAGCAAGCAAGGTAAATGTTTATCAACTTAGTGAGCAAGGTCACAAGCTGACCTATGTTGGCATTTTTCACAACAGCATTGAATTGTTCATTCAAATTTGGCTTATATAGTTTTAAAGATAAGCATCACATGACAGGACTATTTGTCTTCAAAAGTATGACAATTCTCATGATTGTGATGGTAAAAATGAATGTCTTTCAAATTACTGATCCAAGGACTTGGATTTATGATCCAAGATTGACCTGCTTAAGACCTGTGAGACGCATATGATGCTTGGTGGTTGTACATAGTAAATTATTGGTAGATTTTTAGTAAATGGACGAAGAGATGCCACTACTCAAATGATTTGACAATTCGAAGAGGCCACAACTATTGGTACAACTGAGTTTAGTCTGAGTACAAATATTATGCTCTTCCTTTTTGATTCAAAGGTCATCATCCTAACACACAAGCTTGCGTGATTAGCTGAACTCAATTAAAATACTGGAGATGAGTTGACAAAGATTACAATCTTCTCAGCCTTTTCAATTGCAGGCTGGCTTAACAGCAACATGTATAGAATTTTGCCATTAGCAGGACTTATTTGGATGTTGAAAGTTGTTGTCCTGAATGTTTGGTACAGGTGTGGTTCAGACGTTTAAATGACATTCAATAGGAATTTTGGGGCAAGAAATTGGGAAACATGTTTTAAAAGAGCTGAAGGTTTTAGTGTTGGAATGATTTCCAATCGCCAAGAAAAGTTTAAGTGTCTTGTAAGAACAAAGGGAATGCTTTACGGAAAATGGGAGAATTTGGGGGAAATTTTGAATTTTTGACATTATTGGCCTGAATATTTTTATGCTGGGATGGTTTAAATGGGTTGAGAAATGTACAAAAATGGCATGGCCAGGAGAACATCACATTACATCTTTAATGATTGGCCCCTCCGTGAATCACCACCTTATCGTAGTGAAGGGGTTTGAGTGCCCGAGTGATCCTAGGAACTATGTTGTCGGGGGCTTTATGCCCCTTGTAGGGTCTCCCAAGGCAAACAGGTTCTAGGTGACGGCCAGACTAAGAGTGATATAGAAAACCCTAATGAAGAACGACAAAAGGAGTGACCGCACCTCGCACGGATGTGGGATAACGGAGCCTCACCCTGGAGCCAGGCCTGGGGGAGGGGCTCGCAGGCGAGCGCCTGGTGGCGAGGCCTTCACCCGTGGGGCCTGGCCGGGCCTAGCCCAAAGAAGCCACACGGGAACTCCCCCCCGCAGACCCACCACCTGCAGGGGCAAGCATAAGGGTCCGGTGCTTTGCGATTTGGGGAGTGGTCGAGGACGGGTGTCCGAGCGACCTGGTCTTCGGCGGCCAAATCTGGTTCTTGGGAAATGGAATGTCACTTTTCTGTTGGGGGAGGAGCCCGAGCTTGTGGAAGAGCCGGAGACATTCCAAATGGATATAGTTGGACTCACCTCAACCCACAGTTTGGGCTCTAGAACCAAATTCCTGAGAGGGGCTAGACCTTGTTCTTCTCTGGAGTTGCTGCAGGGGAGAGGCGGCGAGCTGGTGTGGGCTTATTATTAGCCCCCCAGTTTGGTGCCTCTGTGCTGGAGTCAGCCCCGGTGAACGAGAGGGTTATTTCCCTACACCTTAGGGCTGGGGAAAGGGTCCTGACTGGTTTGAACAGCCGAACGCCAGTTCAGAGTACCCAGCCTTCTTGGAGTCTATCAGAGAGGTTCTGGAGAGCAGGGGTTCTGGTGACTCCAAAGTTCTACTGGTAGACTTCAACGCCCATGTGGGCAATGACAGTGTGACTTAGAGGGGCGTGGTTGGGAGGAACGGCCTCCCTGACCTGAACCCGTATGGTGTGTAGTTGCTGGACTTCTGTGCGAATCACAGTTTGTCCATAAAGTCAGAGTCTGAGGATACGTACGTGGACAGTTCTATCACCGTGGCTGAGGTAATTGGGGTAGTTAAACCACTCCCCAGTGGCAAAGCTCCGGGGGGTAGACGAGTTCCGCTCGGAATTCCTCCAGGCTCTGGATGTTGGGGGACTGTGTTGGTTGACACGCCTCGACAACATTGCATTGAAGTTAGGAACAGTACCTATGGACTGGCAGACCGGAGTTGTGGTCCCCATTTTTAAAAAGGCTGACCGGAGGGTGTGTTCCAACTATAGTGGGATCACACTCCTCAGCCTCCCTGGGAAAGTCTACTCCAGGGTGCCGGAGAGAAGGGCACGACTGTTAGTCGAACCTCGGTTATAGGAGATGCAATGTGGTTTTCGTCCCGGTCGCGGAACACTGGACCAGCTCTACACCCTTGCAAGGGTACTGGAGGGTATGTGGGAGTTTGCCCAACCGGTCTACATGTGCTTTGTAGACCTGGAAAAGGCATTCGACCGTGTCCCTCGTGGTGTCCTGTGGGGGGTGCTCCGGGAGTACGGGATTGGTGGCCCGCTACTACGTGCCATTCGGTCCTTGTACAATTGAAGCAGGAGCCTGGTTCGCATTGCCAGCAGTAAGTCGAGCTTGTTTCCGGTGAACGCTGGCCTCCGCCAAGGCTGCCCTTTGTCACCGATTCTGTTCATAATCTTCATGGACAGAATTTCTAGGCGCAGTCAAGGTGTTGAGGGAGTCCAGCTTGGTGACCTTAGGATCTCGTCTCTGCTATTTACAGACGATGTGGTCCTTATGGCCTCAACAGGCTGTGACCTTCAGCGTTTACTGGAGCGGTTTGCAGCTGAGTGTGAAGCTTCTGGGGTGAGACTCAACACCTCCAAATCCGAGGCCATGGTTCTCAGTCGGAAACGGGTGGACTGTACCCTCCGGGTTGGGACTGCTCCTTCACATAGAGAGGAGCCAGTTGAGGTGGCTCGGGCATCTAGTCCGGATGCCTCCCGGGCGCCTCCCTGGTGAGGTGTTTTGGGCATGCCCCGCCGGGAGAAGGCCCCGGGGAAGACCTAGGACATGCTAGAGGGACTATGTCTCACAGCCTGCCTGGGAACGCCTTGGTGTCCTCCTGGTGGAGCTGGAAGAGGTTGCCGGAGACCGGGAAGTCTGGACTGCCCTACTGAAACTGCTGCCACCGCGACCCGGACCCACGTAAGCGGAAGAAAATGGAATGGAATGAGCTAAAAGTTTTGGTGTTGAAATGGTTTGAATCTGTTGAGAAATGTGGAGGTAGTACATAGGGCTCTAACAAAAGTGTCTTCCAAAAGGCAGACATTTTTGGGATACGCGATTAACGTCCGCATGTCCTGCTTGGCCCTCGTCCCACACTGTAGTATGAGATACTGCAGCAGCGGCAGTTTTGTGTGGAGCTGAAAGCGGAACCAAATATTGAGCAGATATGGGCAAAGCAAAGCTTTTTTTGAGTGGTAAGTTTAGCTGAAACAAGACCACCGGTATTTGTGTCGCCGAGACTTGAGTTGTCACAGGGCACACCTTTGGGAGCAGAGAGAAGTTACTGGCACACTGCCAGTATTTATTTAATTGCCATTTATACTTTGGTACCTTTTGGTACCTTGGCATAAGGTGACCCAACTAACAGGTGTTTTTGGCTGTGAGCCGGCTCTCGTTTTGCTTTGAACTGCTAGCTAAATTTTAGGCTAGAAGCTGCTAGTTACCAGCATAGGTGATGAGAGCTATTTGGGGCGCTAGCTAATGCTATGCCATTGACACTAGCATTATAGCGTTTGTACGCACATTACAGCCATTTCATTTATCTTAATTGCGCTATTTATGCTGTGACAAAAACGGTAAAAATACAATATAGTAATCCATCTGTGCAGCATGTAAGAACCTGGAAGGTGCATTTCAAGGACTATCAAACAGTGGGGCAACTTGCCGCTTGCATTAAACATTCAAAAACTAGGGAATTTCTAACTGTATACTATTTTTGAATAAAATAATAACCTGTATTTCCAATACTGATATCTCTTTACAAAAATTTGATGTAGTTATCAGTCGCATATTGAATCGTTTAACACAAACAGGTTTACATCCCTAATTGTAGATACATTTACAGTATTTTTACTCGCAATTATCAACTATTGCTATCAACACACATACTGTACACACACACACTGTATATACAGTGAGGGAAAAAACTATTTGAACCCCAGCTGATTTTGTAAGTTTGTCCACTAACAAAGAAATCATCAGTCTATAATATCAATTATAGGTTTATTTCAACACTGAGAGACAACAATGAAGCAGCTGGGTGAAAAGGTGGCAACAGTTGGTGCAATTATTCGCAAATGGAAGAAACATAAATTAACTGCCAATCTTCCTCGGTCTGGAGCTCCATGCAAGATCTCACCTCGTGGAGTTTCAATGATAGTGAGAACGGTGAAGAATCAGCCCACAACCACTCGGGAGGAACTTGTCAATGATCTCAAGGCAGCTGGGACCATAGTCACCACAAAAACAGTTGGTAACACACTACGCCTTGAAGGACTGTAATCCTGCTGTGCCCGCAAGGTCCCCCTGCTCAAGAAAGTCTATTTACAGGCCCATAGAAGTTTGCCACTGAACATCTGACTGATTCAGAGGAAGACTGGGTGAAAGTGTTGTGGTCAGATGAGACCAAAATTTAGCTCTTTGGCATCAACTCAACTCGCCGTGTTTGGAGGAGGAGGAATGCTGCCTATGACTCCAACAACACCGTCCCCACCGTCAAATATAGAGGTGGGAACATTATGCTTTGGGGGTGGTTTTCTGCCAAGGGGACAGGACAATTGCTCCGCATCAAAGGGAGGATGGATGGGGCCATGTACTGACAAGTGTTGGGTGAGGTGGGTCGTGGTTGGGTATTCCAGCATGACAATGATCCAAAACACACGGCCAAGGCAACAAAAGATTGGCTCAAGAAGAAGCATATTAAGGTCATGGTGTGGCCTAGTCAGTCTCCAGACCTTAATCCCATAGAAAATCTGTGGAGGGATCTGAAGGTTCGAGTTGCCAAACAGCCACGAAACATAAATGACGTGGAGAGGATCTGCAAAGAGGAGTGGGCCAAAATCCCCCGAGATGTGTGCAAACCTTGTGGCCAACTATAAGAAACGGCTGACCTCTGTGATTGCCAACAAAGGTTTTGCCACCAAGGACTGAAGCACCGTTTTCAAAGGGATCAAATACTTCTTTCCTTCATGGAAATGCAAATTAATTTATAACGCATTTTTGTGGATTTTTTTTGTCATTGTTATCTCTCAGAGTTCAAATAAACCTACCATTGAAATTATAGACTGATCATTTCTTAGTTAGTGGGCAAACTAACTAGTTAGTAGAGAAACTCCAGAAAACATTGGGAATTTTGGGGAAGTGGAAAGTGTTAGTTCAAATGTTCTCTGATTGATTCTACCTGACAGAGGAGATCCTAGCAGTCCTGCGCAACTCTCAATGAGCTGCAGCAAGCCGAGTGCCCCCATCATGCGTTCCACGCCAACCACCATGGGCACAACAGTGAAGGCCAGTGAGGTCAGCGCCCCTGAGCAGAAGCCATAAAGAAGGCTGATGGTCACCAGGGCGGCATAAGAACCCCACAGGGTGCTCACAGGAAGTAGCATGATGAACACCCCGGCCAGCGTCGTCCATACGCTTAACAGGTGGATGAGGCGGAAGTGGCCCAGGTCCGAAAACCAACCCGAGGCCACGCGGCCGAAGATGTCGGTGGCGCCGGCAGCGGACATGACAAATGCAGCCTGGTACTCGGAGAAGCCAGCGCTTCGGCAGTGGGCCACCAGATGGACATATGGCACAAAGTACCCAACGTTGAGCAGTGTGATGGCCATAGTGTAGGTGAGGTAAGGCCGCTCGCACAGGAGAGACAGCTCCAAATAGGACGAGATTTGACGCAGCACACCAACACCTGACGATACTCTCTCTACAGACTGAAACACAGGAAATGCTTGAAAGGAACCTGCTGGCACTAGGACATACCTGATTGATTGATTTTATTAAGAGGTGTGTCCAAATGCTATTCTTGGCCCTACCTTTTCTGGATCTTTAGGCCGCTTCAGGGAGGGAATAAGCGCTCCGCACGGCACAATGTTGAGACTGAGCCCCCCCAGGATGAGCAGGGCCCCACGCCAGGCATACCACTCCACTAGCAGCTGGAAGAGCGGGTTGAAAGCGAAGGAAGCCAGGCCTATACTGGAGAAAGCCAATCCCAAAGCCAGGGATCGCCGCTGACTGAAGCTGGCCATGACCGTAGCCACCATGGGGGTGAAAACCAAGCCCCAGCCCAACCCTGGGGATCCATAAAAGGAGAACTGTTGAGATGTGTATCTTGCGTAATACAACAGCAACTGTGATCTACCTGAAATGACGCCCATGGTGAGGTAGAGGTGGACGAGACAGGTGGCATGTGAGGCCAGTATGAGGCCAAGTCCAGCGAGGCAGCCCCCCGTCATCACCACCACGCGGGTGTCGTACGCGTTGGACAACGCAGTGCCCAGGGGGCCTGCAACACAACACTCTTGTGACTCCACAACAAACCCTAGCGTCATAATGAGACATACTGACAAAAAATGTTAAAGCGTTTGTGCAGGTGTACCTAATGAAGTGACTCACTGAAGAACTGCTGCGCTGCTAGGCCTGTGGAGGAGATCCAGGAGATGGCCTGAGCGCTCTCCTCAAAGTACTGCACAAACTCAACAAAGAAGATGCCCAGGCCTCGCATGAGCCCAAACACCAGGCTGGTGGTGACAAACAGGGCGCCCACCAGCACCCAACCCCAGCCGCCGTCTGGATCTTTGGCTTCATCTCGCAGCCTGTCCGCTTTGACTCGGACGCTGCCCATGTCTGCGGAAAAAGAAGGTTTTGAAAAAGAAGCAACATGAATCACACGAAGTGTAATGATTAACTTTTTTTGGGCCAATGTGTGGCTGGCTTGGAGCATGTCACGTGCCAAGGGTCCTTCACGTTAATCATGAACACAAAGACATGTACATGCCATTAACTAGAATATGACCCACAGCTGTGAAACCAGTAGGCTATGTAGTTAAATGAGTGTGTGCAGCGAGAGAAGGAGAAACCCACCTGCTTATGGATTGGTGCACCGGACATGTGACTTCAATTGAGCAAAAGCTGCAGGACACAAACAGTGCAATTTAACTCTTTGGAGTCCATGATAGGTGGCACGACATGATGACGCAAGCCACAGAGATTATTTTCTATTTGCGTTGCCACGTTTAGTGCTAATTTGTACTATGTGCTTTTGGTGCAGGAAGTAAAAAAGTCACCGGCTTTGAAAGAAAAGGAGACTATAAAACATTACAGCACCTTCCAATTGTTGGAAAAAAATCTCATCATCAATCTATAATAGCATTAGAGGCTGTTTGGTGGCAGAAGGAGAGGTGGGAGGGTAAGCCAGCATTGCCATTAACTGACATGGAGATGCACATCATGCTTTTGAAATTCCTACACAGGCCTGACACTGCAGTGATCCTATATTCAACTTTAAGATGTATTTGTTTAATTACAAATTAAACTGCATACAAATTGTTGTACATTCTTGTTTGGCATGAATAAAATAACATGGATATCACTCAGGGCTAATTATATTTACATATATGTATGTGATGCTAACACACGCGCACACACAAACACACGACAGCAGTTTCAGAGAGGTGATCAACAAGTTGCAGTCATGGCGATACATTCAATAATAGCTCATATTATCAAGCTAAACCTTGCTAAATTGGTATCATTAGCTGATAAACAAAAGTAGTCTATGTGGCTGTGTTGTGTTGGCATGTTCCAAGCAGGAAGAGGCAGAATGTATAATGCTAGCAGTATGTTTGAATTTTGGTGCCCAACTGGAGCAACGGGCTACTGTACTTAAAAGTCCCTTCAATGTCAGAATTAAAAGTAATACTAGTCACACATGTGAGGTTGTCACATGACTTGAGTTGCAAATTTGAGGACTTGAGACCTGCTCGACTAACACTGTGAAAAGACTCAGCTAGCTTCTTGCACCTTGTTTTTTTAATTGGCCTGTGGCACATTGTAGGAATAAAATCAAACAAAAAAACTGCATTTTTTTTTTTTAATAGCAAAAGAGTAAACTGAAAAAAATAATGTTACCAATAAATAATGATGCTGATAACTAATAAAAACTTGGTCAAATAAAAAAAAATTGTTTAGCCTTTTTACAGTTTTTTTAAACCATGAGAAAATGCACATTTTTTATGATACAAACCATAAAGCTCTGTTGCTGTAAAAAGAAGCAGGGGGATCCAAAGTGCAGCCCAAGTGCCATTGTGGCACGTGGCTTGCTATTTCTTGGCCAAGCGCAGATTGTAGAAATAAAGTTAAAACAAAAACAGAGCAAAAGTACATATGGTGAAAAAGTAACTTTTTTTTTTTTTTTTTTTTTACAAAAAATATATATACAGTATTCAAACTACATATGAAAGCATTTTCATTATCCTGGACAGGACAATTTGTCTACTATGGGTCTTGTGTAAACACTCAGCAGTGCAAAAAAAGTGCAAAAGTTCACTGTTTTTTATGTTTTCGCACCCCCTCCCCGATTTGAAATATTGATCATATATGTTTATCTGTACTGTACAGACTCAACTCACTAAAGTCAATATTTTCTAGGTATACATGGTTCTCACCACAATGACTTGAGCCTTATTACTTGCACGTGAGTGACTTATTCCCACCTCTGCATGAAACAGACGAATCCTTTCCTGGACTCCATCCATCCATTTTCATTCATTAATTTAGTTTCTCAGCCTCTTGTTCTCCTACCCCGGACTCCAAAGGCTTAACTATAAGTTTGCGTTTACTAATTGGAGGGTGACCGTTAATACTGTTTAAGCTTCAAAAGGATGAATAGCAAAAAGAAAAATACTGAATAAAAACATAGGTGTAAAAAAATGACTTCCCATGACGTCAACTGTTAGTCTATCTAAATGACTTTCCGCCACATGACGCATGCGCACAGGCGCCGGCTAACATCCGAAACTGCAAAGCAAACGTTACGATTACATTAAAATACCTTATAATTACAAATAACGCTTCCTGGATCGGAACTAACGACTTATATTTATTCATTTGCACCGCCCGGCCTGGGAGTCGTCATAATGTGACGTTTCTCGATAAAAGCAGAACCGTTAAAATAATAAGAACTAACACGACTGGCGTCCCGATGCCTCCAACACTCACCTTATGGCGGGACTCCAGCCTCGTCATCACGTCAGCGAGTTCTAGCTGTGGGCCAAACTCCATCAAGCTAAACGACAGCAAAGCGAACCAGCCGGCACCGGTGCCTGGCTGAGGGGGGAGGTGTGTTTAAGGCGCAACTGGCGCTGCACGTTCACCAACGTGCGGACGTCCCTGGGGGTTGAATTAGCGTAGTTCAAGGGGATCATTGAAAACAGTCCGACGTCGTCGTTGAACTGAATATTGCAGAAATGCATTTAAATAAATTTAAAAAAAATGTGCACATTTTGCGGAAGTTTAGGAATCGTGCCTAAACCGGAATTTAAATTGTTTGTGTGCTAAGGCAATGCTCAAACAGTGTTTGTGGCTAGATCTGGCAACAGCCCGACCGCCCTTAACGACATATTTTCTCAAAAGCGGCTAGCGACACATCTTGGGACTTTTTCTGGTGTCGTTGGGGAGTGTTCGGGAAAGCAAGTGTTGTTCTGCATTTTGTATTCTCACTGAGCAGCAGTCGGTGCTGTTGACGGGTCTGCCCTGCCCAAAGGCAAGCACAAGCCGGCTGTTGTGCAATCAGTTTCTGAGGCACACTGAGAGCATGATTTGGAGTTCCAAGTGCAAATAAGTCACGCATGCACAAGCCGATGGGCAGAACCTGCCCTGTTTTACATCTAAAATGTAAATGTTTCTTAATCATCAGTAAGCCTGGATAAAAGAGGAAGAGTTGTTTGTATTTTATTGTTCATCTATTGCTACTTTTTCCTTTTAAAATGAAGTGGATACTACAATTCTTTGGGTAAACGGAAGTAATTGATAAACCTCCTGTATTGCCTCAGTATTGTGAAGCTCAGTTGCTGTTACTTTTTCAACCATGTTCAATTGTGCTAATTAAAAAAAAAGTTCTCAATAGCCAAAGTGTGATGGGAGAACTTTGAGAGGCGCTGGCTGAGATAAAATATTTTTTATTTTATTTTCATGAAATGATGAATAATTTGAAATTAACAAGAAGAAGAATCAAGTTTATCACAATTAAGATGTTTTTACTCACTTTTTTGTCTCTCCCACAAAGTTATGCTTTTTTCCAACAGCATTTTACAAGACGACAATGACTTAATTTAGTGACCCTGTACCACGGCCATTAGCTTTTCTTGGCGAAAAGTTGAACAGTGTTCTCAGGCCATAATCCACCCAGAAGTTCAGCAGGAAGTGGGGATGGCAGAGCTGGAGTCACCTCAGGAAGCGTGCAGCCATGGCAGCGTGGGTGTCATCATGCAGGAAACAGGTGCCTGTTTCCTAGCTTTCATTGTTTCCACTGAAGCATCAAGACCCATCACAGTAAATACAAATACAGGACATGATTTTAAAAAAGGATTTAATTTTAATTATTACAAAGCATCTTTGGCCAGCAAATCCAATTCCTAAGTGTTTCTAGACTACATGTTGTATTGTTATATGTCTGCAAAAGTCCTTTGCCTGCTTGGACTCTTTCAGCAGTGTAAAGGAGTTCAAAAAACACACATGCAGGCACCAGGCCTCCTACACATCAAGCCACTTAAAAATGTGAGCATAAAACACAACTTCTAAATCATCACTAAGTGCTTTTAACCAACCCTCTGCCTCACAAGCTATTTAATCATATTTCCTTCCAAGCATTTACATTCATGCTCAAACTTGACACAATCTTTCTGGTCTTCCTCTCCTCTTTCTCTCCTCACAACTCGTCACAAACCTGTCAAACTACTTCCTATAGCATCATCTGCATCACTATAAATCCAACAAAGACGCCCATCTAGTGCCAAAATAACTTCCCCTAATTGAGGGGTGTCCACGGCAGCACACAGAGAAATTGAAGGACACTGGAGGTCGCCTTCCAACATTTTGTGCATTAAATATGCAAAAACCAATACAATGTAAGTCAATATCTGGTAAGCGCTCAAAATGAAACATCATAGCTTTATGTTACAGGCGACAAAACAAATAAGTGTAATATCTAATAATATATCTCATTCATAATGAACTACTTGTATTTTTAGAAAGTGTCAAGATTCAGTAAAATCTGAAAAATAGCCCCAGGCCTTACTTTGGACACTTCTGCCCCAATTATCATTTTGGAGAATGTGCTTGAGAGCTTTTCTTCAGCAGGCCTGCAGAATGGGTGGGTAGGGCTCGGTCAGGACCTTGTAACGGACCTTGGTGTTGGTGACGGCGCCGTGTTTCTGTCGCAGGTGAAGCCGCAGCTGGCTCTTGTGCCGGAAGTGGAGATTGCACTTCTCACACTGCCACAATAAATGAAAACCATTAGTGATTTTTTGCTGGTTTTCGACAAACGTCCTGGGCTGTGATTCAATTTGCGCACTTTTGTATTCATACTATACTATATACTATTAAGATACTATATAAATATACTATGTACAGGAATAAATAATTAACCAATTATTTATTCATCCGGGTACTCCGGTTTCCTCCCACATTCCAAAAACATGCATGTTGGGTTAATTGGCGAATCTAAATTGTCCATCGGTATGAATGTGAGTGTGAATGGTTGTATGTCTTTGTTTGTCTATATGTGCCCTGCGATTGACTGGCGACCAGTCCAGGGTGTACCCCGCCTCCCGCCGAAAGTCAGCTGGGATAGGCTCCAGCACACCCGCGACCCTAATGAGGATAAGCGGTATAGAAAATGAATGAATGAATAAATGAATTATTTATTCACTCCCCAGTCACACACTGGCGGAGGTCATCTACATATACCCTGGGGTAGTATGATAGAAAAGTGGCTGCCAATTCGTGCCTACGGCCACTCCGACCACCAACAAACATTCAGACATTCATACAGTCTTGCCCAGGGACACAACAACAGTGGCTGGGTGGAGGGAGCAAGGATCGCATGACCTGCTTTACCTCCTCAGCCACTGCCGCCACAAGGAACTCAAAATGCTAAGTGTAAGTACATAAGTGCCCAAATTGAAACAGCCCTGGATTGAGCGCGAAGGCTCACCGAGTATGGTTTTTCTCCCGTATGTATACGCAGGTGGCTCTTGAGGGTCTGCAGGTGTCGGAAACGAGTGCCGCAGGTGGGACAGGGGTAAGGCTTCTCCCCTGTGTGGATAAGCACGTGTGCTCTGAGGTGAGCAACCTGCAGCATAGCAATTCAAAGTCAATATTCACACAAGTAAAAGCCAGTTTGTTAATGCGTTGCACACCTGAACAAACCGCGCGCCACAGGTGTCGCAGCGGTATGGCTTCTCTCCGGAGTGAATGCGAGCGTGGGTCTTGAGGTTGGCGGGCCGATTAAACTGGGCGCTGCACACAGTGCAGCGGTACGGCTTTTCACCTGCCATAGGAGGTCTGGCTCCTCCACTGTTGCTATGGTAACCATAAGATGTGTAGTTGCGCTCTCTCTTGACAACTTGATGAGTGGCGTCTGTCTCTAATGGTGCAGCGTGACAAAAAAAAGGAATTTGAATATTAGATCATGTGAAAAATTAATGTATATTAGATCGTGTGAATAATTTATGATCACCTGTTCCATCCTCCACTGAGGCACGTGGCCCGAGGGGAGGGGCTCGGCCAGAACCCGTGTAGCAGGAGGCCTGCCCCTGTCTGGTGTACAAACTAATCAATAATAGTTCTTTGATGGATTAAGACCACTGTTTCCTACCTATTAATCTGATCGGGCACTTCTCCAGGCCACGCCTCTGTGGGGGCTTGCAGGGTCACGGTGGTGCTTTCTTCCGCCTCCTCCTTCACGGTGCTACCAGCACAGAGAGGATTGAGGATGATGTACTTGTACTTCTTCCAGTTGCAGGCCTTTGGGTCAGGTGTGATTTTGCTGTCACTCTGAAGAAATAACACACTCAAATAAACTCGGTAATGTTTCAGTAAATCATCACGTCTTCATGTCCTTGAACTCACCACAAGGTTTTTGTTGCAGGTTTTGGACTCAGCAGGTGAGCTGGGATGGCAGCTGGAGCGTGCAGGGCTGTCTGGAGATGGAGCCGGGATACCTGGAACGGACAAGTGAGGTTCTTTTTTCATCTCTTCACAGCCAGTCTTGCGGCTCGGGAAAGCCCCTGGCATGACCGGACGCTCAGCTTCCCCTGGGGACCTGGGAAAGGAAACGGAAGTGATGCAAACAACTGCTCTTGGAAAAGTCCCAATGTGACATCAGTATGGTTCATACTTGACAATCTCTGCTGTTGGGGGGAACTTTAGTGGTCCTGGATTAGGCAGGTCTAAACCTTTAGGGGCCACAGAGGCTACAGACACCCTGGGGTCCAGCACCAGTTGCGGGTGTCTCATGCTTATATTTTCCCTGCTGTAAGAACACTATGTGAGGCTTCCTGGTTTGATCATCACTGTGATCTTGTCCACCTTTCTCACCAGTGGAGCTGCATGAAGGTCCGGCAGGTGTCTGCCACGTGGTCCATCTGCATGTAAGTTGCCACAGCCAGCACCCCAGGGGCTATGGCGGGTGTCAGTGGGAGGCGAGAGGTGTACATGAAGTCCAGCAGGAGGGAAACGCTGCTTGGCTCCAGGTGGGTGGGGAGGGACACAGTCATGAAATACTCTCTGCTGCCGCTCTGGAGCAACATGTGATGTGTGTACAGTGAATAGAAGAAGCCGCTGAGAGGGAAAAACAAAAGACTGTGACTTGAATGATTGCAAACCTGGCCAATTTTGTGTGGTTTTTGCATACTCACCTGCAGGCGACCAGCACTGCAGAATGTGCCTGTAGGTGCACATCACCCACCGCTAGGGTGGCGTCTGTCAAGATGCCACGGCGCCGCAGTTCGTTGAGGTTGAGCAGCACGTCGTTGCAGTGGCGGGTGAACTCCTTAACATATCCACTGGACACTCTGGATCTTTCGGCTGCTTCCATCATTCTGTCCTGTAGTGTTACACATCTTTATGTACAAACACTACACAATCACTATCGTAGTGTACTGTAGTGTTAAAAATAATAGCAGTGCAATGTGACTAACTAGATTGCAAACAAGTTACCGGAAGGTGCAGTAGATTCTGAAAAAAACAGCATTCATGTTATGCACGCTTCAATTGCTCTGCAATTGAGCAATTAGTTGAAAGGGGTGTATTAAAAAAATAGCAGTGTGGCACTCAGTCAGTGATCAATTTTGTGAAAAAAACAGCTGTGAATCAGGTGGCCCCTACTTAAGGATGAATCCAGCACTTGTAATGCACTCTTAGAAAACTTGAGGAAAATGGATCGTTCAAGACATTGTTCAGAACAACATACTTGGATTGAAAAGTTGATTGGAGAGGGTGAAACTTATGAAGAAATGCAAAAAATGTTTGGCTGTTCAGCTAAATTGATCTCCAATCCCCTAAAATCAAAAGCAAAACCAGAGATACGAGGCAGAAAATGTTAGACGACTAACAAAATGGATCAAAGAATAACCACAATGGCAAAGGTCTACTGTTACCTGTAAGTACTGTGACAGTTAGAAGACGTCTGTGTGAAACTAATCTATTTACAAGAATCCCCTGCAAAGATCCTCTGTTAAAAATAAGCATGTACAGTAGAGGTTTCATTTTGTGAAGAACACATCAACTGGCCTAAAGAGAAATGGAGGAACATTTTGTGGACTGATGAGAGTAAATTTTTTCTTTTTGGGTCCAAGGGTCACAGACAGTTTGTGAGAGGACCCCCAAACTCTGAATTTAAGCCACAGTAAACAAGTAAAGACAGTGAGGCATGGTGGTGTAAGCATCATGAACTGGGCATGTTTCTCCTACTACAAGGTTGGGACTACGGATATTTATTGCATACCAGGGATCATGGATCAGTTTGCATATGTCAGAATATTTGAAGAGGTCATGCCCCTGAATAGGCGTTTCAACAAAAAATTACCCCAAACATACTAGTAAACAAGCAAAATCTTGGTTCCAAACCAACAAAATTCATGTTATGGAGTTGCTAGCCCAATTCCCGTACCTTAATCCAATCGAAAACTTAACACCAGAAATGCTGTTTTTGAACCAAAACCAAAAAATGTTAATGAATTGTGGAATAACAGCTGAAAGGTGCCACACATTGGTTGACTCAATGCCACAGATGGGAAGCAGTTATGAAAAACCGTGGTCACTAAATATTAGTTTAGTAATTTACAGGATGGCGAAACCCTAAAAACAAAAAGGTTTGCACAAAATAGTTTGTAAAGTCAACGGCAGACACTGCTATTTGTTTTAACACCCCCCTTTCAACTAATTGCCCAATTGCACAGAAATTAAGAGCGTGCATATCATGAATGCTGGGTCTTCTTTGTTTTCTGAGGGTCTTCTGCATGGACTGGCAACTTGTTTGCCAGGTAGCAATAAAAATATAACAACAGTGATTAATCTGGTTAGTCACATTGAACTGCTATTATTTGGAACACCACAGTATTTCAGGAGTGTCAAAAGGGGGGGGGGATTTTCAGCCCACAACTTGTTTTTCATTGGTCTTCGGCATATAATGAAAACAAAATCATTTCATTATTAATGAAATATATTAGATATTACACAAATGTAGCTGTCTGTGTTTTGTTCAGCTATAGTAGCATATATTGAGCTACGTTTGATAGGTTTTAGCATATTTAATGCAGTAAATGTATCAAATTGCCCCTACCCCAACAGTTTTTCTGTATGCAGCTCTCAGTAGAAAAACTTTGCACAACCTTGCTATGTATGACTGACAGTACAATACTCACCTACTGATGTGTAAGACAACAAATAAATAGACACAAGTGTCCCTGACACTTGTGTTAGGTGAGACCAGCTCCCTACTCGTACCTGAAAAAGACAACAAAAACGAGCAACTTCTTCATTTTTTGTATATTTTGACTACGCCATGAATATTCAATTTTCTTCAACTCACCCCGACCAGCAGGGACGAGAACCGGCGTGCCCCGCGCTGACCTCAAGCCCCTTGCCTCAGGCTCCTACAATCAAACATGAAGGTGGGGATGGGGGCTTGCACCAGCTCTGATCAGCAGTGTGTGAGGAAGCTGCAGGGAGGAGACTTTATAATGTCGACAGAAGCCCCCACCACCTGCACCCCCCTCCTTGTATTTTCTCTTTCCTCAATGGCCCACGCGCAGGAAAAGGCCTGGCCGTCGCTCTGTGGTCCAAGTATTTTTAGTGGGCTATTAGTTTGTCTAAACCCCCATTGCTGAGAGCAAAGCAATGGCAGGAAAACGATGTGGGGTCCTGTTGAAAAAAATATTGATGAGGACTCTCGGGAGAGGCGCTTACGTGCCTCATTGTCCCGGGACAAGCCATCAAAACATTGAGCTCCCCCCACCGACGCTTTCCGAAAGCCATCACCTCTCTCCAGGACAGGGGAAGTTGGAAGATGGACTGTTGAATTGTTAACATTAACACATGACTCAAAACACATAATTCTAATGATATTATTATTCGTGGGAGTTCACAACAAAGCAATTTGGGTTTTAAGAGAGGGTGGACGTACTCTGAGGACAATGAGGAAGGAAGCGAGACAACATTGTGGCTTCTAGCTGGGATACACCATCTCCTTGTTGGTAAAAACAACCTTTTCCCTGCTTTGGGAGAAATGCAGCATGCAGATGTGCCGGAACCTACCCCCCTTGACATGCCCCCATTGTCCCCAACACACACAAACTTCAGAGACGTAGATAAAAAAATCCAATGCAGGACATCCGTCAATAATAATTAGCAAGTAGGAGACAAGGGAAGAGAAAAGGCAATAGGGAAGGGGTCATGTGTGGGAGTCTGAGGGAACCCATATCAATAAAAAAATAGGTGAAAGTTACCTTATACAGGCTGTAATTTATTGGCATTATTTTATTTTTCTGAAGCAGCATTATGTTGAGTAAAAGGCCTATCCTCCAAAGACAGGGGTACCAAAGTGCGGCCCAGGGGACTATTTTTGTCTCATTGATTTTTTTTTATTTGCCCTCGGCATATTCTGAAATCACAATTAGTTAATTAGTAATAGAATATATTATTAGTTATTACACTAATTTGATTTGAACTATAACACAAAGCTGTGAAAAAAATGTTGCTTTTTTCGAATAGCATATATTGGTCAATGTTGGATAGGTTTGAGCATTTTAAATGTACAAAATGTATGAAAGTGGCCCGTCTGCATCTTTCAATCTTTATTTATGTGGCCCTGGCTGGACACTCTTGAGGCAAGGGATTCTGTAAAATCCTCCACTATTTTTTAGTTCTGTGGCAGGCGAAGCCATCACAAGACGTCTGGGTCAGCAAGCATGCTTGTGCTCTGGTTTGCTGTTTAGATGGATCATTGCAGTGCGTTGTAATTTTAAAAAAGGACAACATGGATAAAGAAAACAGAGAGGGACATATGGTCTCGGCTGCTTCCAGGCATTGTGAGAAAAACGGATGGAAGGGGGTGGAGGGGCGGTTAAGGAAAAGTGAGAACATTACTAAACGAGCTCTCCAATGGGCGGAAGCCATTGAGTTTAAACCCCCTTGACAAAGCTGCTGGCCACTTCCTGCATCTTAACGTCCATATGTATCCCCAAGTCCTGCAAAGTTGGGAGAATATCCATCCATCCATCCATTTTCTATGCCGCTTATCCTGTTGGGAGAGTATGTCACTTTTCAATATGGTCTGGAATCACCGACAGTCCTGTGGTTGTCAGCAGCACACTGGATAACATCTTGACTGATGCCACCTCAAGCATGGTGATGACAGATCCTGCGCACACAAACACAAGTCTTCCTGTCATTTGCACCTCTGTGTACATATAAGGGCAAACAGCCGCTGCATGGGGTGGGGTGCAGGCGGAGGAAAAGGGAAATCCCACGGAGCATCCAGGCTTGTTTGTCCAAGTTTTTGCAAGGTCACACTCGGAAATATAACATGAATGCCTTCCGTTTAAGAAGTTGAACTATAAGCTGGGGGCCTCCGGTTTAAGGGAGGGAAACAATTGACCCAAATCTCATGAACCACGAAATAACCAAGCAAATACTTGACCTCCTTTTTTATGGGGGGGATGGTAAACAATATGCAAATACCGTACTCTTACTCAGAGGCTAGAATGGAATAAAATGCAACAAAGCTGCACAGGATTAATACCAAGGAGTTTCAAATAAATATGACTAATACAAAGCATAGCAGTGCAAAATGGCATTTAATATAAATAAATAAACAATTAGGTTGAAATGCAGTGAGAATGGATGCATTTCACCCCTCAAACGGCAGCGCTGGTCCTGTATTTCCTTGGTATGGCGGCCATACCAAACTTGCAATATCCCCCAACAGCCCACCCCCTAATGTCACGTCACGCCCATTTGGCTTTCTCGGTGGTTTACGTCAGCCGTTGGGAATGCATGGAGAGCGGAGGCTCGCCGTAGCCAGCAGGCCTCTTCTTTTGGATCCCTGGCGAAAGTAGGTTGACGCCGCCAAGGAGCGTAACAAACAGCCAAAGGTCTGATACTCCTGGACAACTTTGTTTGCAAGGTTTCATGGCAGCCAAACGTCCTGCTGTCGTGCGCCATTACCGGTGGTAAGTGTGCATTCTCTCATTGTCCCCCATTTGTAATGCAGTTTAGCCTGTAAGCAACATTACCCGCGTAGATCCGGTGGAAAAACAAAGCAATCAGTCGCGATCAAGTATTTACAGCTCTAACATTCATCTAAAATTACTAACAACATGACAACACGCGACTTAGACGAGAAGTGACCGGCAGGAATGAGGTTGTTGTAAATGTTGCAGGTAGGTATTTTGCACGTAGATAGCTGCTAGCCTCGTGTTTCTTTCATTGACGTACGACTACGCAAGCATGTTGTTATTTGTACAATTAATAACATGCAAATGTTACAAGCAGCTACTTGCTGAGGAAGTTCGCCTTCAAAACAAAATGTTTGAGATTCGTTTACAGTATCGTATCATTTGAATCGCGCGTCACTTTGGTCCGTTTCCTACAAGACGCGGGCTAGTAATGACTTTAAATGTGCCACCATTTGTTGGATTTCTTATTTGCAGTCATGCAATGTTTTTTTTCTATGCCACGAACTTGTGTAGCGTTTACTTTGAAGGGAAGCGAGTAATCACCGGATGTCCAGTTTGTTGTTCCTGGGATTGACGGGTTGCCACCCATATCCGCTAATAAATGGCAAAATCTGTCAGCTCGTACAAAAACAGTTCTCGTATTCATTCAGAGGGTTTTTAAACATTCAAGGTTTATGTCACCGCTCAGGTCATCCTGGGCTTTAAGTGAATGCTCAACCAGACATCCTTTCCATCATGGTAATCCTCTTGGCAACAAGGATTTATGACAGACCCAAATTCTCTCAGACTGAGGGAGTTATTTCACCCCCCCCCCCCCTCTAATTAGAGTCCAACCAACTGGCGTGTGTGACATAATTCCAAGACTTCCTTGTACAGTGGAGCTGACAACTGAAACTAGCCATTGCTTGCATATTTACCTGTGACTTTGGGCAGAGACAAAAATAGGCAAAGAAGGGCCCTTTTGTTTATATAATTTTCCTCCATTTTTGCATATTTGTATTTGGATTCTTGTGTTTTCATATGGGGCCACATAGTGGCCTAGTGGTTAGCGTGTTGGGCACAAAGTCAGAAGATCCTGGTTTGAATCTCCATTTGGGCATCTCTGAGTGGAGTTTCCATGTTCTTCCCTTGCGTGCATGGGTTTTCTCCAGGTACTCTCGCACATTACAAAACATGCATGTTTGCTTAATTATCTCCTAATTGCATGTTGAGTACGATAAATTTATACATGTTGGCAGGTCTGCACTAACATAAAAGTAGTCCCTGCTTCTGAACTTCCGAAAAGTTCACCGCACCCGCCCCTGTTTTTGAGAAGCACTGTGTTAATTGGAGAATCTAAATTGTCTATAGGTATCAATGTGAGTGTGAATGATTGTTTTGCCTATACGTGCCCTGCAATTGGCTGCTGCCGCTTGCCCAAAATCAGCTGGGATAGGCTCCAGCATACCCATTAAAAAACGAATGGATGTTTTCAGATGACATTGTAGACATTTTCTGCTTGTTGGAGATAGACTAAGACAGAGGAAGAGTTGCTGAGCTGCTATTGCTTTGAAGTGTGGAGTGCATCTGTGAGAAAAGGGTGCCCAAGGTGGGGCTCTAGGGCCATTTGCAGGCTGTTTTTTCATTGGCCCAGCACAATAAAAAAATAAAATTTACCTGGGAAAAAAGCAACACCAAAAATGGAAAAATATGCCATAATTTTACACAAAGAAAGTAAAAGTATTAAGAGAAAAAAGTTGTAATCTTATGAGAAAAGTCATAATTTTCCGAAAAATAATTATAAAATTATGAGGAAACATTTCTGGTAGCATATATAAAGCAAATACTAAAGGAATATGTATTTATTTAAATTTTTAATATTATGAGAAACAAACACAACAACAAAGTTGTCATTTTTGGACAATTAGGTTGCAGAAAAACTGATAATTTTACGTAAAATTTGTAAATTTGCTTCCACACAGTGTCAGATTAGTAAATAGTCATATTTATGCGGGAATGCTTACAGATCGGATCACTGGGTGAAATCGATGTAATACATAATACATAGCCGACATGTGGCGCTGTAAAGCGACCCACCGAAAAAGCCATGTGACACCACAAAGCAACAGAATGTGCACAAGGCCCGTCATCTTCCCCGTGTCCGGTCTGTCTAGACTAAGTGGAATTACTTCTGCGAGCCACTTTGGAATATAAGACAAAAAATATCAGGAGAATGTCAAACTGGAGTCACGTCAGTCTAGATATTTAGATATTATGTTGGCTCCTCGGCAGCAGTAACTGTTCACTCCTAGTCACGTGACGGGTCCAGGCCAGTGACTTCATCATTTTCAGAAAGAAGCTGTTTGCTTGTCCATTCTTCCACGACAAACCGATAAGATTTTTTCTCTCTGGAAGCCGTGTGGATGAAAGGCTGAAACGATCAAATACTTACTGTTTTGACCTGAAAATGTTCCCGTGTGGACAACCACTTAAGATGGTTCCACTGTAGCATGTATTGTATTGTATTGTATTGTGAAAATCTCCAGCCAAATTGCCAAGTCAGCTGTGTGCTACATTGTTTTTATTTATGTACTGTGTAGCCACGTACTTGTACAGTCATATATTGTTTGGAGCCAGGTGCTGTCATTACATAATATTTCCTATTTTCTTCCAATCATTGTGTACACACCCAAAGACAATAAGCATTGTGGTGTCGCTGGGTAGGAGTAGCTACTGAATGGCAGCTGCATGTGTGCTTGTGTGTTTTTTGGGGCAATGTGCATGTTGGAAATCCCCAAACATTTCCAGCAAGCTGTTCCTTTCCTGCTCCAAAATCTCCAAGCCTATTGTTCGGTCCCATATGGCCTTGTTGCCATAGGAAACAAATTGTTAAGCATCCCTTTGTTTCCATTTGTTACCTATTAGATGAATACACAACAGCCACACACATTTTATATAATTATTACGTCTTTTCTTTTGAGAATCCCGCCATGTCCGGTCCAACCTGGCTGCCACCAAGGACTCTGGGCAGTCCAGAGCGTGCCATCAACCAGATGTCCCACTCTGCAGGCTCGGCCATTTACCGAGCGCCCAACAAGAAGAGTGCGCCTGACTTTCGGCCAAAATACAACACTTATGACCAGAATGGAGGAAGCACTGGGGTTGCCACCAGGTATTTGGCTACGGGACCTACAGGTAACACAATGGAACCCATATTGTTTGTTACATCCCTATCGATGCTTATGTTGAGTCTGCCCTTGCAAAGGCGGTCCTGGTCATCATTTGCCTGGTGATCTCTACTATTCCCATCCACATGGGCCCAATGAAGAGCGCAACTGGAACCCTCATGTGGATGGTTACGAGCTCCCAGTAGGTGTCTTCTCAACAGCTTTGCTGTTAAAGCAGACGTTTTAAAACATGAACATGCTGTCATTCAAGCACCGTGGCCCAGACAAGCCAGTGAGCCATCACTCCAAGATTGACGCCGACATCGACTCCCTCACCTCCATGCTGGCCGACCTCGACAGTCACCCCCATGACTCAAGCACACAAGTATGACACCCATTTGTCACCACTTTTATTTGCAGGAATTAACAATATTAGTTTGGTCTCCACAGCTGTACGACAACGTGCCTTACAACAAATACCTCTCAGGGGATCCCTACAAACCTGCGCACCACAACGCAGCTCCACCTCAGAGCCGGCCCGTCTCGGGGTACCCTCCTCACCCCCAGAACCAGTACCACCCACCGTCCTCTTACGTTGAGCAGCACACATCTCAGTACCCGGCATCCCACCAGCAGGACTACTACACCGCATCTACGCCAAAACCGTACCCCCAGCCGGTGCCGGCCTCCTACACAACAGCCTCCACCCCCACAGGGCCAAGGTTTAGCGTGCAGGTCAAGACCGCCCAGCCTGTCACCTACTCTCAGACAGGGAGGCAGGCAGAGCAAGCCTACACGCCACCACCGCCTCGCCAGCACGTGCCACGCCCCCCACCTCAAACCAGCCCCCAGGATTGGTACCCTCCGCACCCGGGTTTGCAGGAGAGCCACCTTGAGGCGGGCTACAAGGGTAGTGGATCAGGAGGAAGAGGCAACCAGGTGGTCTTGCCAAAAAGAGGGGTGGAAAATAATCAAGCGGGGGCTGCACAGAGTTCTTCTTATCAGTCCAGCAAGGTGGGCGGCAAAACACATGAAAATTAATAAATATATTACTTAAAATATTGACATAAATGAAAATATAACGAAACCGTATCAGTACAGTAATCTGATGTGTATGCCATCCCTAGCACCAGCAGGTGGCATCACCCACAAGACCAGAGGAGGAGCTGGACCGCCTTACCAAGAAGCTGGTGTATGATATGAACCACCCTCCCGCAGAGGATTATTTTGGTACGTTCTTAACTTGTCGACAAATCATAAACTTGGAGACATTATTGATTTAAGGAATAAAAATGTACCTTCAAGGCCGCTGCGCCCGCTGTGGCGACAATGTGGTCGGCGATGGCAGTGGCTGCATCGCCATGGAGCAAGTGTTCCACGTGGAGTGCTTCACCTGCATCACCTGCCATGCCCGTTTGCGAGGACAGCCCTTCTACGCCTTGGACAAGAAGAGCTACTGTGAGACTTGCTACATCGTGAGTGACAAAATGATGACCGTGCCCCATAAAGTTATCATGAAATATCTTTTGCAAATTACAATTACCTTTTTTTTGTTCTTCCAGAGTACACTAGAGCGATGCTCAAAGTGCTCCAAGCCCATCTTGGACCGCATTCTGCGTGCCATGGGAAAGGCGTACCATCCTCGCTGTTTTACATGCGTGGTGTGTAACTGCTGCTTGGACGGTGTGCCCTTTACCGTGGATGCCACCTCGCAGATACACTGCATTGATGACTTTCACAGGTACACACACACACACACAGACCTGCCCACCACAAATGTGTAGGTGCATCACACTCAATTGACCTCAAACTCACACCCAAAAGGAAGTACGCACCTCGCTGCTCTGTGTGTGGCGAGCCCATCATGCCAGAAGCGGGTCAGGAGGAGACAGTCAGAATTGTGGCTCTGGACCGCAGCTTCCATGTCAACTGTTATGTCTGTGAGGTGAGATGACAAGCTCAGGCGTGTTTCATCCATCAACCTAGCTATCACCAAATGGCGGACCTCGGTCTGGATACGGACCCAGTGATGGGCCATTATGTACCTGAGGTACATAATGGCCCATGACCATTCATTCATTTTCTATACCGCTTGTCCTCATTAGGGTCACGGGGCCCCGTGACCAATTGAAGTGAATCAAAAATATAAAAACAACATATAATCATGCTCGCAACAACAATGATTACGGTTACGTAACAGCGCACGCAGCGACGCCATTCCAAGTGAGCCAGTGAAATTGCTTACTTGCCGAGAAGTGAACAAGAGAAATTTGTGCATTTTATTGAACTTACAAATAAGCCTCTTGTATTAATTTGTTTGTACAGTAAAACTTGTATTATTCATGTGAAATTTGGTCCTGTTTTATTTAAAATGCAATTTAGGTAAGATAATTGTGTTGTATTGAAACAATAGGGTATTATTACATTTAATAGCCGTATAAGCTAGTGTGTTTAATGCAATTTTAGGGAAAACTGCACTTTTTTTTGGAAGAATCATCCACAATCTGTATGTTAGACATGTCTTTCTCTTTTCAGTGCATTTTAAAGATATAAAAACAGATTTAAAAAAAACAAGAGAGAGCTCAGTAGTGCACGTAATGGGATCCTAGCTATGTTGCCTACAGTACCACTATTAAAAAACCTCCAACAAGGTTCTATTATTTTATATACATGCTGTGACCATGTAATAACTGGTATATAGTTATGACAACATATAATACTTACAGTATTTTTTCATATTCCTTTCAAGCGTTACCAGAACTTCCTTCCTAGGTGCATTGATTTCGCATAGCAATGTAGAAACAAACACATACACTAGCATTAGCTTTTCCAAAGTCAGGAATAAAAACAAAGCAGCAGTGGTGATAAATATAGAATATATAACCTTCCCAACTGAGTCGGACATTTTGATGGATGTTTGCATGAAATCGGTTGAAAACTTTTGGACTAGTACGTGGACAAAAAAGGGTGGAATAAAAATAATAATAATAATAAATAGATGAAAAATGGTGCAGAATACTATATGTGTGAATGCCTCCAGCATTCACACAATTATGACGATGTCACATATGTAAATGGACCGTTGTCGGCGCTTTTTGGGGTCTATTTCAGAAGGCTTTATAGGTAGAATAAGTGTTTCCAATACGTGCAGTACTAATCTGTCTCATGTTATCCGTTTTTATTGTTTTTACAAAGCACAGAAAAAGACATGTGTTCATGTCTCACATTAGAATTGTAGACATTGCAAAATTCCAAAAAGTGCAGTTTAAAGCAAAATTAGGTCTGGGCCTTTACTGTGTGGGGGGAAAAAAATTCATAAATGGACCTTACTAATTTTTTACGGAAATCCCTGCACCCCTAAATTGATCAACCGAGCTGTGAATTAGTCAATTTTGAAGCTGTGAAGGTGTAATGATGTTCACTACTAGGCGGCGGCCAGCAGAGGGCGCCATGAGTTACTGACGCTGTTTCCTATTGGTGGGCAATACTGCAAATTTTGATATTCATCAGATACCAAGTAAATACAGGGCAAGGATCATCCATTACAATGCTGATACTTTTTACTTTGACATTTTTCAAGATCATTGCATGATTGTGTGATTTCATTTTGATTATTATCAGACAGGAGATTTTAGGCAAAATAAAATATTTACATGAACATACTTATTTGTGAGCAATTTAACAATATTTAATACAACTCTGTACAATACATAAAAAACCCTCTTTCTTCAAATGCCATTGGTCACTAGCGACAAAAGATAACAAGCGCAATGCTAAATGCACAATTCATGTTTAAGCCCTAAAGCATTAAACACATTTGCAATTGGCAACTCTAAATTGTCCATAGGTATGAATGTGAGTGTGAATGGTTGTTTACCTCTATGTACCCTGTGATTGGCTGGCGACCAGTCCAGAGTGCACCCCACATCTCACCCAAAGTCAGCTGGGAAAGGCTCCAGCATACCCCCTCCACCTTAGTCAAGATGAGCGGCATAGAGAAAGGAAGGATGGATCATCCAGGCAGTTAAAGTGTTTCTCCTAGCCGCGTTAAGAGAGTTCACACTGCTTGCCTGCAGGCTGCAAGTTGCAAGTTTTGAGGCCGGATTGTTACATAAAGCAACCACTGGCGGTTAAAAGGTTCCAGAACCAACTGTGATAACTGTTTTTCCACAAAGTAGGTTTCAACAATAATACATGGAATACTTTTGTAGTTCCATCCATTTTCCTCCGCTTATCCGGGTCGCGGGGGCAGCAGCTTCAGTAGGGAAGTCCAGACTTCCCGGTCCCCAGCGACCTCTTCCAGCTCCATCGGGAGGACACCAAGGCGTTCCCAGGCCAGCTGTGAGACATAGTCCCTCCAGCGTGTCCTAGGTCTTCCCGGGGGCCTTCTCCCGACTGGGCATGCCCGAAACACCTCACCAGGGAGGCGCCCGGGAGGCATCCGGACTAGATGCCCGAGCCACCTCAACTGGCTCCTCTCGATGTGAAGGAGCAGCGGCTCTACTCTGAGCTCCTCCCGGATGGCCGAGCTCCTCACCCTATCTCTTAGGGTGAGTCCAGCCACCCTACGAAGGAAACTCATTTCCGCCGCTTGTATCCGCGATCTCATTCTTTCGGTCATGACCCATAACTCATGACCATAGGTGAGGGTGGGAACGTAGATCGATCGGTAAACAGAGAGCTTTGCCTTCCGGCTCAGCTCTCTCTTCACCACGACGGTCCGGTACAGCGACCGCATTACTGCAGATGCTGCACCGATCCGTCTGTCGATCTCACGCTCCAACCTTCCCTCACTCGTGAACAAGAACCCGAGATACTTGAACTCCTCCACCTGAGGCAAGACCTCACTCCCAACCCGGAGGGTACAGTCCACCCGTTTCCGACTGAGAACCATGGCCTCGGATTTGGAGGTGCTGAGTCTCATCCCAGAAGCTTCACACTCAGCTGCAAACCGCTCCAGTAAACGCTGAAGGTCACAGCCTGATGAGGCCATAAGGACCACATCGTCTGCAAATAGCAGAGACGAGATCCTAAGGTCACCAAGCTGGACTCCCTCAACACCTTGACTGCGCCTAGAAATTCTGTCCATGAAGATTATGAACAGAATCGGTGACAAAGGGCAGCCTTGGCGGAGGCCAACGTTCACCGGAAACAAGCTCGACTTACTGCTGGCAATGCGAACCAGGCTCCTGCTTCGATTGTACAAGGACCGAATGGCACGTAGAAGCGGACCATCAATCCCGTACTCCCGGAGCACCCCCCACAGGACACCACGAGGGACACGGTCGAATGCCTTTTCCAGGTCTACAAAGCACATGTAGACTGGTTGGGCAAACTCCCACATACCCTCGAGTACCCTTGCAAGGGTGTAGAGCTGGTCCAGTGTTCCGCGACCGGGACGAAAACCACATTGCAGCTCCTCTAACCGAGGTTCGACTAACGGTCGTACCCTTCTCTCCAGCACCCTGGAGTAGACTTTCCCAGGAAGGCTGAGGAGTGTGATCCCCCTATAGTTGGAACACACCTTCCGGTCACCCTTTTTAAAAATGGGGACCACCACCCCGGTCTGCCAGTCCAGAGGTACTGTTCCGGACTTCCATGCAATGTTGTAGAGGCGTGTCAACCAACACAGTCCTCCAACATCCAGAGCCTTGAGGAACTTTTGTAGTTATGGCACAAAAGACCTATGGTAAGATAACATTATTCTAAATATGTTTTTTAATTATAAGATCCCTCAAGACGTGAAATAACACTCTTATTGTCACATTTACACTCCTGTTACCCAATTTAATCAGAGAATATACGACATAAATAAGATAACCTAGATTCAAACTTTGTCCTTTTTTTTTTCGTTACAGCATACTTCCTTGCAGCTGTGAATGGCTTTACATTTGAATTACCCAAAATAGTAGACAGAATAAAAGTAAATAGGCCATGTAAGACATACATAAAACTCCTGCTTGAGCAGTGTCACAGTAAATGTGTTCCCTGGGGAACCTTAGTACTACATTCACTATTACAATGATTCTTCTGCCTTGTATTTGTGTTTTACTTTATTTAGTTAGCTCATTTAGCCATTTTTATGCTTGAAAATGCTCATTTTAGACTAGAAATAAGTACAATTTGCTTAAATATTTGTTTTACTAATAAGAGGCTGTATTCAACCATAAAACAGCGATTTAAAAAAAAAAACGCAAAGATGACAAATTTGCGAGGCCTGTAAATGCTGATCTGCGAATGTATGTGTATCCACAGTAATGTGAAAATAATTCAATAAAGCCAAAAACCACACAGTTTGTAAACAATGTAGCATACACATTAAAAAATAAAATAAAATTATATATGTATACATAGATACATACATACAGTATATTTCGCTAATATTGATATTTAGATCATTCCGCCATCTGGCAACTCATTTAGCCATGTTGAAATACAATGACTTTATGGATGAAATACTTACCTGAAAAGAAAATCCTTATGCCAAAAATAGTGAGTGTGTGTTTTGGGACCACTGAGAATCTGTGTCTTGATCAGGAATGCGGCCTCCTGCTGTCTTCTGAGGGCGAAGGTCGTGGCTGCTACCCGCTGGACGGCCACATCTTGTGCAAGAGCTGCAGCGCTCGGCGTATCCAGGATCTCTCAGCCAAAATCTCCACAGACTGCTGACCAATGCGCTGTTGGTAAAAGAAAACAAAACACCCATCATCACATTGGCACAGCATACAGCTTTAATGCCCCCCCTCCCTTCTTGATTGTGTCATATTTGCTAGTGCGACAAGTAAGCTGTTTATGTTACTGATCCAAATGAGAGGTTGTGTTACAGTGGAGCGACTGCCTGCATCTTTTTTTTTTTTTTTTTTAAAACATGTTTATGTCCAACATTTGTACAAGAAGCTCCACCCACCATACAGGTACTGCTTGCAGCAACTTGCACACTTCTTTTTCATACTGAAGGATGACAGAGAAACGTGTCAGATATCGCCTCAAACCAGTGTATCAATAACTGTGACTCGCCGCTCTTTTGTAGCCTCATAGAAGTGTGGACGAACGGAATGTTTAGTCGTCGTGAAATGCTTTCGGATTGTTACTCAGCAGATGATGGTGCAATGAAAACAGGGTGGAAAAACATCCTCACTTGCGAATTGGAAGACTTGCACTTTTTTGTGCCAACGTAGAGCAATGAAAGGCAAATCATTGAATGTCGTCTTTTGTGATACAACCCTATTTGTGTAACCTTGCACTCGTTAGCTTGAGCCTTTTACAGCCACAGTATTTGTTTATCCTCCGTCCCCATTTCTTGTCTATTTGTGTCCTAAAGGGCTAAAATACATACAGCAAACCTCACCTGACGAATTTTTTTTTAAGCTTCAGTTGCATTTTTTGTCTCACGTGAAATCTTTTCATTTAGAATTGTAATATTTTGTCAAGTTGCACAATCAGCCATGTAGCTTTGCTGAAGTCTTCTTTTTTGTTTCTCAATTTCAAAAGCTGTGAAGTTTTACTCATGGTAACCTCCCACGCTTTTTGCTGTGAGGAGGTGGGCCATTTTTTGTGCTGAATAATAATAAACAAAACGTTGAAAGCAGAAGCGTCCTGTGACTAAAATTGAAATTGAAGCAACGAAGCATTCTTGTTTAACACACATTTTATTGGGTAAATGATTTGACTGTACATCCCTGCCACTTGTAAAACAGACAACATGCATGAGGCAATGTGAAATAATAAAGTCAACAGGAGGTGAAAGTCTTCCAGAAGAAGTTGCGGCAGCCTGCCTTGCGGTCTCTCTGAGGAACTGGGAGGTGTCGCCGCATCACCTTGATAGCCAGCTCACCCTCCAGCTCAGGGAGCACGTCGGCTTTTCTGGCTGCCAGTTGGTAGATGAGCCCCAACAGCAGTGAGCGAGCCAAGGCCTAAAAGCAGAACAACTGGATAAAAAGGCCCCTAACATACTTTAGAGATTTTGGAGTGCATAATGTGATATATTGTCCCACCTTGTCCAGTGCCATGTCCACTCTAAGGGTCTCTGCCAACAAATCTGCACCACTCGGTGTGCCACTGACCCGCACCAGCAGCCCACCAGGCAGCAGAACCAGCAGCAGCATTAG
This sequence comes from Oostethus manadensis, assembly GCA_024372805.1. Lineage (NCBI taxonomy): Eukaryota > Metazoa > Chordata > Actinopteri > Syngnathiformes > Syngnathidae > Oostethus > Oostethus manadensis. The sequence continues at coordinate 1,552,055 of QODF01000027.1, read as the reverse complement.
CATGTGCACCTGCACCTGAAGCATCTCCAGAAGACTCTTCAACTGGCGTGACGATCCGTGTGGTGTGTTGGCGATGAGCTGATAAATAGCCACCTTCATCCTCAGATCCTCATCATCCTCCAGCTGATACCAGCACGCCATTGGCTGAGGCAAGTGGCTGCGGGGGAGCTAGGAGGTGTGTTGGAGAAAGTGTCACCAAAAAGGAGATGATTTGCTGCGATGACCAAATTAGAAAGCTTAAAGCTTGGTTTTGTTTTGTGGGGTATTTTTTTGACGAAAAGTGAATATTTATGTATATTTAATATTTATGTTTTAGTTGTGTCACTCAGGATTAGCTGCTCCATCCTCACAAGGTGTCCAAGCGCAACATGAGGCCACGCATGCTGTGGCACTTTGTTAGTGACACACAGTGACTCAAATGTTAATGAGGCGCCCTCGACACAACAAAGCAGCCCAACACTCCACCAACCTTCCTGCCGTCAGCTTTAGTCAGTGGAGTAAACACGGAGAGCAATTATACAAATGTCAGGCCATTGTTGACTGCGTGTGAAGCTATTATGAATGAACTCACCCAACCAATTCTTCACCTTAATGACAATCTAAACAACCTTTGACTTCCTTTTTCCCCCCTCAACGTTCAGTGGGATGACTTTAAGCATAAAAAGTCTTGACTTTGGTGAAGGGAGACTGTATGTGTCCAGTGAGTGATCACATGACCTGCTGCTAACGCCATTGTGTTACAAGCTTGTCAGGGTCAATTTGAGTATCCTCACCCCTCTGTCCGTGTGGGCGGACAAGGAAACAAATGCACCGACTGGACACAACGTTATGTACTCCTTCTGCAAAGTCCGCCTTTAAAAAGATACTGCTTGATTTTGAACTTGGATACAGTTTACAATCAATGATTCATGTTACATTTCGCAGTCTGAAAAAGAGTAGGAAGAAGCAAAGCTTATTTAATCCTAACCCCCTCTTCACATGATTTGAAAATGCCTACATTTTATATATATATATATAAACAGGGGGAAAAATGATCTTGAGTATCTTTCCTGATAATAAGTAGGTGATGTATTAGTAACAAAATGATTTAAAGGAAATGAAAATGATCACCCTATAGAGGGGGAAAATCAGAGACACCTCAAAAATGGTGACATACTGGTCCATTTTGCCAAAATGTCATTGTAGCAACTCAAAATGATTCTCCTGGAGGATCCTGGGGGATCTCCTCCCAGATCTGGACCAGGGCATCACTGAGCTCGTGGACAGTCTGAGAAGCAACCTGGCGGCGTCGGATGGACCTAAACATAATGTCCCAAAGGTGTTCTATTGGGTTTAGGACAGGTGAACATGGGGCCCAGTCAATGGTATCAATTCCGTCATCCTCCAGGAATGCAGCCTGTTTCTGACTGTTTGGTCAGAAACATTCACACCAGTGGCTTGCTGGAGGTCATTTTGTAGGGCTCTGCCACTGCTCCTGCTCCTCCTTGCACAAAGGAGCAGATACCAATCCTGCTGAGGGTTTAACGACCTTCTACGGCCTTGTCCAGCTCTCCTACCTGTCTCCTGGAATCTCCTCCATGCTCTTGAGACTGTGCCGGGAGAGACAGCAAACCTTCTTGCAACGATACGTATTGATGTGCCATCCTGGAGGAGTTGGACTACTTGTGCAATCTCTGTAGAGACCAGGTACCGCACCATGCTATCAACAAAGATGTTGATCCAAGCCAAATGAACAACTACAGCAGTAGAAAGTCAGTCAGTAAAAAATCAACCAAAAGAGATGAGTCAGTGGCCTCAACCTGAAAACCATTCCAGTTTTGGGTTGTGTCTCATTGTTGCTCCTCTGATGCACCTGTTGTTGATTTCATAAACAACAAAGCAGCTGAAACTGATTAACAACCCCCTCTGCTACTTAATTACTATACTCTGATTAAAAAGTGTTTCTCTAATTTTTTACCAGTGTATATTATATACAGTGTATATTATATACAGTATATATATATATATATAATATATATAATTATGATTTCAATATTTTGGCTGATAAATACATTATCTAATTTAGTATGATATAGTGCAGTTCCATCAATAAATATGTAAATGACTGCCTTTCATTCAAAACTGTGTTATTATACTGTATTATTTGAATTAACCAGCGTTTATTTCCCAGTCTTTCAGTGTGTTGCAGTCAGGGCCAGCAAGGTCTTCTCTGCTGGCCTAATCACTTCCCAGAAGCACTGACATACATTTACAACTTCAATTCCAGTCTCCATTAAATTGTATTATTTTATTATTATTATATTATTATACTATTATATAATCTAATTTACAACAATCTATTACCTTAACTGGTCAAGTCGTTAGCATGTTGGCCACGCAGTCAGAAGATCTGGAAGACCTGGGTTCGACTCTTCATTGGGCATCTCAGTGTGGAGTCTGCATGTTCTCCCCGTGAGTGAGTGGGTTTTCTCGGGTACTCCGATTTCCTCCCGCATTCCATAACAATGCATGTTAGGTTAATTGGCTGGCAACCAGTCCAGGGTATAACCATCATCTCTTGCCTAAAGTCAGTTGGGATAGGCTCCGGCATACCCCTGCGACCTTAATGAAGATAAGGGGCATTGAAAATTATTGTGTTGGTATTACCTTAATTTAGGTGCAAGTATTTATCACAATAATGGGCAGATTTGCATTCACAATACAGGGATATGGAGAGGTTTGGGCACCACTGATAACTTTGCTTTATAAATCATTAATTTGGATCAGCAATTTCTGGTAAATATATCATATAACAGACTATATATACATACTGTTTGGGAAGTGAAATTAAGTGCAATAATAATTTAAACAAAATTAGGCAGGTGTATGAATTTGGGAACCCTTGTTTTTTTTTATTGATTTGAATACCTTTAGCACAATGAGGAACATAGTGAGGTAATTTAAAACCTGGAGTCAATCGCAGATTCGAACCCTGAACCTCCTGACTGTGAGGCCAATGTGCTACCCACTCATCCACCGTACAGCCCTCAGATAGAACAGATGTACAAAAAATGTCTATATTTCTCACTGTTTTGGGTTAAACTGAATGAGATTTGTCTTTTGGTCCAAAAAGGTGGTGTGGCACTCAGCTCATGCTTGCAGTGTGCACGCATACACATATACATTCATAAAAGCTATGAGAACTAGCAGTCATTTCTGAGGTGGGATATATATGCTTGAACACTAGTGCCCTCAATGCAGAACTTAACCAAGATAGACAGAGCCTTCAAAGATTTAATATGAAATAAATATACTTTTTCACACCTTGGTTGACAAGGCAGGCGTTCTCTCCAGACAAACCCGACTGATTGCTAATGAGAGTCACCCACTAACAATGAAGGGCCTCTGATTGGCCATTTTATTTGCTAAAAAGTCACACTTGAGCAAGGACACTTTGGGCTGGTGTTGGTCAGGTGTCGTTTGCCAGCACCCAGACACTCATCAGCACACATGGAGCCTTTCTTCTACCTTTGGTAAGAAGAAGATGCAGAGAAAGACATTTAATATGCTTCTGCTTGTGTGATGTGATGTTTTACATAGCAGGGTGATGTCCCTCCTGCCAGTGTTGGTGTTCTGTGATCCTGTTCCTGATGGTACCTGATTTAAAAAAAAAAAAAAAAAAGTAAAGATCAGCATCATGGGCATGCATTTCAAGTGTGTGCGTGTGCGTGTGCGTGTGTGTGCTGTAGGTGTTCACATGGAGTGTCATGAGCGTTACTTCATGATAGCTGTGGATCGCTCTTTTCCTGGGGATGAAGCTCGGTTTGAGGCAGTCGGTAAGCCCTGCATGACCTTAAAGTAACTAATCATCTGACTAGTCAATTGTATAGACAAATACACTAGGACGGGAAGTGGAAAAAGGAGGAACGTTTTGGAGTGTGTGTTTGGATGTGCACTGGGGCACACAAATAAAACAAAGGGGCGTTGATTTAACTTTCAGAAATCCACCACCTGGTATCTCTGTGCTGTATACTTCAGCAGCACCATGACCGAGTCACACAACGACTGTTTCAACTCAACATAGTGCCGACTTTACACTGCAGTAATTTAAAAGTATTTTTAAATGGGGTAATTTAATTATGGAAAAGCATTTTGGCTGTCTGGTTGCAGAGAGCGAGCGAGGGTGGGGTAAGCTTTGAAATTCTTCCACAGGCCTGACAATTCAATGTTCTATTCAGCTTTGATAGTGGACAATGTTTTTGTGTTCATAGTCAAATGTAACTGATTGAGCCCTCACCTGACTTTGGATGTAAATTACTGCATTTCTCTCCATTTTATATTCAAATTAGAACATGAGATTTTTTTAATTACACATTTTATAGTTTAGTTCTAAGTCATAATTGTTACATTCTTACAGTAATCTTAACACAAATCTAACCAACCAAGGCAAGACAACTTAAGGTAAAAAACGGTTTAAGGATAAATCATACCCTGGACTTCAAAGGATTAAGGTGTGTGTTTCAAGATTTTGGGGGTCATATCTACTGATGCAGCTCCAGGAAATGTGCATGTGGTACTTCTTGCAGACAGGAACGGCGTGTACACCATCACAAAGTCATATGCAGCCAGTTGCGGTTACAGCATCACAGTTTTTCCATCAAGTAGCTGCGTAGAGCTTCGTGCGTCTTACTTCAGCTGTCACACGGCCAACCAGGTACCCGAAATCATACAAAAGCAAACATGAATGCTGTTCTATTATTGTAACAGTGCGGTGGTTTTAGGATGATCAAGTGTTCACGTTCAGTTTCAACCTGCTGGCGAGGCGTGACGGCGCTGAGGTGATCTATGCTTTAAATATGACCTGCGTGCCTTTGCTGCCCTGGTCTCCAAGAGAGGTCACCTGTGAGGTCAACTATATGGAGGTGGGCAACTGCTGCTGGTGTATTTGTCTTTTGTAGTCCACTTCCAAACGTGTGGTGCTTTCTCTGCAGGTGTCTGTGAGCAGCCAAATCACATGTGCTGCTGCGACACGGAAGGCCGACTGGAACGCTCTCACAACTGTATGTTGGAGTCTTTAAAGGTCCCCTATTACACAAAACAAACTTACCGCTCTTATTTAAGTCTTCTCAAAAATAAGAGACCCGAGAGACACATTTCTCTTATGATCTCAAAGTTTCGTTTTTCAGTACGAGGTGTGTATTTCCAGAATTTTGGTTTAATTACAAATTGTATCCCCTTGGTGGTATTTGATCTTGGAGGAAGGGTAGGGAACCTCTGGTTAGAGAGCCAGATCTGGCTCTTTTGTCGACTGCGTCTGTCTAATCAAATAGTCAGCTCGCTAATTCTGCAGAACCAACCTTTTTGACAAAGGGTGGCGAAAAGATTGTACCATGCAGCCCTAGAAGTCTCATTAATGGTACGTACTTTATTTATTGGTCCGCTTCAGAATGTTGTTGAATGAATTCAGAGACTATTCTAAAATTGTTGGACTTGCTTACAAATGCAAGTCCAACAAAATTGAGTTGTATGAAATGCTAAATTATATGGCTCTTCTGGCTAAAAATGACCTATTGACTTTTTGAACAACATATACATGGCAGGCTCCACGGCGGTTACCATGTTGGCCTACAATCAGAAGATCTGGGTTCAAATGGCATCTCTGTGTGGAGTTTGCATCTTCTCCCCGGGGGTGCGTGGGATTTTTCCAGTTACTCCGCTTTCCTCCCACATTCCAAAAACATGCATGTTGGGTTAATTGGCGGTTTTGAATTGTCCAGATGTGAGTGTGACTGCTTGTCGATATGTGCCCTTTGACTGATTGGCAACCAGTCTAGGGTGTACCCCGCCTCTCACCTATAGTCAGCTGGGGTAGGCTCCAGCATACACCTACGACTCTAATTAGAATAAACGATACACAAAATAGATGGCTATATATGGATTAAAGCAGGCTTTGCTACACATCTTAAATGACATCTGTTATGCCAGGGGTTGGGAACCTTTTGGGCCATGAGAGAATCATGAATGACACATATATTTTCAAATGTATTTTCCTGACAGCCATATCCTATTTAAAAAAAAAAAAAAAAAGTAAATACAACCAAGTGTGCCATCAATTTTAGATAAGTCTCTGAAATGGATGGATTAAAGTGCTGAGAAGGTTTGAATGTTATTTTAAACACTGATTCCTGTCAAGTTTTACTTTTTAAAATATCAGCAATTTTTTTTTGTAGTTATAATATACATTTAATTGTAAAATTATGCCTTTATTCCCAGGATATTTAACTTTTTTTTTTTTTTTTTTTTACCCTAACCTAATATTCCAAAAATTACAACTTTATAATGTTTTGTTTAATATTGCGACGTTTAATAAATAAAAACAAACTCCGTTACTAAAATTGCATTGTTTTTACTCATATTACAATTTTATTATTGTCAAAGGTTGACTTTTTTCTCTTAATATTTTGAATTTCTACTGATAAAATCAGCCATTTTTTTTCAATTAGTTTTCTTAATTTTCCAATTTCCACCTTTTCATGTAATTATGACTTTAAATAAAAATAAATAAATCCCTCGGGCTGCACTTTGAACACCCTTGTTGTAAAGCAAGATACTGTATGTTACATACATTAAGAGAGAACTGAATTAAAAAAAAAAAATCTTTTGGTCTTTGAAACTTCTGAGAGCCATACGTGGTCATCAAAAGAGCCACATCTGGCTCCTGGGCCATAGGTTCCTTACCCCTGTGTAATGCTAACCATCAATCTACTACAAATGGAGCTGAGCTGTAAGTCATGCTTTTTAAGTGAATGGGCTAACCTAACATGATTGACACTTTAGCTCATTGGGATTTGAAGTTATGATGGACTTGAGGTCCGCATTTTTGAAAGTTGCGGCTAAATTAAATCAATATCAGCAGTATTTGACATTGGAGGATTCAGCCGTTTACAAATTATGCATCATAGGTCACTGAACTTAAACAAACAAAACTTATGTCCAGAAGATTTGTATCAGTGGTTGCAACTTTGAACAATGAACAGGCTTCACTGATAGAATGCCTAAAGCTCAGCTATCATCACTATCTGGGAGCTGCAAGTTTGATTGTCAGTGAAGACACTCACTTAGCACAATAAAATGATTGGCACTGTAGGTCTCATAGCTCTACTGGTGCCACGTCCGTGTCCAAAGTCGATAAAATGCACAGTGGCGCTTGTTGGAGACGCTGTCAGACACAGCAGCTCATTAGCATTTAAAGCCCTGCTAACATGCTGCATGTTGCTAGTAGGGCAACCTTTGACATCTTCTTTGCCAGGCACACAGCTCATTCACTTCAGACTGGCAGGTGATGTTCCAGAAGGATATGGAGCAGATGGCACCAATGAGCCTCTCGGATGCTCGTGAGCGAGGCTACGTGTTTGAACTGACTGACGGCAGGCTGGTCTTCCGCACACCCTACGGACAACCACACTCTTTCACTTCCATGGTAACAGCACTGTAGCACCACTGGTCCGTTAAGGCCAGTAATGCTAACTGTCTCGTCAGGTGAATGGTATCCCTGTAGAGGTGATCCACGCTACTCTGTTCTCCAGACAAAGCTGGTTTGTCATCATGGTGGACCTGCTGGCCGCCTGCACTATGCGTTTGTATCTGCTTTTTCATACCCTTTCATGTCCTCCAACTGTGTCTAAATGATGCAACTTCTCTCCATTAGACAAAGACACTTGTGAGGACGGCCATGTGGTTTTTGAGACCCCTGAGGCGCTGTACCCTGGTCCTGATGTCACACGGATTTTTGTTGGACTGAACAGTGACCTCCTTGAGCCCTCAGTTTTCGCAGAGAGGGAGGACGTTGTGGTGAAGAACCACACTGTCCAGATCCGAATCCCCTTCAACATGGATGGCGGACACAGAAAGGTCAGTCTTAAAGGTCACTGGTAGCAAAAGAAGGGTTCAAATAAGGCAGACCTGTTCCTTGTAGAGCTTTGCGAGTGGTGATCTCTACGAGTTCTACACCTTCCACCTCCACCTGGAGCAGCTCTTTGAAGATGTGGAAGAGACCAGGCTTCGCCTTCACAGGATGCTGGTCACACCTTTGCTGCCACACCCTCTTTTCACTCAGAACCAGACAGTAGTGGAGGAACGCAAGTTCACAGTTTACCTGGGCGACATCCCTGAGGATGTGAAGTTGTTGTCTTTTCAGCTCAATGGCCATACGATGCTGTGGCCTCTTGCCAACACCAGCTTATGCACCATCATTAATGTTGTCCAACTAAACCATGAGCATGGCTACTTGCTGAAAGTGCCTTTTGAGGACCCTGCAGTTACAAAGGAGGTAGTTTTTTTTTTTTTTTCTTAAACTATAGGTCAGCCCAAGTTCCTCACTCATTAGTTTTCTCTCATAGTTCTGTGACTTCCAGAGTGTGAAGTATAGTTTGGACATCAGCTACACTCTTAGTGTTCTCCCTGAAAACGAGCTCTTCTACCACTCCGTCTATGTCTCTGCACTAACTGATGTCTGTAAGTAAGCTTTGGGCTTTCAAGAGGTCGGTGCATCATTGTATAATCATTTTCATCTAGCTCCTCCTGTCCTGCATGGTGTTTGCACTGAGACGGGGATCGCCTTCAGAGTGGACCACAGGCCCTTTGACTTTCTGTGGTTCTTCAGTGTCGGTTCAGAGGCACTGACCTCAGCGCTGGCAGCCCAGCGAGGCTACACGATGACAAACGACAGCCACGCACTGCAGCTGTTTGTGCCGCTCTTCACGCGGGGCTTCCAGTATGAGGTCAGTCCTGGAATCTGAGCTAGCAAAGAATTCCAGGGATGAGTTGTTTTCTCTTGTAGGAAATCACTTTGAAGGGATTCTTGGGCACTTTTGAGATCCTTGTGAAAGAGCGTCAGACCTCAGCTTTGCAGAGGTCCATCACCAAATCTTGTTCCTTCAACACCTCTGAAGTCATTGGTAAGATATCACTGCAAGGACTTATGAACCTTTTTTTGTTTTCTAACGCTTATCTTTGTAGACTGTTCCATGGATGGGAGGATGACTGTGCTAGCAGACTTGTCTCATATCACGCCGAGTGGTGTCACTCCATCAAGAAGCAACCTGCTGGACATCTTCTGTGGTCCAATAGAGGCTGACAGCACCAAGGCGCTTTTCTCCTTCCCACTCAACAGCTGTAGCTCCAAAGTCAAGGTACTTGCATCACTGCACCAACTTGCCACAATCTTCGTCCATCTTCATTCTTTACTTCTCATTTCTCTGCAGCTCAGCAAGGGAGATGTAATTTATGAAAATGAGATTTTCTACAACAGCAAACATGCTAGTGAAAGGTTTGCATGGTAGTCACGTCTCAGTTTATTTGCATTGTACACATGATGTTCCTGTTGATGCAGGGTGCTGGTGCAGTGCACGTATCCCCTGGATGACCTCTACAGGCTCTTCTCCAAGTACCGGTTTGAGGCAGACAGGCCAGGCAGTGGGAGCATCATCCACAGCAAGCAACACACAGAAGGTGGGTTTTTTTTTTTTTAAATACAAAAAAACATCTGTCATTATGAGCATTTTTTTTGTTTAAGCGCTGCTCAAGGCCACTACGGCTCTTCAAACAAAAGCTCCTGCACCCATGAGAACAAGCAGGAGTGCAGACACTGAGCTGCTGGCCTTCCATGGCAAAGTTCGCTACTTCAGGGTGTCAAAAGGTGGAAGACCTCACCCTGACAGAAGTAAAGGCCTGTTCTTCAAGGACTAAAATGTGACTTTCGTCACAGGGGTTGATGTGTCACAATATTCAAATGATTTTTTTATATTAAGAAATACGAAATAAAGTTATTTTAAACTCCCAACTCAAGTTTGTTTGGCTATTAAAGCGCAATGGTCATTCGGAATGTGGAAGAAAGCTATGAAAATGGTGGCTAAACTAACAACAAAAAAAACACTAGAACCACTGGCCAGTCTTGGGCACTCTTGATGGTATCACCAAAGGTGGTGTCCATATTGGATCAATATCCAATTTATTTTCACAAATGTTTTTGTATTGTGTATTGTTTCAAAACTCTGAATAAGTCATTCTTCACTTAAGGGCACAAATGCAAAACATTTTTCAGTTTTCAACTAAAAAATGTAAATAGAATTTGTTTTGATGTTGCATTGTCTTGTACTTGTGTTTTTACTGTGTGTGTGTGGTCATCTTGTTCAAATAAATTTAGTTTTTTGTTTGTTTGCCAAAATGTTTGTCTATTATAGTTTAAAGATCTTGAAAAATGGGGGGGGGGGGGAATTCAAGTTGGCCACAAAGGGGCTCTGGAAGATGTAGGTTTGACTCCTATGTGTGGAATTTGTGTTGGGTTTCTCCGGGTACACAGGTTTCCTTCCACATTCCAAACACATGCATGTTGGCTTAATTGGCGACTCCATATTGTCCATAGGTATCAAGGTGAGTGTGAATGGTTGACTGCTGACCAGTTTGGCACCCCGCCTCTTGGCTGAAATCAGCTGGTATAAGATCCAGCACACTTCGCGGCACAGAAAATGGATGGATGAAAATTGGCAAATACAGTATCTGTGCCAGTAACAAACTACTGGCCCTGTTTACTTACTTATACCACAATTTGAAGTATAACCCATTCCAGCATTAAATGAGATCTAATTTAAAGACATGAACCATGGGTCTCATTGTTTTCAAGTCTCTAATAAGCATTATTTAAAATAAAGACAGTTGCCGTTAGAACTGTGAGGATGATCCGTGCGGAAAATGGTTGGGTGGCATTGGCCGGTGTACTTCATGAAATTGGTCCTTGAGCTGACAAAGTAAAACAGCCAGAGGGGGGCGCTAAAATCTCCAGCACTTCACAACAAGGCTTCTATGCTGCACGAACGACAACGTACGTGTTTAACTGCCTCTAAATGCATGCACGTTGTAAATGCGGTCTGATTTGCGTGGACACCACCCCAAACAGATGTTCCACAGGTCTGCTATCCTGCCCCCCTGTTCGAACAGGACCCTGCAGCACCCTTCATTCATGCCGCTCTATATGGCTGCTCAAGGCACCCTGTTCCCCCTGCAAACAGGTGAGTCGGCGTTTACCTGCATTCCCACTCGTCAGCTTCAGTGACCTTGCCTCCTCTCTAGTTCCTGGCCTCAGCCCACAAGAGATCTTCTACAAGGAGCCCACCCACTGGGGAAAGAGGATCCCCAACACTGTGGCTAATTTGCAGGTAAGAGTGGGTGATGGGGAATTCGATTCCTTTAACTGGCTCGAGTTCGTATGAGTGACTCCCGAAGTGAATCGGGTACTCCATGTGCTCGAGTCACTCGTCCCCAAGCGCATGTACAAGTTTGGTTCTATAGATGCTTGGCGGGCACCCCGGAGTACAAATGCAGCTGTTAAAGGAATAGTTGCTGGTTTGCTTCTTTAATTTAGCTGGCAGTAGCAGGGGTGAGTCTGCGAACAGACCAATACCATTAAGTCCCAACCCATTAAACGTATTGGCACAATACGTTCATGACTTGCATTTCTCTAGTATCAACACCTCACCTTTTGAAAATAAAAATAAGCCTGTATCTTCTTTTTTTTTACGTGCCTTCAAAACGTACTCCTAATGTGACAACTTTGAATAGGAAGTATATTTTGGCACTCATTCCAAAAGATGTCACCAGTCTATTATAATTTCCTACCGCCAAGAAAACCCCAGCAGAGTGTAGATCTAGACTGCCAGCATTCCAAGACGGGGGATTTTTCGGCAGTTTCTCACCAATGACACAATAGCGAACCTGAAATTCCCCACTTCTCTCTAGTCGGAGTTGAGTGTGCTTCAACTCAACACTCAACCACCGCTTATGTCCTCATGTGAAGATTCTCCAAAGCAAGCAGACCCCAAGCAGACGGAGCTGGGCACTTTCAACATCCATCCATTAGATGGTCCAACCCAGGTCCTGCTGAACTCAGATGAGATCCTGGCTGTTACTTGCCTCCTAAAACTGCACCAACAGGTGGAAGTGGAATTGACCAGCACTGCTCAGCCTCCATTAGTGTGCGAGGACACCAGCAGCCTCGGGGAGCATTCTGGCTCAGCAGCAGGAGAAGCAGATGATAAGGATGAAAGATGGTGTGATGCCGAGCTTGAAGCAGCTCACACCCTAATGGGAGGCTTTGGTTTGGGAGATGAGGGCTCAGCTGTGGTTCAAAGGTGTTCAGAACCTCTGTTCAGAACAGAAGAACCTCATAGGTGCAAACCAGAATGGATGGATGTCATACTGATAAATGCTGTGGAGATCTGACCATCCTTTTTGGATTATTTTGCAAATGCTGAGTGAGACGTCTTCCTCTTTCTTTGGGACACAGTAACCTTTAATTTACCTGAGAGGCACCAGGCAAGACGGTTTTTTTGGTTCGTGTGCACATTTGACGTTTTCAACATTCATATACACAAAAACCTGCACCTGGCTGGCTAGTTACACTTTTATTGTGTGTGGTGTAAACCTGATAGCAGCATGTTGTGTATTTACACAAATAATCCTATGCCAATCTGGCTAATATGAACAGTAACTGCTTTCAATTTGTTTTCTTTCACGTCCAAACATGACTATTGCGTTTGTTTGACTTGTTTACAATGTGGTTGCCATGACACACAAAACATTAAAGGATTTTCTCTTTACAGCTTCTTCTTGGTACGGTGCAGTTTAAGTTTAGAGGCGATGATCGTGTCCATTGCATCATGCCTAATTATTGTAAGTGGCCGATATAAAACAACGTAAAAGTAGCATAAAAGTCAACCTAAAAGGTCTTAGTTCAAGTTGCGGCTTTTGATGTTGGTTACCAGGCTGGCAGCCTGAATAACTCTGTAGCGCTCCTTCAGGTTGCGTCGCCTCACATGCTCATTGGTGACCTCAGTGGTGTGGTTATCGGGGAACCAACCCTTCTGGCCGTCTGACAAGCGGATCCCCTCAAACCAGCCTGGGGGTTGGGAGGGATAGCAAACACAGAAATGGGTGGGGAAGATGCAAAAGCGAAGAATTTTCTATTCATGCAATTTTTAAAAAAAATCAATAAACTGTTAAGGTTAGCAGCAGTGATGACGATGACAAGGAAGCAGGGACAGCGAGGATGTGTTAGTGATGTTATCATTGTATGTTAGAACAAAACTAAAGCCCCGGAACCTTGTTCTCACCCTCGTTGGTTTTGCGGATGACGTTGACAATCTCAGTGGGCTCCAGGCTAAGCTCGTCAGCCTGCTGGGCCACGTACTGCTCCACACACTGCACCTGGGGACAGTCTGACACACACACACACACAGATAAGAATATTGTCACTGTGAGTGGAGTGTGTCATTAAGATGTGCTGACCCCAGACGTCATAGACCACATCCTCTTCCTCATTGCTTGGGAAGGCCGCCATCCACCTGTGCATGTCTGGCCTGTTCAACAAGAAGAAGTTTAATGGACTTTAAAGGTCATTTATTCTACCTTTTGAGGTGGATAAATACCAAGAACAGGAAATAATCATTCTAAAAAAAAAAGTCTATATTTAATGCCTTGTGGTGATTATTGTTGCCAGGGATATGTTTGTTGGCAGGATTTTGAAAAAAAAGAATGGACAAACCACAGTTTCATTGCAATATAGGACATTGTCCTGCATTAGTCAGTAGAAATAACACAACATCTTAAATGACATGCAAGATGGTGCTTCTCCGAATGAGAATCCGGTTCTTCTCACTTGGAGGGAGCTTTGATAAGGCGCTCTATCAAGCGGCCATTGTGGTTCTCCAGCAGGATGAGGGTGAAGCAGTTGTCATAGGGCCCGCTGCTCCTGTCCTCCTCCAGGGGATGCATTTGCACCAGCGAGCGATGGGCGTAGTCCAACACCACAAAGCGCTCTGCACTGTCAAGACAAATAGTGGGACAAGGATGGGTGATGCAAAGAACCAGCAGGGGCACTTTGGAGCACCATTAGACGCAATGGCAGCCCTCAAAGTACTCATGTGTCTCACCCCTTCTTGTTGGCAGTAATGATGAGCAGGTCGTTAAAGAGAAAGAGGTAAATAGGATTGAACTTGACTCTCATGTTGAAGACAGTTCCTCCTCGGGACATTTCCTGGAGCTCTCCCTTCTTCTCCAGAAATCGATTCTGGGAGATGATGGGAAAGGCCTACAAAGGGCAATGTATGATACAACGAATTAAAAAAAAAAGATTAAGATACAAATATACAGCATAACTATGTGCTGTGTCCACTTACCTTGAGCTTGTCAAACTCCAGAGTTTTAGAGATGAGGATCAACTCTTCCATCTGTTTCATCTTCCCCACCTCTGTGTTGCATTCGTCAATAATCTGTGTGCAATCATGTCAGATGATCACATAACTCTTTGGATACATGAACGATCAGAGACACAGGGGGTCCACGGTTTACGTTTTTAACGTGGTTAGGACAATAACTGAAAACTTAAATTTGACTTAAGTGGTTTGGTTTGTAAATGAAGGACTATTTTAATGCATGGGATGGAAGAATACATAGTCGCACGGAGCTACACTGAGGAAGGACAATGTCGCCGCCGCTAGCCCTCACCAACCTCCCACCCTTCATTGCGTCTCGCATATGTGAGGCTCAATACCCCGATAAAAAAAAGCAAAGCCATTGTTACGTTGGTGACACCCAGCTCTATTTATCCAGCACACCCCACACTTCTCTCCCACCCTCTTACCCCTTTATCTGAAGTAAAAGACTGTTTCACTTCTAACTTTTTAAAATTTAACAGTGATAAAACAGAAACCAAATCACACACTTTCCAAAATCAATAACTTTGCCTTATCAACTGACAGTTCCTCAGTCTCCGCCCCTCCCTCACCACTTCCATCCTCGTTCACGCTCGTCACTTCCTGTCTGTTATTGCAATTCTCTCCTCTTTGGCATCCCTCAGAAATCCCTCCATAAATTCCAACTTGTCCGTAGCTCGGCTGCTCGGATCATCACAAGAACCCCCTCTTTCCACCACATCACTCCTGTCCTCCAGCAACTCCACGGCTCCCGGCCCAATATAGAATTTAGTTCAAAATCCTGCTGTACAGATTTAAAGCCATCCATGACCTCCTGTCAGCTCTGTCGGATTTCAAACACATTGCCACCTCCTCTTGCTGCCTCAGATTATCCTCCTCCATTCACCTCAACATACTGCCCGTCCAACTTGTCACCTCGGGGAGGAAAGCTTTCAGCCACTCTGCCCCCCAACTCTGAAACTCACTCCACCAGACACCAGACCTCCAAAATATCTCTCTCTCTCCTCCTGTTCAAAACTGACCTGTTTAAGTTAGCTTTTTCCGTGTAATTGCTTTGTTGTTCTCCCATTTGGCTTGATTTATCCTATTGTACTTTTTTTGGACAGTTTAGGGGAACCTGAGCTTCCCTTGCAGTCGTCAAGCAATCGGCACGGGTTCTGATATACACTAACAATTGACTGACAACAGGTAATAGGAAAGGAACTAATTTCTAAACTGAGGGTTCCTGTATAGCCTGCCATCAAATACGTAATAGAGTGTTTACCTTTGAAACAGAGGCCAAAGCCTTGGAAGCCACGTGCTCCACTTTGGTCCCCTCTTGTGTCCTTTTCAGGATGTTCTGCAACAACAAACAAGCACACACCACCAGAAAACAGACAACGGTTATGTGTTTGAGGAGTGTTAGGAAAGACTACAGTGACAAAGGATGGTGGAATGAGAATGTTCCACAGCACTACACAGCGTGAGCAACTCCGACTTTTGTTTTGAGATTGCATGATGTTTGCTTCATGCTCAGTGTCATGTAGCTTGATTTATACCCTGTATTCAAGTCACTCACCTCAATGAGCATTTTGATGCGCGTAATCCGCTGGAAGGGCAGCAGCAGGAAGGACGTGAACGGCAGCCGCTGGCACTGAGGCAACTCTTGAATCCGATTGATGACTGTGGCAAACTGCTTGTTGTTCCTATGGCGCAGGCACACGCGTGTTATTGTATGGCGACAGGAGGTGTCCTGACTAGAGAAGCTAGACGTACATGAGTCTCGTGTAAGTCTTCTCCTGGTAGATCTGGTTGCGCACGTAGTCTATGTAGGCGGGGAAGTTGTGTTGGGAATGGTAGTGGATGATGTCGCAGATGTCGGCAAACACAATGGTCTCAAACACGCGGTCCTCCAGGTCCTTCAAGAACCTATGAGCAGGTTAGGCAGACAGGACACACATTTATGGGTGCAGCCATTATTCCAGTAGATAAGGGACATAAAAAAATTGATGGATTTTTCACCATTAGCATGAGAACAGCTAGGGTTTGGTATCATTTACATTTTTTTTAAATTATTCAACACCCTCGCCTAATTGGTACTTGTTGTGCCCGAACTAGTAGTTAAAAAAACCAAAATAAAATAAACTTTAAAAAAAACAAACCTTTTAATACCTAACTCTGTGACATGCAATAAAATAAGTAATGAATCCACCAATAAAAAGTAATTCACTGCAAAATAAACAGAAACGGCAGCAATACATAAGACAAAATGAGCAAAAACACAACATGCTTGTGTTGTAATTTTAGTGTTGCAAATTTCTTTGTTTGTGAATGCACCTCGCTCCCCTTGAGCGTGATTGTTGGGTAATGATACACTGTTGTGGAGAGCTATGTTGAAACGTGTGTGAGATATCGGAATGGAGCACTACTGTTGCTGTGTTAAGGCTGGCAATAAAGTTTATAAAGAACGTCAGACTCTGTGTCCCTCTTTTGAGGCATCAAATTAGATCCCGACCCATGTGGGATTTTGGAAGCCGATACCGGTATTAATAGGTCTGTCAACTGATTAACATATTTAATTGCAATTTATTTCCATTTTGTTCATAGTTGACTCATAATTAACCACAATTAATTGCAGGTAGAAGTTTTTATCTATAGTAAGTACGGATGTAAATCTTTGTGGTAAACAATTCAATACGCAACTAAATACAATTTAAAAAACAATATATTTTAAAAACAGAACAATTTGATATAGTGTACAAACGACACGATTCAAAGATTATATTTGTTGATGTAGACATTAATCTTACATTATGAAATAAAGAAGACAAATTGTATAAAAGTGGCATTCTTACAGCACCTCATATCCCCAAGGATGCTGTAAAGCAGCAACCAACCACCAGGGCAGGTGAAACATTCAGGTGCAATGATTTAAAATAAAATAAATTGTAAATACTAGTACATTATTTTTATGTCGGGATATCTATTTTAGAAATATGGGCCATTATTTTATTTAAAAAATAATATACAGTTTTTAAATTCCACTGTTTTTTCATGTATTACACATGCAAGTGACAACTTTTCTTTCCTGGTAACTAGCTGGTGCTGCTAATGCTTTTTAGATTCATTCTCATTGACACAAGCCCCCACATACTTGGAAATCCCCGTAACAAATTTAGCTCATTCCCTGCGACGCTTGTATGCCAAGGTACCACTCCATACAGCGATGTGAAAAAGTGTTTGGCTCCTTCCTGATTTCTTTTTTTTTTGGGTGTTTGTCACATTTAAATGTTTCAGATCGTCAAACAAATTTAAATATTAGTCAATGACAACACAAAATGCAGTTTTTAAATGAAACATCTTATTATTAAGGGAGAAGGACAAATCTAAACCTAAATGGTCCAGTGTGAAAAAGTGATTGCCTTGTTAACTTAGCTGATGTTAGTTGAGATCTATCAGCCTGAAAAAATAGTCATAAAGCCATTTCTAAAGCTTTGGGACTCCAGTGAACCACAGTGAGAGCCATTTTCCATAAATGCTGAAAACATGTAACAGTGGTGAACCTCCCCAGGAGTGGACGACCAACCAAAATTACCCCAAGAGGGCAGCAAAGACTAAGAGGTCACAAAAGACCTCACAACATCATACAGAAAGAACTGTAGGCCTCACTTGCGGTCAGTGGTCATGACTCCACCATTAGAAAGACACTGGGTAAAAACGGCCTACATGACAGAGTTCCAAGATTAAAAACCAGCTAAACAAAAAGAATATTAAGGCTTGTCTCAATATTGCCGGAAAACAACTTGATGATTCCCAAGACCTTTGGAAAAATACTCTGTGGTCTGATGAGACAAAAGATGAACTTTTTGGAACGTGTGTGTCCCATTACATCTGGAGTAAAAGTAACACTGCATTTCAGAAAAAGAACATCATACAGTACCAATAGTAAAAAGTGGTGGTGGTAGTGTGATGGTTTGTGGCTGTC
Source organism: Oostethus manadensis (assembly GCA_024372805.1). Taxonomy (NCBI): domain Eukaryota; kingdom Metazoa; phylum Chordata; class Actinopteri; order Syngnathiformes; family Syngnathidae; genus Oostethus; species Oostethus manadensis. The sequence goes on along the minus strand of QODF01000027.1, from coordinate 1,533,845 downwards.
ATGCAAGTGAATGGAACCATGAATTCTGCTGTCTACCAAAAAAATCCTGAAGGAGAATGTCCGGCCATCTGTTTATGACCTCAAGCTGAAACCAACTTGGGTTCTGCAGCAGGAAAAATTATCCTTAAGACCTTAAAAAGGCAGCTAATGCTACGGCAAAGATGAGTGGGCCAACATTTCTCAACAGAGCTGTAAGAGACTACTTGATTGCAGTTGGTGCTGCTAAGAAAGGCCAAACAAGTCATTAGGTTTAGGGGGCAATCACTTTTTCCACACAGGGCCATGTAGGTTTGGATTTTTTCCTCACTTATTAATAAAAAGTTTCATATAATAACTGGATTTTGAGTTCAGTTGTTTTGTCATCAACTAATATTTAAATGTTAGAAGAAGAAATCAGGATCCCACTGATGTAAATTCCTTCTCCCTGGCAATGGAGAGGCAACGTGCTTCGTGGCAACTCAACTCACAGCGACACAAACAACTTTGGTATTTGGTCAAGAGAGCTGTATGCCAGAGCTTAGAAGAAAAACTTACCATTCAAAACGCCATTTTCTTTACCCATTTATGCTCAATATTTGATCCCGCTTCTGGCTCCAAAACAACTGCCAAGCCGCTGCGTTTCCTCAAAAAACGGTGTGGGCCAAGGGTCAAACAGGACTTGTGCAAGTTAGTTGCGCGTCATAAACTATCTTGTTACAGTACCTAAAACAAAACTCAAAACAGCCTAAATGGTATGCACACACCTGCACAAGCATGCTCTACTATACCAAGTTAACCCAACCAGTTACACTGGCCATTGCTGTACACTCAGTCAGTGACAAATAAGAGTTTTTTCAACGGCTTTGTTTAAGTGTGCCGTCTCACCATGTTCAACTCAGGAGGGCACTGGTTAATGTTTGTGAGGAGATGCCGCGATAAATTAGTGGTCTGCTGGGGAAATATTTTCCCACACAAACATTCCTTCACCTCACTACTACAGTATTTCATTCACGATGCGTGAATTTCCACGGGATACCTTCTCAACAGTAGATTCTGACCGCTTTTTGTTCGCGGAAGTGATTGGGGTCTACGTGAGGCAGAGCTGCACCTCGCTGGTATGTGTGTTTGTGTGTGTGTTGGGGGGGTGGGGGGTGGGCAGGGTACTCGGGCACCGTGCAACACAGGGACACACGGGAAACCGAGTGACACAATTTCCGTGTTGATTAATCACTAATACGTCATAATCGGCCTCCCAATATATCAGTTGGCCTATACATTAAATTTTACTTACTTATACTTATAAGTCACGATCCACATTTTTGGCTTCCGATACGTTTTTTTTTAATAGTCTTCATCATTATTTATTTATAACTAATATTTTGTTACAAACACGATGGTTATGGGCACACGGTGGCCGAGTGGTTAAGAATTTGGTCACACAGTCAAGAGATCAGGAAGATCTGACCGCTGGGTCTGCATTAATGTAGCACTGAAATGAGCTACTTTGTTTTTTCAATCCAGTTACTACTGTTTTATTAGGGCCGGTTCCAGAGTTGCACAGCCCTGGGAATAGCAAGTAGGGATCCACTGGATTACCTTCTCCTCTTACCTCTCACTGACCTCGCAGACCTTCAGGATGTTGGAAAAGAGCGTTTTCTTGTCCATATGGACCAGCGTCTCATCTAGGTCCCGATTTTCCAGGAAGTGTTCTTTTAGCACATGCAGCGACCGAAGGTAGGAGGCCTCCGACGTTAAAACCTCAAACATACTCTGCCAGGAAGAGCACAATGTTCAAGTTTGGATATTAAAAAGCAATCCTTTGACATAATGCAACTTTCTCACCTCCTGATACTTGCACTGTTCGTCTGTGAGCTGCTGCAGGACGCCACTTTCCTGCACCGCTGGCAACTCCCGCCACAGGGTGCTCTGGCGTGGTAGAGGTATCGGGTTGGTTTTGGCATTGCGGCGTGCTGGCAAGTCCATGGCATAGTCGGCGCTGGTTTGGCTGATGTTGCGGGAAACTGTCTGCCGCCGGATCTCCTTGGTGATGACGGTGGCTCGGTATGTCTGGTACAGGGGCTCTGGAGCGGTCATGTGACAAGTATGATGGTGTCTATATGTGTACTGTTTTTTGGAGACTTTGTTTTACTGAGTTTTTCCTCACCGTTTTGCAGCCGGGACTTCCAGTTGTGAAAAGGTTCTGTCTGAATGGGAGGTCTGCTACAAGGAGACAAGGAAATATGAAATGGAATAATTAACACAGCGACAAGACAAGGTGTTGTCTTTGCTCGCTGCTCAAGCTCACATTTCTTCTGTCGGCTCCTCCTTCCCTCCTTCATCATCCCCTAAAAAGGTCAAGCACATGTTGGCCTCATGCACAATCACCTCTGGGAGTTCATAGTGCGGCTTACATACTGTTTTTCTGTGCACCAGTGTGACTGCTGCCCTTGCTCTGATCTGGCTTTGGAAGCAGCACGAGGGTTCTGTGAGACAGAAGGGGGCTGGTGTCCTGCGGGGTGTTGCTGTTGCTGCTGGGGGGTGAGGGTGGCATTAAGCCCTGCTCCTCCCCTGAAACCTGGGGCACGAGGCAATGACAGTTCGAAGCAATGGGTATGCGGGGCGGGATGGCGGGGGGCACATCATCCCCTCCTGATCCTGAAGCACTATCCTTCTTGATTTCCGGAGGCTTAGTGCGACGAGCTGGGAAGGGCTTGGCTTGAGGACCATTCACCTCATCTGTGGGTTTCTTAGTCTGATTGGGATCAACCGTACAGATGACCGACTCATAAATACCTTCTTTTTCTTCTTTTGCGGGGGCAATGTGGCTAACTGGCACAAGTTGAGTCTGTTTTGGGGAAACAAACGAAAGAAAGTGAGATCCCAATTCTGAGCATTTTTTGTGACACTTGCTGATTAATGAGTTGTAAAACTTTGCCTTATTTATATTAGTCTCCTCGCTCTTGACCTTTTCGTGCTCAGCTTCTTCCTTATTGCCCTTCTCTACCACCTCCGCATGATTGTCATCATGCTTCCGTTGCGTCTCCACCTTCTTCTCCGAGATGCTGCTTTGTTCCTCTGCACCCACACAGTCGTCCTCCTCTTTCACTGGCACCCACACCAGCTTCATGCCGGGCCGCTGGCGGTGGCACACACAGCTGCAGCTCAGGTCGCAGCAGGAGTCAGGGGCGCCGTCTGGACCATCCTCGCCCCCCGCTTTCCTGGCTAGCTGATCCTCCACCTCATTCACTTCAGGGTCTGCAGGGTGGGGGGGGGGTGTACATCAGCCCTTAGGACCACTCAGATGTGCACCAATAGAACACTCTCACCACCACTCCACTTTCGTTTTTGACTGACCAGTCAGCACGGTGGGTAAGTGATGTCTTCAAACATTAATGGCCAGTTTAGAGGACTGCTAGGCTGAATTATGGACAAGTTGGAGAAAGGGGTGTGACGTTGTCCTTTATGCAAACAAACTACTGCATTTTATTGTATTCTTATTGCAGTATTTGTATGGTGACTTTAAGCTGTAAAGTACTTTGTGACTAAATTCTGTGAATAGTACTGTAGAAATAACATCTTACTTATCTAATATCTGTAACATATTGTTCACACTTGCTTTATAAATTGGTTATTATTTTTTAAGCTGTGAACCAAATTGGAAAGATGTATGCTTACTTGTGAATTTGCTTCCTAGCCAATTCAGGTTTAAAAAAAAGTACTGTATATTTTGGTTTAGTATACTTAGCACATGAAATACTGTATGTATTTTGACATTTTCCATTTTTTTATTTGATGTTTTATTACTATATTGTACAGTGAATGGAATGGTTACTCACTTCTGTTTCTAAACTGAAACAAAGAAGTGATGTTTTTTTGATTAGGGGAGTTACAGTATAAACATCCTAACTAAAAGATAGCACACAAAATATCACCAGTTGTGTTATGTTGTGTTTTGTTGGGGCAGGGACACAACTGATGGTCACGCGGTGGTTAAATTTGGGTTTTGGACTTTACACTTTTGAGATCATAATTTGATCACACAGTATTAAAACACCATAAAAGGCTTTCATTAGGGGACCGACAAAACCTGTTCTTGGAACACATGTGCCACACCTACAGTTTTTTTCTGTACCCAATTATTGCACACATGCATGCCTACACACACACACACACACAAAATTGACTGCTGACAGGCGCCAGCAAGACCATTTTTGTTGCAGTTATTGCTGACTTGGTGTGATTTGTCAAACTCTCCCTTCAGTAAAATGTCTATTTTTCCTGAGCGAGATATTAAAGATGATCTTGCACGTTTAAGGCAGTGTGTACCTGAATGACAACTTTCACTGCAGATACTGTCAGTGTCCTCGGACTCTGTGCTCTTCACCTGCGGGGGGCGATTCCTCTTCTTGGGTAGTGGAGGCGGCAGATTTGGCTCGCCAGCAACGGTGGGTTTTGGTTTTACCACAGGCTGCTTTCTCACGCGTATCCGTGGCGCCGGCACCACACTCTCCGTGCTTTTGTCCGTGCTTTTGGTGAACTTGTTTACAATCTGCTTCACATTCATACTGGAGGGGCTAGTAGAGCGCTCGCTCTCATCACAAGGTGGGAGGGAGACTGTTGGTTTTGGGGGGATGTCCGGACGAGGTTTGACCTCAGTTGACTGGGATGCAGACAGCGGAGATGCTTCCTTGTCAGACATGATAGATGGGGGAGGATGTCTTCTCTGACGACGTGCTTCCAATCAGAGGCCAGGCTCTGAGCGTCTTCTAGATCAAGTCATCCACACCTGGTGAGGAGAGGGAGACAGATGTTAGAGGGCTATCTTTATTTCAGGGGCATAGTGGTCTGCAAGGTTGAGAGGGTTACCTGAAGGGTTATCTGAGGCAAAAAAACAACAGGATACAAATGAAAGACAAAAGTCCATTAAAAACAGCCTCACAGCCTAATCCTTCAAAAAAGTTCTGTGTTCAGTCGTTTTTACATGACCCCCCTCACAGACAAACACAACCAGTGTAGCCGTCCTTTGTTCACCCTAGTATACTTTTGTAATACAACCAAACCTTGAGTTCTATTCAAAAAACCCAACCGCCTCAGGAAAAATGACTTTTGCACCAACCAGAGGCCAACTCCTTTTCTCTGCAGCTCAAGGACTCAAAACAATGGTGCTTCTGAAAACCTTCCGAACCAAAAATATATTATTTATGACCTCTATGCTGAAGATGTATTGCAGTAATGGCTGAGTGCATCAGAGCAGACAAACCAAACCCCACAAAAGTGGCAAATTGTCCTCATCTTAGAGACAAAATAATAGCGTCCGCTGTACTAATACATACTGTATACACTGTAAGTGAGTCATGGCAGGAATCACACTGACAAGACGGCTACCGAAGTAAACACTGGGAAGGAATAATTACAGCATTCAGCTGAGTATATGTAGTTCATTTGTAAATTATTCACCATTTACGGCACATAAGACAGTATATTAAAACAGCAGTAAATAAACAACAAAGATGGGTTCTGAATGTTTTTCAGAACGTAAACCATCTCGTCAGACCAGTTTGGAGAGCGACGTGTGCCACTGACTGTTCCAAAAAGACAGGAGGAGGTTTCAGGTTTCATATTGGATGTTTTTATGAGGTAGATGACTTTAAACACTATTAAAGCATGCCTGTCTAGATTTTGCTGTTGTCCAATGTGCATTGAGCCACAATATACTCCACTTTGCGGATATTTGAACAGTAAGCGCTCCTGATATCGCTTCTTTTCGCTCCCGTACTATTGACCTGGTTAGTTCAATAGCTAATTTCTTCCGTCAAATGGACACTGAAGACACACTTAGGCTGGGTCAGTGGGACACTCATTCATTCCTGGGAAATGTGAGCTCGTCCTGTAATTTCAATATGTCAAATACGGTATGGCGACTCAAACTAGGGCAGCCTGGGAACAATACCTAAGTGCTTAATATGCCTTCCATTAACACAATGCTGTGTGTGTACCATCTGTTATGGAAAGCTATAAGTCAGTATGCATTAAATGGGTGGGTCCAGGCCGGGTAGGGGGATTTAAGAGCTGACAAGCATCAACATAAATGATAGTGGACGGAAGACATCCACACTAGCCGGGAAGGGGGCATGGAAGTGTGTGTCAGGACAAACAGACAGTAGAAGCTTACTTCTTCCTACTCTGTTGTCAAGCATGTGTAAAACAAATCAACCATAACCAGGGCATTGTGTAGCGAGCTCGCAGTCTCACGCAGAGACAGTTGAACTGTCAGTAACACACTTTCCAGTCAATTTACGGATGACAAACTACATCCACGTCTTTGTTAGTCTTTTTGTGCATGCACTCAAGTATTCCCATGATCTTCCACGGTTACATAAGTGGTTCAAATGTCACATTTTCTCAGAGCCCTGGAGGCGAACAGGTGCGTTCAGTTTGGACTTTCCACAGTCCCCGAGTAAATCCGACAGGAAATAAAGCAAAGGAGCGTAAAGTGCAACAAAGAGAACTCACCGGGATGATCAAGACGTGTGAGAGTATCACTCTTCAGTTATTGGGCTCCAACATTGTCAGCCTGGAAAACATTAGTTACTACTCTGGTGTGGTAAAAGTGTATCCGTGCGACAAGCTGGTTTAAAATAGAAGATAGAGTTTTTCAAAGTCGCAGAGGAATGTTAAAAACACATCGAGCACTCTTGGAGGTGCCCTCTTTGTTGCCGGCAGAGAGACTGAGGCGTGGAGGGGAGCCAGAACATCAACAACGCCCCCAGCAGACTACAAGCGATCACAGCAGACGGACCAAAGACTCTAAATAACGACAGTTTGTTGAACTTCCACTTCCGTAGTACGCCATGCGCCTGTTCGGCCGCATAATTCTGAACAACTGGTACACATTTGTTTAGCAATTCATTGCTCCAACTGACGGTGTGTGTATACATATACATATATATCATATATACACACACACATGTATATATATACAGTATATACAGTATACACACGCCATACAATACTATAATATAGAGCAGGGGTAGGGTACCTATGGCCAGACGTGGCTCTTTTGATGACCACCCATGGCTCTCAGAACTTTCTAAACACCGTAACATGTATTTATTTTAATGTACTTTTTTTCTTAAAATATATGTAACACATCTTGCTTTACAACAGGGGTGCTCAAAGGGCCCACGGCACGATCTAAATATACAATTTAACACAAAACTTTAAAGAAACAGCAAAAATTGAAAATGAGCAGTCATTTTACAACAAGAGGAAAAAGTTGTATTCTTACCAAACAAAAGTTGAAAAAAAAATGGAAAATGAAAAAAAAAATGCTGTAATTAATTAGAAAGTCAAAATATTAAGACAAAATGTCACCATTTTAAGAGAATAAACTTGTAATATTATGAGTAAGAACAGTGTCACTTTTGTAACAGAGTTATTTTTTTTTGCTGACATTTTAAAGCAAAACATGACAGTAATCAGTGAAAAAAAACATTCAAAATACAAACCTTCTCAGCACTTTAATCCATTCAGTTCAGACCTATTATCGTCTAAAATATATGGCTATCGCAAAAAATACATTTGAAAATATGTGTCGTTTATGGCTCTCTTAGCCCAAAAGGTTCCCGACCCCGATATAGACAACAGGGACACTTGTGTGCGCGTAGACTCGCACAGATCGCTTACTTTTACCATCATGGCGGACTTTCTGCTCCATAGCGTACTACACCTTGGTACATGCATTTGCGCCTAACCGAATTGTCTTTCTTTCTACAGTCATTGAGACGGACTAGAATCAACACTTCCGCTGATTTTTCAAAATAAAACTTAGTGCTCGTGATTTACTGTAATAAAAAGTCAGTTTTGGGCTTGCTGTGGCGGTGCTGATTTTTATTGTGAACGTCGACATGTCGTGATCCTGGCAGCTGCTTCCGTTTTTTATTGAACCGCTTACAAACTTTATTGAACCTGGAAGTGAATGTACTAGTCACCGTGATTGTGTTTTTGCAGTGAATTGACAACTTTGCAATAATTATGCTATAATGTGTCATTCTAAATAGTTCTGTAAATAATGACGAAACGCCCCACTTTATATACTTTGGAATGCTACTGCCACCTAGCGTTTACACGGAGAACTGGGAAAACACGTGATAACGTTCTCAATTAAGCCATTATGGATAGGTTGTGTGGATAGCAAGTGTCATAATTCTATTCTTGGTCACTGTAGCATTTAGGTGTGCATTGTACCTTTATGGAGTACACCATTATGAACGAGAAGTTGACCCAATCAGTTTTTGATGGACATGTAAATGTCTTTTTTTGACAAGCTTGCAACGAAGGTTGAGTCTGTGACAGCAGCGGGGTTTAATATCATAAACGGACGGGCGATTAAGATGAGTCATGGGGTCTATTTTATTTAGATGCTCATGTGGCGTAAATATACTGCGGCACTTGGCTTTCCAGTCTGTACAGCGCATCTGAGTGTATCCCTCCGCCGGCAGAGGAAATGTTGCTAGACCAATCACATCTGTGTTTACACCATCACCTGTCAAACGCACACCCTCTGCTAGATTTCTCTCTTAAGGTAAGATACCGTTGCATTTTTTTAAAATGAGTAACCTTATTATTTAAATGACACCATCGATCTGGAAGCTCCACGTCCACACGTAGTTTGAACAGAGAACCGCCGGTTCGCCCACAAAATAGACGCAGCCGGGGTTAGCGAGGTTAGCCCCCAGGAGCTAGTGCGCTTGGCGTGTTTCCTAACCGATTGTCAGAAAGCACCGGCGGCTAATCGTGACGTCTGGCCGCCGATAAGAGGGTGTGTATTATTCCCCCGTAAAAGCATTAAAACTCTCAAATGCGGCCGCGATAGCTAGCAGAGGTTAATTTTTGAAGCGCAGGAACGTCCGTGCTAGCTAAGCAGTTGACCGGCTAGAGATGCGCTTTAGGGATGGATTATGTCGTCTCTCCATCTTCCCCCAGTTCACGCAACTCTCCATGTTCTTGTATCGGCGACCTTTGCAAGTGATGGGACTTCACAGAGTCAGGTGTTGCACTACCAAAAATAAAGCACCCCCCTAACCCTTCACTATTACTCATTAGAATGACTATGACCAATAACTACAATTGGATCTAAAACGAAGAAGGTTTATACCAATTAAAAATGTGTTATTTTGATAAAAGGATGATGTAGTGCAGTGGCCAAACAGGCAATACACAAGTAGTAAACAGGCAGTAAACAAGTATTACACACGACCAGAATAAAACATTGATGAGCTGTCAAATGCATCTGGTTACACTTGAACAACATTAACGATAAGGGCATGTTTAGTTGTGTTTGAAGCCACCACTCATTTAAATTGTATTCTACCTATGAATGGATAGATGGATTGCAACTTCTCACACAAGTTCAGGCTCCTTCCCTACCAGGGTGGTGACGTTAAATTCCCAAGAACCAGGTCTGGCTAACGAAGACCAGGTAGACCAGGGGGTTGGTGTGTGTATAAATGTTGTGCATTGTTAATAGAATAATAAGAGACAGGCTTTACATATTTTGCCTTTCAAGATTCCCAAGACGCTTCACAGTGATAATCCATTGTTGAACCCACCGTTCAGTCGGCAAGTCACGTGTTGTCGGAGATAATTTACATTTGTCACCGCAGCTGCCCTGGGGTAGACTTACTGAAATGTGGCTGCCAATTTGTGCCAACGGCCTCTCCGACCGCCATCAAACATTCATTCACGCTTATACACCAGTGTGGGTGAACTGTCTTGCCCAAGGACACAACAGCACAACTCTCTGGTTTCTAGACAACCTCTTCTACCTTCTGGGTCACTTCCGCCCTCTAACTGTTTTACAATGCAAGCATGTCTGGTGTAACTACTATCACCTTTTGGCTGTACAATCTGCATGACAGCTGGTGTGGAGGGTCGTTGCAGGGAAGGGAGAAGATCGGATCACATAGAAGTGTGCATAACAGTGTTATGCTGTGAAGTGCAGTGTTTGCTCACAGACTGTTTTAAAATGATTCAAATCTGCTATGCAATCAGGAGCTGAAAAACAGACTCACACTGAAGCGCCTACGGTAGCCGCTAACTGGACGGACTCTCTGGCAATCGACCTTTGCAGGTAAAACTCTTCGTGCAAGACAATGTGTCTCTCTTGTAGCTTGAGTTGGCTGCCAGAAGTGTATGTCTGCACCTTACTTAGCTTACCTTGAGGTTGTTGCTGGCAGCATGTCACCTTGCAGTTGTGAAGCAAGGAAAAGCTCTGCCAAACACGGAGTCTCCCGCCTGGAACATTTCATTGACACTGTTGCAAAGAGTAGCAGCATCGCACATTTAGAGATCTTATGACTGTGCATCACCAGGAATGTTACTAGCCGTTCCTGTCACCTGTGTGTGCCCCCAGAGGCACGATAGCCCTCCCCGTGTCTGCTTAGAACTTGTCACCGATTTGTTGGAGAGTCTCAGGTCCAGCATGAGTCTACGCTGTGTGGAAGACAGTGGTTAGACACGCTCAAAAAACATATGCATCATCTTTCCTTTTCTTTTTCCCTCCTTCTGTTTTATCAGTAGAATAGCGGAATAAGTCTTGAACTATGAGCTCAGTGGCAGTGTTGACCCCTGAAAGCTTTGCGGAGCACCGCAGCGGCCTGAAAGACCAGGAAATGACAGGTAACATTTTCTCATGTTTTGATATTATCTTATTATGAATAATTTTAACCGTACACATTTGCTCACCTTTCTGGTGCAGGATGTGTCCCGGAGGATGAGGCCTACATCCCCACCTACTTGGAGGCCTTCCCACCGTTGCCAGAGAAGGGTGTACCAGGGGAGAAGGCCGGGGAGGTGGCGCCTGCCTGGGGGGCCAAAATTAGACCCATCAAATCTTCCGTCCTCACGCAGGTCAGTTTGCCAGGGACAGTGTCTACAACACTCATCATGGTCTATTAACCTTCGATGTCTCCAGGTGTTCCATGTGCCCCTTGAAGAGCGCCGATACAAGGACAACAGCCAGTTTGGGGAGGGTGAAGAGGCTAAAGTGTGCTTGGACATCATGCAGCGGACTGGAGCCCACATTGAGCTTTCCCTGGCTAAAGACCAGGGCCTATCCATCATGGTCACTGGCAAACTGGATTCTGTGATGAAGGCTCGAAAGGAAATTGTAGCACGATTGCAAACTCAGGTAAAGTCAGAAAGTTACAGTTTGTCTCACTACATTTAGTAGTGATTGCGCTACTTTTTCTTTTTTTTTAAACACGAACACTAGGCATCAGCCACGGTGGGCATCCCCAAAGAGCATCATCGGTTTGTCATCGGCAAGAATGGCGAGAAGCTGCAAGAGCTGGAGCTGAAGACAGCCACCAAGATTGTTATTCCACGCCCAGACGACCCCAGCGCCAACATCCGCGTCACCGGCACCAAGGAGGGTATTGAGAAGGCCCGTCATGAGATACTCCTGATCTCAGCGGAACAGGTCAGACATGGGGAAGCTCACTTGGCTGTCTTTTGAATCATGATCATTAATCGTCATTCATGAATTGGAATGAAAAGCATGAATTTCCCCTGATAATGTATGTAGCTATGATCAACACTTTATGTTCCGCCTCACTCTCCCCAGGACAAGCGTGCAGTGGAGCGACTCTCCCTGGAGAAGGTTTTCCACCCCTTCATCGCTGGTCCACACAATCGGCTGGTGCAGGAGCTGAGTCAGGAGACTGGTGCTCGCATCAGCGTTCCTCCACCCAGCCTGCCTAAGGACGAGATTGTCATCACTGGGGAGAAGGAGGCTGTTGCAGCAGCACTTAGCCGCATCCGAGCCATCTACGACGACAAGGTTTGGTAGCTTCAGATCGCACTGTCCAGGCAAAGAGAGTAATAGCGAACAAGTAATAACTTGTTAATTTTTTACTGAACAGAAAAGGAAGACCACCACCATCTCCGTGGAGGTCAAGAAGTCGCAGCACAAGTACATCATTGGTCCAAAGGGCAACACCTTGCAGGAGATCCTGGAGGCCACGGGCGTGTCCGTGGAAATGCCCCTGCTGGATTCAGGCTCGGAGACCATTATCCTCAGGGGAGAGCCGGACAAGCTGGGACCGGCCCTCACACAGGTCTATGCCAAGGTGAGGAGGGCAGGGGAGGAAATGCAGTATTTGGGTACAGAGGATGCTTGGATAGCCAGTTTTTTGGCTAATGGTGAAAATTGACTAACATTTTGCTCGGTTTGCATACAATTTCAAGCTAGTGTACAATATGTTTCGCGTCTTGTGTTGTTAATACATTGTGTGAGTCCAACTGTGTTCATAATATATTTTCTACCACAAAACTTCATTGTTAGCAGCCCACTAGCTTGCAATCAGATGGAAATGGGAACCCAAAGCCAGCTCTGTCACCCGTCTATGATGTCATCAGAGGCTGACTGTAATTTTTTGCCAACTAACACAGTTGATGTGTTAGTTTCTAAAACACATTTTTATAGTTTTAGAAATATTAATTTGACATTAATAAACTGTTCTAAATGCATATACATGATGAATAAAAGAGATAAAAGAATATTGAAGGTTACTTTTACCTTCAGTGATATCGTGATTGTAGCCAAAGACACTATGTGACAGCAAATCACCTGATCATTTCTCACCTTCTCTATCAAAACTGGCACTTGTCTCTGGGTCTATTTTGCAGTTGATCAAAAAAAAAAAAAAACAAGGGATGTGAGGTGAGAAACACTCATGAATTCAACAAATACAGTGAGGGAAAAAACTATTTTAACCCCAGCTGGTTTTGTAAGTTTGCCCACTAACAAAGAAATGATCAGTCTATAATTTCAATGGTAGGTTTCTTTGAACACTGAGAGACAACAATGACAAAAACAAATCCAGAAAATGTGTTTCAAAAAGAGTTATAAATTAATTTGCATTTCCATGAAAGAAAAAAGTATTTTATCCCTTTGAAAAACGTGCTTCAGTACTTGGTGGCAAAACCTTTGTTGGCAATCACATCTCAGGGGGGATTTTGGCCCACTCCTCTTTACAGATCCTCTTCAGGTCATTAATGTTTCGTGGCTGATGTTTGGGAACTCAAACCTTCAGCTCCCTCGACAGATTTTCTATGGGATTAAGGTCTGGAGACTGACTAGGCCACTTCATGACCTTAATATGCTTCTTCTTGAGCCAATCTTTTGTTGCCTTGGCCGTGTGTTTTGGATCATTGTTATGCTGGAATACCCAACCACGACCCATTTTCAATGCCCTGACTGAGGCAAGGAGGTTCTCGCCCAACACTTGACGGTACATGGCCCCATCCATCCTCCCTGTGATGCAATTGTCCTGTCCCCTTGGCAGAAAACCACCCCCAAAGCATAATGTTCCCACCTCTATATTTGACGGTGGGGACGGTGTTTTTGGAGTCATAGGAAGCATTCCTCCTCCTCCAAACACGGCGAGTTGGGTTGATGCCAAAGAGCTCAATTTTGGTCTCATCTGACCACAACACTTTCACCCAGTCTTCCTCTGAATCAGTCAGATGTTCAGTGGCAAACTTCTATGGGCCTGTAAATAGACTTTCTTGAGCAGGGGGACCTTGCGGGCACAGCAGGATTTCAGTCCTTCACGGCGCAGTGTTACCAACTGTTTTTGTGGTGACTATGGTCCCAGCTGCCTTGAGATCATTGACAAGTTCCTCTCGTGTGGTTCTGGGCTGATTCATCACCAATCTCATTATCATTGAAACTCGACGAGGTGAGATCTTGCATGGAGCTCCAGACCGAGGGAGATTGGCAGTTAATTTATGTTTCTTCCATTTGCGAATAATTGCACCAACGGTTGTCACCAAATGGCGATGGTCTTGTAGCCCATTCCAGCCTTGTGTAGGTCCACAATCTTGTCCCTGACATCCTTGGAAAGCTCTTTGGTCTTGGTCATGGTGCAGAGTATGCCATCTGGATTGATTGATTGATTGATTGATTGCTTCTGTGGACAGGTCTCTTTTATACAGGTAACGAGCTGAGAAGGCTGCCAATGTCAGCCTGTTACCTGTATAAGATCCACCTGGGAGCTAGAGATCTTGCTGACGGATAGGGGATCGTATACTTATTTCCTTCATGGAAATGCAAATTAATTTATAACTCTTTTTGAAACGCATTTTTCTGGATTTTTTTTGTCATTGTTGTCTCTCAGTGTTCAAATACTGACTAATCATTTCTTTGTTAGCACATATGCGTTGTGTAGAACATGATTAGGGTGGGAAATAATGTTATTAGCCAATCGCATTGTATTATTATAATTGCCCGCCTCAAACAGTCGATCCAAAGGTTGTCCCAAAAAACTCATGGCAAAACATGAAGGTGCTGTTTTGTGGATCTTGCTGCCACGTCGTGTATTTGCAAAATCACATTTTGTTTACATTTTGCATGCAAAACTAAACATTTTTGTCTTTTTCTAAAGGATTAATTTGATTTACATTATTTCTTAGGGGGAAAATTTGATTTGATTGATTACGTTTGGAGTATGTTTTAGTTAGAGTTGCACCTTCTGTAACGGATTAATGACACTAACCAAGGTTCCTCTGTATTTTTTTTTCAGTCAATTGTCTAAGTCTTTGTTGTTTACGCTTGTGTAATGTCAACTTTGAAATTAAACCTAACTGTGTAGGCCAAGAGTGTGATTGTGGTAGAAGTGACAGCCCCATCTTGGCTGCATCGATTCATCATCGGCAAGAAGGGACAGAACATTGGGCGGATAACACAGCAGCTTCCACGAGTAAGACCAACGTAACATGGAATTTAAAGAAAAAGCAGACTGAGACTGAGGAAGCATGCGGACCGGTTCTGTGTCTATAGGTTCACATTGAGTTTACCGACGGTGAGGAGCGTATCAGCTTGGAGGGGCCGACCGAAGAGGTGGAGCAGGCTCAGGCCCACATTCAAGAGATCATCAAGGACCTGGTCTGGGGGGGGAATAGTTATCTCCTTCTATTTCTCATATTTGTCTTTTTTTCTTACAATATATTGTTTTTTTCCCCTTATGTGTCCAGCTGGTGAGGATGGACTACACTGAGATCAACATAGACCAGCGTTTCCACAGACACCTTATCGGGAAAAACGGCGCTAATAGTGAGTAGATGCTTAAAAAATAAACTGAGGCACGTAAGTATTTGTCTCCCCAACCTTTTCTTTGTTGTTTTCTAGTCAATCGGATCAAGGAGCAGTACAAGGTATCAGTAAGAATCCCGCAGGACTCAGAGCGAAGCAGCTTGGTTCGGATTGAAGGAGATCCCAAAGGCGTCCAGCTGGCTCGCAGGGAACTCATTGAGATGGTCCAAAGAATGGTGATCATAAGATTATCGTAATAGATGATGAGAAGTGACATGAAAGCAAGCAGACTACATATCAAACTGTCTTTCAGGAGAACGAGCGGACCAAAGACCTGATTGTGGAGCACAAGTTCCATCGGACAATCATTGGCCAGAAGGGAGAGAAGATAAAGGAAGTTCGAGACAAGTTCCCTGAGGTTACTCTGCTTTCTCCTTTTCCTTCACTTTGATCAGAAGAAGTCTTATGAATTTTGACCTCCAGGTCATCATAAACTTCCCTGACCCGGCGCAAAAGAGCAACATGGTGCAACTGAGAGGGCCCAAGAGTGAGGTTGAGAAGTGTGCCAAGTTCCTCCAGAAGATGATTGCTGACCTGGTATGACCGCCGCAAAACACGTTGACTACTGTGAATTGTTTTTATTCGCAGCATGCCTCTGCTCTCTGCAGATAGAGAACAGCTTCTCGCTGTCTGTTCCCATCTTCAAGCAGTTTCACAAAAACATCATCGGCAAAGGTGGCGCCAACATCAAAAAGGTAGTGCTGTACTCATGTGAGCATGCTACTTTGTATCCAAGAAGTGACGTGCTGTCATTCATGGCAGATCCGCGAAGAGACCAACACTAAGATCGACTTGCCCACAGAGAACAGCAACTCTGAAATGATCGTCATCACAGGCAAGAAGGGCAACTGTGAGGCGGCTAGAGATCGAATACTTGCCATCCAAAGAGAACTGGTGAGGCGACGATGGTACAAAGCAAAGCAAATGTATGTGTTGCCGTGACAGAGCACAGCCGTCACTTGTTATCGGCACTACACTAACACGTGCGCACGACACTCTCCTTGCTCATTAATAGGAGGAGCTTATGGGGTTTAAAAAAGGGAGCCTTTTCAGGCATGTAGTAGTGTAGATGGAGTTACACAGCAGGTAACGTGGCTGACTGTTTTTTGGACAAGTTAAGCATGATAAATTGTAGTACTCTGTGTTGCATCATTTTTTCCTGGCTCATTTGTAAATATATACAGCCTTGTAAATACTTTTTGTGGATATTCTTGTTTTTTTCACTGTTAATAGTTTGTACTGTTTTGCTGTGATTTGCACTTTGTGTTGTGGCAATAAAGACCACTGGAGCACTCACATCTGACTTGGCCTGAGTTCTGGATAGAACCCACAAAAGTTTGCCTTCTCACAATGGCTCCTCTCCCCTTTTAACCTCGCCTCTCCTCAAGGCCAACATTAAAGAGACGGACGTCACCATCCCAGCAAAGCTTCACAACTCCCTGATCGGCTCCAAGGGATGCCTGGTTCGCTCCGTCATGGAGGAGTGTGGCGGGGTCCACATCCACTTCCCCTCCGAGGGCTCCGGCTCAGACAAGGTCACCATCAGAGGACCTGCTGGGGAGGTGGAGAAGGCCAAGAAGCAACTGCTGCAGCTGGCCGAGGAGAAGGTGAGTGAAGGGAAAGAGTGAAGTAGTAGATTAAAAAAAGGTGCGACTGACCGTGTTATTTGCCGTTCAGCAAGTCAACAACTTCACAGTTGAACTGCAGGCCAAGACTGAGTACCATAGGTTCCTGATCGGCCGGGGTGGGGCCAATATTCGCCGTGTACGAGATAGGACAGGCGCTCGCATCATCTTCCCGTCACCTGATGACACGGAGCAGGAACTGATCACCATTGTGGGGAAAGAGGAAGCTGTTCGCCAGGCACAGAAAGAGTTAGAAAGCCTGGTGAAAAACTTGGTGATGCCCTCCACAGGACTCTTTGTATTTGACTTCTTGTTTGTTTGTTTAGATATAGATAAGACGTTTTGATTTTTCTTCTCCAGGACGACATAGTGGATGACAGTATGGATGTGGACGTCTGCCACCATCGCCACTTTGTCTGCCGCAGAGGTCAGGTGTTGCGGGAGCTGGCCGAGGAATACGGAGGCGTGGCTGTGAGCTTTCCTCGCACAGGGGCCAACAGCCGAAAGGTTTCTCTGAAGGGGGCCAAGGACTGCGTGGAAGCTGTCAAGAAACGCATCAGGGAGATCATCGAGGACCTGGTAGGAAGTTCCAAGAAAGTCAAATCATCTCTGATGATTTACTGGGAGTGTGCATGGTGTTATGCTACAGTAAATGATACCCCTGTGATTAACTATGTTGTTGTTGCCTGTGGTTGTCTTCTATTGCTCCTCTGAGTAGGAGTCCCAGGTGAGCATGGAGGTGGCCATCCCTCAGCGCTACCACCGCACTATCATGGGGCCCAAAGGTAGCCGCATTCAGCACCTCACCCGTGAGCATGAGGTTCAGATCAAGTTCCCTGAGAGAGAAGACGCTTTTGCAGGTTGTTCTTGATGCCAGTTGCTGATCATGTGACGCTGTAACCTCGAGGGCCGACATCACAGTCAATTATGTTTTCCTGGCAAGGTTCAGAGGCATCACCGCAGGAGAATGGGGATGTGAGTCCAGAGATAGAGTTTGTCCCCCGCAAGTGCGACATCATCACCATATCAGGGCGAGCGGAGAGGTGTGAGCTGGGCAAAGCTGCCTTGCTGGTAGGTTCTCATGTTTGTTTGACTCTAAATCTACAATTTTTTCTTCTTCATCATCTCTTCTACAATCACTTTTTTCCTTCAGGCCTTGGTCCCCATCACAGAGGACGTGGAGGTATCCTATGAGCTTCATCGCTACATCATCGGGCAGAAGGGCAGCGGAATTCGAAAGATGATGGAGGAGTATGAGGTGAGCTGGGCCTCTGCTGTGACTCTCTGGTGCCCTCTGCTGGCCTCTCCATGCGCTGTGTGTTTGCAAGTGCAGGTAAATATCTGGGTGCCGCAACCAGAGAAGCAGCTGGATGTCATCAAGGTGACAGGCCTGGCTGCCAACGTGCAGCGAGCTAAGCAGGGTGTGCAGGAGCGGGTCAAAGAGCTGCAGGCGGAGCAGAAAGACAGGGTGAAGGCACATTTATGTCTTCTTAACACGGCTCGTACTTTCACTTATGTTGATTTGAGGCGCCTCCTCGCAGATGCTCCGGAGCTTCAAAGTAACCATGTCTGTAGACCCAAAGTTTCATCCGAAGATCATCGGACGCAAGGGGGCGGTCATTTCCCACATTCGAAAAGAGCATGACGTCAACATCCAGTTCCCTGACAAAGGAGATGAGCAACAGGTGTGCAACCTTCTGCTTTACCCTTCACCTGCAAGGACTTGCTCTCTCTTGCTTCACGTGTGTTTCCTCTCAGGACCTGATTGTCATCTCGGGGTACGAGGGCAAGGTGGAGGAGGCGTGTCAGGCAATACGGCAACTGGTGGCTGATCTTCAGGAAATGGTCAGCCAGGATGTGCACCTGGACCCAAGGACCCACGCCCGCATCATTGGTGCTCGCGGTAAAGCCATACGCAAGCTGATGGAGGAGTTTAAGGTGAGCCTTGCTACTCATTTTTCCGTTCACCTGTCTTTTACAACCTGGTGCGTTTGCAGGTGGATATCCGCTTTCCTCCACCTAACTCAGACGAGCCCGACAAAGTGACCGTGACGGGCCTTCCCGAGATGGTGGACAGTGCCATCGACCACCTGCTCAACCTGGAGGAAGAATATGTGAGAGAAGAAGATGCCTTCTGGCGGGAAGTCAACATGGCTGACACCTTCTCTGCAACTCTTTTAGATTCTCAGTGTGACAGAGACTGAGACGTTAGCGGCGTACATGAAGCCACCATCGCGCTATGGGGGGGGTGGAGGCGGACCAGGCGGAGCGGACGATGGCAGCGGGGGTCCGGCAAAAGGTTTTGTGGTGCGTGATGCTCCCTGGAATGCTGCAGAGAATAAGGTGAGGCCAAACAGCACCTGATAGGCCCCGGCTTGTTGAGGCCAGCGGGTCAACGTGTTGTCTGTGGCTCTCTGTAGGCCCCAGACATGACCAGCGCCGAGGACTTCCCCACCTTTGGGACAGGCGTGACCCCCAAACAGACGTCTGCCTGGGGTCCAAAGAAGTTTTGAAAGCAGTTCCGCTGAGACAACAGACATCTAATCAAATTGCTGCTTCCCTTTCTTCCTTCCTCCCAAATCTTCCTTCCTCCCAAATCTTGCTGCAATGCATTCTGGGAGATTGGTTCCTCTCTTCTCCTTCGTCCGCTAAGAGAGAACAAGAATGTCGCACCCTCTTTAATTTCCCGCTCTGCCTCTCAGCTGGCCCTACCATTGCTGGTCCATTTCTAAAATGTTTTGTCTTGGAACAGCACAGACTGCCAAACTCAACTCACCGCAAATTCTTTTCCTGTGCTTGGCTGCACGTGTGTATGCAATTGTGTGTGTGTGTGTGTGTGTGCGTGTGTGTGGTGTAGATATATTATTTTCGGGCAAACTGGCTGCTGTAGTTTTTTTTAAAAAAAAACAACTAAATTTGACTTGCGATGAGGCGACTTCTTGCACTGATCTCATGCTCTGTTAATTTATTCAAAAAACAGGAGCCATTTTGTTTGGACTACTGTGATCTACTATTTTTTTAATAAGCACCCACTGTAGCAACATTATGTTTGTGGGTGAACAATGTTCTTCAGGGTTTAGGAACATGTCGGCAGTGATTACTGTAAGTGTATAAAGAGTTTTTTGCTATTTTTTTAAATTGTGAAGGTTGTTTTTGTTGGTGGTATATTTGTGTGTGTGCGTGGATGAAGCTGAACCAAACTTGGACTGACATGGTCTTTTACTGTAAGAGCTTCTTATTAATGCTTGATATTTTTGTCAACTGGACTCCAAAAGGCTGCTTAGAGGTGGGCGGTACTACAAATTTTGATATCAATCAAATACCAAGTAAATACAGGGCCAGTATCACCGACACTAAAGCATGTATTCTTTTAACTTGGACATTTGTCAAGATCATTGAATGGGTTTCAGATTTTTTACTTTTAATTTGTTGATGGTAATTATAATCAGAATAAAACACAGGACAAAGTTTTTTGGCAAAAACAATAACAAAACCAACATTTTTGATTAAATATATAAAAGTATAATAATAATAGTATCAATTCGGTACTAATACTTCCCTGGAGTCGACGATTTCAATGTTAGGATCGATCCAGTCACCTCTACAGCTTGCCCAATGAAAGACTGAAGCAACTTCCTCTCATGTAAGCTTTTGCAGCAAAGCTCATGTTTCACTGGAGTTGAACAGCATTGTGGGAATCCGGTTTGTATGACAATGAAAGGTTAATTTAAACAAATGTACAAGTTGTGGCTGGGATTAGCGTAGTTTAGCATGGCGTTAAACAAACCACTGCTTTTAATGCAACGTCATCAACAAGCGGACCGGTTTTAAATGTCGTACCTCGTCACTGAAGCTCTGGGCCAACGTTAGCACGTAGCTGCAACGGATTTGTAGTGTAAGCTTAAAGACTACGTCTCCCAAGTGGCTTAGCGACTGCGGGGTTAAAAGTAGAAAGTGGTCACAGTTGCAGATCCTCGGGGTCCAACTTGGTGCACAAATTCGTGTTTTAAGAGTAGAGGGCAGGTTGAGGAAACAGACTATGCAACCCAGGGGTGTACTGTATGCTATTGTGTTCTTTTAAGTTGCAAAAGTCATGTTGTTCACGCGTGTCGTCTGATCTTACATGGCAGCAGCTACAATTTCTCTGAAAACCTACCAAGAAAAACACACTATTGGCCTTAATAAGTAACAAATCAACAGCATTTTGACGAAAGGTGTGATTGTGTAAGTACTGTACTGCAATACGAAATGTCAGTTAACTTTTTCTTACTCAAAATAAAATTTGACAGAAAAGGAGCATGTCCTTGTGTGTCTTTTGACATTTCTATAACAAAAACGGTGTATATTATCAGTGTATTTTATTTTTTTCTTATAAATCAGGAATATATTTATGTACAACGCGACATACAGAAAGCAAGAAGGGAAAAAATAACATTTTACAAAGCAGCACTGGGCCATAAATGACCCATTATGTTTCACATTTTTGATTGGAAGTTTCTTCTGATCCCAGCTGCTTAATGAGGATTACCGAGCTTCTTGAATCCATTTGGATTCATGACACTCATCAAAAGTGTGCCATGAGAAGCATCGTGGTGTCGCGGGACATATTTGGTTGAGGACGAAAATGAACAAGCTGTTACAATCGATCTTACAATGAATGCTCTAAATAAACTGGTACTTGTCAGTCAGTAAATGATGGTTTCAAAAAGGAGCCCTGAATAAAAACATTATGTAAACGCCAGCATTGACAAGTTTTCTGTTTGGATGCTAAACTAAGGGCATAAGACAATTTTGTTCTTGTAGGGTGGTACTAGTGAACCGTACTAGTGAATTTGTCAGTTCTGACAAATTATTTAGGTTGCAAAAGTGGCCCACAAGATGCCAAAGATCCTGTCGAAACACCTTCTCTAGATTTTCTGGCAGGGAGAAAGTAGCCAGTTAGGCTTGCACGCAAACACAACTGAAGTATACATTACATGTATAATCATTCATTCATTTTCCATACCGCTTATCCTCATTAGGGTCGCGGGTATGCTGGAGCCTATCCCAGCTGGCTTTGGGCGAGAGGCGGGGTACACCCTGGACTGGTCGCCAGTCAATCGCAGGGCACATATAGACAAACATTCACACTCACATTCATATCTACGGACAATTTAGAGTCGCCAATTAACCTAACATGCATGCTCTTGGAATGTGGGAGGAAACCGGAGTACCTGGAAAAATCCCACGCACGCACGGGGAGAACATGCAAACTCCACACAGGGATGCCCAACGGAGATTCGAACCCAGGTCTTCCAGATCTCCTAAATGTGTGGCCAACGTCGTACCCACTCGACCACTGTGCGGTCTCAAGTATAATCAATCAAGTTAAAAGTAATCAATTGATCTAATTCAAGTGTGAAAACATGATTACAATTCAGTCATAATCAATTAACGTTCAACTTGGCAGGGAACGAGTGCTACCAAAATAAAACACAGTTAAGAACAGATGAGGTGGTAAAATGGGTGACAAAAATGTTCAGCGAACTAGTAAATGTGTCATGTTGCTGTCTTAATGGGTTTAAAATTGCCCACGAGTGTCCAAAACATAAAGTGCAGGCAGTGTCTGTTATTCTCGAAAACCAGTAAAATAATCCTGTGGACAATCATAAGGACCAGTTGGATCCCAAAGGAGTCTGTTGCTCAAGGCAAGGCTTGGATTTGTCTCTTTATCGAAAGTGGGAGGTGTCACTCAACCCGCACCAGCAGGCCATAGAGGAGAGTGCCACCCTGTTCTTTCGTCATCCACTCAATCTCTGAGTTGCTGAATCGGGGGTCCAGGGGCTCACTGTGACCCAGTGTCTGCGGCCCCGCCTTGTAGGAACCTGGACGCACGCACACTTGGAAGGCCACCTGGGCCTGGTGGCAGCGATGAGAGCGGGGGTCCCGAAATCTGCACAGGAGACATGTTAGACATCTTTGCTTTAAGTTGGAGCATTAAGGACAGCCATTGAAAACTTACTGCACTTTGGGAGCAAATATCTCCAGGCCAGAGTAGCGCATGGTAGGTGAGAGACGCACTCTGGGCACTTCCCTGCCAGGGATACTGTTCTCCTCTGGATCACTGTACCCGTCCAGTCCCTCTGCCTTCGCCAGAGACACAGAGAAGATGGACGACGTCCCTGTGGCATTTATGCAGGAATTAATTTGGAGTTTACTTTGAGGCATAAGGGTACAATGTGGACTTCCTACCAGGCAACAGCTGGCTGTGGTCCAATGTGCGGCGCAGGGCTCCTACGCTGGTGCCGTGGTACGCGATGTGCCACTTCTTCAGTGCATTAGCGACCTCACAATGGGGCTTGATCCTAAAAGACATAAGAGGCTGGCCTGAGTAGACTAGACTAAATTAAAAAAAACAAAAAGAAAAGCACAGCGTTTATCCTCTCACCTGAGGGCAAAGCAGCACCATCCGAAAGGCAGAGCGTAGTCACGGGGGGGCTCTCCTCTCTTGTAATAAGCCTCATCCCCCCGCAGCTTGTAGCAGGACTCACAGTAGCACAGGTTATACTTTGCATCTTCATTGAAGTACCCATCTGCGGCGTGGCAAGAAACAAAATGAGTCAGTCATCAGTCATTTTGATTTGCTCTTCTATTATTGAAGACATTTGGGGAGTGAAGGTCACCTGGTAGAGTGAGCAGGTCCTTAAAGCGAGCACACAGGGCCTGGTACTCGCACGACTTGTTGGGGTTGACATCGGGAGGGGGCGTCCAGCACACGCTCTCTTTAATGCCTGCGCACACACATCCAAGTCAAACAAGGGGAGTACACAATAAAATAAAAGAAACCACACAGCGGGTGCCTTTTTACCATCAACCATGTCCGCCTTCTCCATGTCTCCCTGACAACGGGTGTCACCACCCTCTCCGCCCACAGTTGCCACGTTATTTGTCACGATGGTCACCTGTGAGGACGACACGAAACATTTCCAATTAGAATCTTACTGATAAAATGCTTCATTGGTGTCATCTAACTAGCATACCTGTTCACATTGGCCATACAGGTCGATGAAAGGATAACAGGGAGAGGGAATGTCCTGTGCTGCCACACCCTGGTCCATGCCATTCACATAGAGGTGGAGACAACTGTTGGCATCCACCAGCAGACCCAACACCGTGCCTTCAGGACACGTGTCCAGGTTAGGACCATAGTTCTCACAAATCTAAGGAGGAAACATGGTTTGGTGAACTCTCTGAGCCCAACAAATTCTAGACCGCAGATAGAGTCAATTAGCAAACACAATGGTGTCTGGTGCACGTCATCACTTGTGCGGCAATATCATCGTCAAAATAAAACATACCAATATGAACCGATATCTAATTTTTATGCCTATATGGGCCAATAAAAAAAACGTGTGTACATGTAGGCAAGTCTGCAGTGCATTTTTGTTATATTAGAATGATTGTGAGATCATACTTTTAAGGAGTTGTGGAAGATGGAGTCCCTCTGCAGCAGCCAGGCAGAGCGTTTCAGGCAGCACGCTGTTGAGGGGAAGTTGAGGCGATCTGGGGAGTGACCGATCACCCCTAATGCCAGCGACGACGTCCAGGAAAGATTGAGGCGGTCGATCTTAAACTGGAAAGCAAAGAAGAGTCTTTCAATTCACATGACGTGGAAAGTTCCAAAACCATTCCCAATGGACAGCCGGAGTCACCTGGAAGAGCTGCTGCTGGGTCAGAGGTTGAGCAGTGACCAGCAAGCCCTGGTTGTAGCTCGACACTCTGGCCGCCGTCAGGTTCTGGTTGGACAGCTGGATGTTCTTGCCGTGGTTCTCCAGGAAGGCCATAGCGGTGGGCACTAGCGCGCATGGCTCCCCCTCAGCCTGGAGGAAGGAAGGACATGTGGGAATTTCTTTCAAAATACAATTGGAAAAGGGCAAAAGGCAAAGTTGTGTCCCGTACCTCTCTGACAGGTGTACTGTCGTACTCTCCTTCACTGCAGCTTTCTGAAGAGACAGATGCTGCCTTAACACTGTCCACATCTTCAAGCAAGGTGGAACTGACAATGGACACCGCTGTTACTCGCCCATACAGGTCTAGGACTGCATACACATTCTGAAAAACATAGACATGTTTAATGAGATGTATTAAATGCATTGTGCATGTGTGAGCGCGCGAGTTTGTGTCTACCTTGGCTACTGCAGTGGCAGCAGGTCCCATGTCCTCACCATCAATGAAGATGTGCATGGTGTCATCACTGCACCTCTTCACACCCACATGATTCCCAACCTAAAAAAAACAACAACAAAAAACCAAATGCATTGTTGTACATGTTTTGTGTTTCACTGTGTTGATGTCCACTACGGGCCACAAACAGAACATTTGAAGTGGCCACTTTGCTCCATTTTGTACATTAATGGTGCTAAAGTCAATCCAATGTAGGTAAATAAGTAAATACACTCCCGATCAAAATCTTAAGACCAGCTGAAAAATTGCTAGAATTGACCTTTTGCACATTGGGTGTTAATGAGGTTTTAGTTAGAGCTACAATATGCAAAAGTTGAAAGGGGGTGTGTGACAAAAAATCAATTTAAATTTAAATCATTTAGATTTAAATCAAGGGAACATGCAGGATGGTCCAAAAGAGTGATGTTATTCTCCATGAAGAGGTCCTTCGTCAAGCGAGCATTGTGAATTGCAGCTTTGTCCTGTTGAAAAACCCAGCTGTTACCACACAGACGAGTTCCACTGAATGAATAAGCACCCCAGATCATGATGGATGCCCTTCCACTGTGCCGGGTAGAAAACATCTCAGGTGGAATCTCCTTGTCATGCCAGTAACGTTTTAAGCCATCTGGACCGCCACGGTTAAATTTCTTCTAATCAGAAAATACAACTTTTTTCCACATTTCCATGTCCCATGTTTGATGCTCCCAGTCAGCTAGAATGTGCAAATTCTAGTAATTTAGATTAAGATTTTGATCAGGTCTGTATGTGCTAAGCTATCTGGACAAAACATCCACATTAGCTTTGTGTTATAAGTGGCAAAGCAAAGCAAATTTGTGTACGATCTCATAATATTTAATTTATATTTGGAATATGTCAAGCTGCAGGCTGAAAAAGCTCCAAACCAACACTTTGGACCTTGCGCTAAACAGTACAACTATTTTACCGTCAGTCGGTCGAGTGAGCAGCTGTAGTTCTGGCGTTGCAGCACACCATTACGGCGGACCTCCAATCCGCAGAGTAGCCAGGTGACCTTGGTGCGAAGCTGTGGCAAGGACGGGGAGAAACCAGAGAGTGGGCACGATGGTAGCTCGGGGGGCGGTAGCGTGGTGAGGCCGACGTGCAGCGAACCGCACCACTGCTCGTCCACCTCGTTGATCCTCACCTGACACAACAAAACACACTCGTCAGGAGAGAGAAAACAACATGACATGCAATAATGGAGTTGATTCGTTTGGCACCTCAAACAGCTCATCCACTTTTAGCTCCTTGGCGCTGAACACAATGCCATGAGCGTAACCCCCCGCTCTGACAGCTTGGCACCCCTCACTCAGCAACACCACATTCTTACCGTGTTTACTGTGGAAGCGGTGGGCGACTCCTGCTACTGCACAAACACATATAACGTGTCAAGTTAATAAATGTAAATGCAAATGAGAAAATACTGCGTTTGTGTGTGCGTGTCTACCTGGGGAGTGGATTGGGAAGCTCTTCTCTGTGATGTTGCTGGTGCACAGACTGTTGTCCAACGGACCCGAGGAGCTTGTGATGGACACCTGAACACACTGACCATACAGGTCGATCACTGCAAACACCTCTGAGAGAGGGAGAAAGAAAGAGAAGGGTTGATTTTAAATAACGTCCATTAGGGTAATCACCACATTGTCAAATTGTGCCCATGATGCCTCTCTTCCTTTTGGTGTAATACAGATGCTAAAACCAATCCCATGTCAGTCAGCATATGTTTAAGAAAACTGCATTTTCTTGGGAAGTTTGCTCATCATCCACAATCCTTATGTGAAACGTGAACACATATTTCTTTCCCTTTTCTGCGTGTTCTAAAGAGAGAAAACAAGTTAGCCTGAGGGAGCTAACAATGCATGTCATAGGACCCACCTATTTCAATTACTAAATCTTCTAAATAAATAAAAAAACCACAATGTTTTACCGTTTTATATACATGCTCTGATCATGCCTTAACAGGTACATTAATGATAACATGTAATACAGTATTTTGCCATATTTTGACCATTTTAAACATTACCGGAACTTCTTCCGGTACAAAGAGCAATTGTGCAAAACCACTGATATTGGTTGGAAAACAAACAGACTTTTTTGGTGTCTGAAACTGTAACACTGCTTTATCCTCAGGAAACTAACATCTCCTGTTTCACAATTAAATCAAACGATGAATTAATGTCTTGCCAAACATTTACTTACACTGATTAAATATTTGTTCAAAATGAGTGATGTGTAGGCTAACACAACATGTTTACACTCTGTGGCTAGCTTATTTCATTAAGAACAAGTTAAATTTCACCACACACACTGACTGGGCTCCCCACCTTTCTTTGCAAAAAAAAAACAAAACTGGGTCACAAATTGACACTCATTCTTTTGCCTTGCTTTGCTCTCTTTTTTTTTTTGAAAACTGGACTTATATTTGACTTAGCTTTTGCAGTATTGTTTCATTCGACTTTGTCACAATTGACAACTGACAGCACTGTTGCTGTATGCCAACTTTTCAGTAAGAAAAGCAGCTATTGGCTGTCGTAGATGTCGCTAGATGACGCCATTGTCTAATTTGCATATCAATGCATATGATGTAGAATTTTGTAGGAAAAAACCATAACAAAAAAGTTAGTAAATACACCTTAATTACGTGTAGAAATACAAATAAACTTCTATTAATAATGAATTCTTAATTCTTGGTTTGTTAACCTAAAAGTGGTCATCATTTCATCAAAATGAACAAGCTAATATTTTATCTTGGCCAGCGACTCTCAAAGTTCTCCCATCGCATGTTGTCGATTGAGATTTTTTTTTAAATTACCACAATTGATTAATGAACAACAGATTGCTCACATTAACATGAATCAGTGTAGCTTGTGATATAAAAACAATTAACACTTCCTCCTCTTTTATCCAGGCTTACTGATGATTATGAAGCATTTGCGATTTAAAACAGGGCAGGCTCCCCTCCCGCGGCATAGTGGCTCTCGCATACATGATCACGCATGTTTCATGGACAAAATAACAATATAATGAAAACATTGACGCACAATGTCTGTACTCTTTGGGGTGCTGACTGATGGAATGGCTGTGTCAATCAGCACAAGACTTCCAGTTGAGCTGTTAAATTTAGCATAGTTCTCAGGTAAAAAATGCTGACAGCAAACGAGCATCTTGCCGAGTCTTCGTAGTGATGTCGTCGGGTCTAAATTGAGAGCCAATAGTGTCCACTCTCAGTTTATTTGGAGGATTAGTTGGTAGCGTGTGGAATCTCAAAGTTTATTTCAGCAGCTTATTTCCACAACATTCTACAATACACATGCGAGGCATGATTTATAACCTAGCGTTAATTTTTTCAAATTCACAAACACCGCAACAGTAGTTTCAGTAGGTAGTGCTGCTCGTTAGTGCCTTGAGGTGCTCAGTGACGATGAGACTAGCGAGGCGTTGTGGTACTATGCCAGAAAAATATAGTTTTCCGTGTTACATTACAATATTGCTGTAGCTGGGTAATGTACAGGTCAGTTATAGCGACCTAATAACATGCTAACTTGTGTTCTCTCTATAGAACACACAGAAAAGGGAAAAACGTGTGTGGTCATGTTTCACATAAGGCTTGTGGATGATGGTAAAATTCCATAAGAAGTTCAGTTTTCCTTCAAAATATTACAACAAACCACAACATTTTACTTTTGAGTTACAGGTTAGAAACCAAATTACAGTAGCATTACAAGATGCAATGCAGGGACAATAAAAAAGAGCTGCAGCCCCAACAATTTACTCCAGACCGCACTTTGGATACCACTACTGTACATTGTAAACATTGAATAGTATAAAGTGTGTTGCCTTGGAAAGGTGAATTTATTCTTCTCCTACCTTGAGGCAGACCAGTGCAGGCGATGCCTTGGTCCACGCCGTTGATGTAATAATGGAGGTCACCAGCAGCAGAGCGCATCATACCAATGCGGGAGCCTGAGGTCAGAGAGTCAAGGTCGCAGCCATAGTTGTTGCGCATTGTGTTGCCATCCTGCATAATGGCTGTTCCACTGTTAAATGGAAGAGGAAAAAAAAGAGTAAGGCGCATAATATGAAACATGAATTTTACTTGCCTGCTTACCTGAGCATCCACGTGTCATAGTCAATGTCAGTCATCGTGTTGGGAAACTCAAGTTCCTCTGGCCTGATTGCTGTCACACCTACACACACACACACAGCGACAGATCATTAATGGTGACATCATCATGAAGGTCCTATGTGCTTATACTCCTCACCTGCTTCTATTGAACCAGACCAGCGGTCAACCATCTTCTGAATAATGATTTCAAAAAGCTCTCCATCTCGAAGGCACCTATAACAAGCCAAACCTTCTGTCTAAATACTACACTAAAAGCTACTAAGGCACATCCATGGGCACTTCACCTGTTGGAAATGACAATAGCGTCGTTGAATTCGCTACGACAGTTTTGGCGCAGAGCAGTGCGCCCCCCGTTGGTGATGATGGCGTTGGTGCCGTGCAAATGGTGAAAACGCAGGTCTGTGGTGCTGCCACCTGCCACTGAGCACGGACTCCCGGGAGACAGGGCTGTGGGGCCTTCTGAGGAGTCCTCTGGGAGAGGGGGAAGGTCCACTAACAAAAAAAAAAACATGTCACACACACTTTGTCTTCTTAAGAACAATATTTTGGCATTATCTCTCACCCATGTCATCCATGATGGTGGCCTGAGCTGCCTGACCGTAGAGGTCAACCACAGCATAGATGCTGGGTGGCACATTCCAGGCTGCTGGGCCCTGAGCCACGCCATTTACAAAGAAGTGGAGGCTGCCATCTTCTTTCCGTACCACACCAACAGTGTCTCCTGCCTATGTAAAACAGAGACAAGGCCTTGACAACGCGTTTATGTGCGCAAGATGTATCTGGAATGTCTGGAAAATTACACACTTTGAGGCGGTCTAGGTTGTGTCCATATTCATCCAGTATTGTTGTTCCATTGTGCATCACGCCATTCCCTGTCATCATCCATGTCCCTGGAGAAAGAATTAGGGCTGTCAAATGAACATTATTCATGTTCTGTATATTAAAAAAAGTCCTTCATCAACTTTTCTTCATGTGTGTGTGCGTGTGTGTGTGTGTGTGCACATGCACAAAAAAACTTATTGCAGAAAATAAATATAAAATATTTTTGGCAGAAACACAATGTGGCTGTATTTTTTTTTTTTTTACCTGAGCGCAAATTTGTCATGGTAGAAGGTAGTTGCAGGTAGGCGGGGTTGTGTGTCGTCACTCCGATTTCAATGGAGCCAGCCCATTTGTCCACCATCTTGTCAATACGGACCTGAAACACCTCATTGGAGCGCAGTGGCCTGCTACTAAGCACCACGCCATGATTGAAGTCATCAGTGGCACTAAGGGGCAAGAATGAGTGTGATGTTCAGATGCTCCAAGTATGGAACCAACAGTGTAAAATCCCAAGGATGCCTTACTGAGGCCGTAGCGCAGTCCTGCCATCACTGATGATGGCAGCTTTCTGGCCACAGTTAGGGTGGAAGAGCAGTCGGTCAGGGGCTTCCGTGTCAGGAGTGAGGGAGAGGGCAGGCCTGGGCCGACCAACGTCAGGTGACAAGGCCCTCATGATGGCATTGTTTCTTCGGAGGCGGTCGCTGTGGTTGTGATTGTGGATGATGGTGACCTTGACGGCCATGCCATAAAGGTCCACCACACCATACACTACGCCAGGGGTTTGGGCTGCTGCAACACCTTCAGAAGATATGCCATTAAGAGCAGGATGACAGCAGAGATGCTGTTGTCACCCCCCTTTTGTGCACTGTGGTGAGAGTATTCATGTGAGTTACCTTGATCTATGCCGTTGATGTAGAAATGAAGCGCGCCGCTAGCTTTGCGCATAAGCCCAATGTGATCTCCCTCCTGGAAGTGATGCACACACAAGACAACATAAAACACTGTGACTCCCTTAATGGCACAATGGACCACATACTGATCATACAATGTGTGGAGACAAAACGTTGCACAAAAATAAATAGCAGAAGTGTGTATGCATGTGCATGCTCACAAACCTGTAGTTCATCCAAGCTAAACTCGCAATATTCCCGCCTGGTGCCTTTCCCATTGGTCAGTATTCCACAGCCACTCATCATAATTGTTCCTGACATTAAACATTAGTGGTTAACATTTAGCTTGTTTGTAATACTTCGGTTTAGTGTGTTTTTGTGTGCATTACCTGAACGCAGATTGGTCATAGTGGCAGGGTAGTCCAGATTGTTTGGGATGTGTGTGGTCACACCGATCTCAATTGAACCCGACCACTTGTCCACCAGTTTGTCAATGCGAATCTGAAAATACACAACACCAAATGTTCAACCGACAGCATTATTTTCACTTACAACAAGGTGTGTTTTCACCTCGAACATCTCATTATGTCGTAGCGGCCGGTTGGTCATAACCACACCGTTGTTGAACTCGTCCAGAGGTCTCCTCCTCTCCGCTGTCTTGTTGTTATTGCTCAGTTTGATCAGCGTGCCGCACTTCTCATGGAAGAGGAGGGCATCATTGGTGGTCAAGCCACCTATCAGAGTCCCAGGTCCCAATCCTCCTCCCGCTGTACCAGCGGGGCTACCACCTGTGTTCCCTGTATCATCTCCTCCAGCCTCTCCTCCCCCTGCTTGTGTCTCTGTTCCGTTGTCATTGCTCACTGTGCCTCCTCCACCACAACTCCTTGTGTCATTTCTAGAGGAAGAGGAATTGTTTCCTGTAGCTTCTCCTCCTCCTGTACCTCCGCTGCCATCTCCACCTCCACCTTCATCCTCGGCACGGTAAAAAGATACTATTGCATTGTTCAAGACGTCAAAGAGCCGGTGCTCTGTCAGAACTAAGGAGATCAATCATCAAAAGGGGTCATGTGAAAATATTCATCGCCAGATAGGATTTTTTTTTTCTTTTTTTTTTTACCTGCTTCTGACTCCAGGTTGTTGGGGAACTTGTCTGGTCTGCTGCAACTAAGCTCAGGCACTAGTAACCAGCAGAGTGAACAAGAACACATTTAGAAAGCTTCTATTAACATTCCTACTAGTTTAATAAGGAATTCCTTACCTTCATCTCCCGTCATGACTCTATTAATTGCTGCCACATTCATCAGTGCTGTGATGCCTGCATCCTCTCGCACCTCCTCTTCTTCTTCCTCATTTGCTTCATCCTGAACTATTGTCGCTCTCTCAGCAAAGGATGGTGGGGGCTCACAACTCACCACCGTCACCTGCGTGCACTTTCCGTACAGGTCAACAACGGCCCACAGCTTGGAAGGCAAGCCACTGGCGGCCGCACCACAATCCTGGCCGTTGACCCATAGGTGGAGATCTCCGTGGGAGCTGCGCTGGATGCCCACGCGGTCGCCCTCTGAGAGCTGATCTAGGTCTCGGCCGTACTCCTCCAGCACCGAGCGGCCGTCTCGGAGCACAGAGCAACCAGACACGATCCACGAACCGCCCTTCAGGCCCGTGGCACTGCTGGGAAAGTCCAGGAGGGCGGGATCCAGTGTAGTCACGCCGATCTCAATGGAACCACTCCACAAGTTCACCTGGGGATTGTCAAAAAAAGGCAAAGCTGAGAGACGCTGGCAAGCAGCACAGCACATGAGAAACATTTTTGGGTAGATCGTGCTCGAGCCTGTAAGCTGGGAAGTGGGACTTTGCACTAAATAGCTCAAGTGCCGAGCTAAAAATTGCAGATGGATATAAAAGTGATTTGTTTTATGTGCCTTTGGGTTATTTTTAGTCATTCTGTCAGTGAAGACACAGTTTCTTGAGAATAAAACAATGAGATAAAAAAAGAAGCAACATTACAGAGGCATCCTTTTTACTACTCACTGACACATCACAGACAAGGCAACATCAGACACATCACAAGCAGAAGACAGAAGAAAATACATCCATTTAAATCAGTTCACAATTCATGGACAATGCTACAAATTACAAGTTGAAAAAAAAAATAATAATAATAATTACAAGTTGAACCATAATAAATGCTTACTAAGTACCCGGGTTACACCATGTATAAATAAATTACAGCTTGACACATTATATTCTTCATATCACATAAGTAGCCCAAATATCATCCAGTTCCCAGCAATAGAAAGACCAGCGGGTGAGAATGATAATGTGTTACAACATTGATTAAATTATGTTTTTGTCTTCTTTTTTGTTTCATCTACCAATGTGATGCCAGGTGGCTAGGAAGTGCCCTGCTAATGACCGCAGGCAAACACAAGTAACCTTGAGCATCACTTTGAGGGCTGCTTCAATGTCATATGCTCTATAGTACAACAGTATGGAGTCCCATCTTAAATCAATTAGTTCATCATTAAGTCAGACCTCTTAGTTGCTTCTTTAGTTGCTTAGACATTATACCTCAGGTAAAAGGAAGGAAAAATGTTTAAAGCAAGGCTGCTACACTGGCACGCTGACATGTCATGCTACAATATGAGTGTATGCATTTCCACTGTAGCTAAGGGGATGAAGACAGGATGGACAACACAGTAATGCCAATCCGGCGCATAGTGATGGAAGGGCATTGATTTTGGATGGAAGTCTGATTATGAGAGTCCTCCACAAACTGAGAGCATCACATGGGAAGGATAATCACTTACAGCCTGAGGTTGTTATTTAATAATACATTTTAATGTTCAATGCTGGGCTACTGTATTTGTTTCTATATAAACATATAGGCAAAAGTCAACATCAAATATAAAAGACAGGTAATGATAACAGTGTTCAAAGGTTCACAAACAACTGTAATTTTACTATACAATGTGAATATTTCCTTGCAAAGAGGTTATTAGCAGAACTGAGAAGCTGACAGGACAAAACAGAAACAAACATACATAACCAGCTGAAAGTAGGACAAACAAGACAAAAAAGACCCATTACACCTGCCAGTCAAGCGAGCTAACATCACCTTTTCTGTATATCTATATACAGACCTGATCAAACTCTCAAGACCAGTTGAAAAATTCCTAGACAAAAGACAGAGTTTTTTGAGCGATGGTCTTAAACTTTTGATCAGCTGATAAACAGCCTATGTCAGTATAACTTGTTTTCAATAAACTACTTTTCAAAGTGCTTTTTGCCACACTCCCCCTTCTTGTTTTTGCATATTGTAGCTCTCCTTAAAACCTCATTAAGATCCAAATGTCCAAAAGGTAAAATAAGGCATGTTTTCATCTGGTTTTAAGATTTTGATTAGGGGTGTATATGTATACATTTTTAAATATCTAGGTATATCTATCTACGCACACGCATAGTCAGTTAGCCTAAGCATGCTAATGAAGTGTTAGCTGCAGTCTAGTGATTCTGTGTGTGTGTGTGTGTGTGTGTAAGCATGTACAGTATGAACAGGCTAAGAATAAATCTCTTTTAGATTGTTGTTATCAGTCAAAGGAAAGCCGTTGTCAAGTCGAGCTGTTCGGTCGGAGAAGCCCCGATTTCGGGAGACAAGCAGACCCCAAAGCTATAACACCAAGTACTGTCCTCTCATTCCCCGTCTCACCCTCCGCTCTCAACAGAAATAGCAGCGGTGTTTTTACCTTCTTATCAATGCGGACAGTGAATACATCCCGGTCCCTCAACGGCTCCTTACTCAGCACCAGGCCATGATTGAACTCCTGGACTGGCTGGTTGCGCCGGGCGGTTCGGTTGGAGTTCGACAGGCCGATCAGCCTTCCGCTCCGCGGATGTAGCTCCGCCGCCATCTTTAGGGGGCGGCCAGGTTTCACGACAGAAAATATTTGCGACAGTGACGTCATAACGGGTTACATACGGCACCCACCGCCCCAACCACTGTTTTTTGTTTATGTAGACCGTGTAGATCATTATTTTATGTAATTATTATCACATTATATCAAGTTTATCAACTTTTTTCATTATTTTTAGCTATACAATTGGTGAGAGTGTGTGTTACGCTCCCCTCACCTCCTCAATTAAAGTAAATACCTAAATCCCTGATAATATCCTAAAAATACAAAACATACTCACAGTATGGCAGTACAGAATTTCGTATTCTGTAAGCATGAGGATGTCACCTGAACAGGAGTTTCTTAAATCCACTAGAGGGAGTACACACCATGTATTAAATTTCAGGACAGGCTATCAGACTACAGAAAAAATGTTGTTGTTTTTTTAAATTTATTATTTAATTTATTAAAAATGTATTACAATTTATTATCATTTTGTTGAATCTTAAATGTTAAAATCATTTATTGCCCGTGATTTACCACTGCCTTTTTTTGAACTGTGAAACAAAAATTAATAATAAAGTTGAGGTCAAAGGGGTCAAGGTCACTACTTGTCAAATTACTTCAAAATTTAAAAATTTTATTGTGCAGTTTTGTCATATACTGCTTAAATTTTTGAGCCTATGAAGCCTACATGACTTAATATTGCAATATTCTGGCTCTCATATAACATTTAATGTAATTGTGACATACATAAACAAGGCCACAATTTGTACAATGGATGCCCGATGCTGTGGTTTACACTGGGCAGCTGTGGGAGGAGATGGACTTGTCTTTAAATGTAAGATCCAGGTCAACATCCTTGCCTTGGACCTGAATCTTCTCTAGACAGCCTTTCAAGAAGGAACCCATGTCATCTTTATCTAAAAAGGGAAAGAAAGTCTGTTGAATGCACTGTAAAAGTTGTACACATATTTGAATGAAGTGTAATCTGACCGAGAAGGCCTCCAATGGCAATGTGGCTTTCTCTCAATGTGCTCAAAATGCCTGAATGCTTTAGTGGACTGAAAAGCTTTTGTGTGACCTTTGATTCAGCTCCATCATGCAGCACTTCCAGCATATCTGTCCCAAAGATCATCTGTAGTCTCCTAAAGTTTTCTTTGAGACTGATTTTATGGCCACTGAAGGAGAGTGTTACTTCCTGTGAATCCAGAAGGTTTTTAGTGTACAGGCTCAGGCATAACGAGCAAATGCTAAAAAACGACTCCCCAATTGACTTGATTGTGTCTGACTTATGTGCATACCTTTGTGTTATTATCAGCTACTAAAGTGAGCAACGGCGCCAGGCCAGGTGTCCTGATGCTCAGAATAGCACCATCCATCTTAGTGAATTCTCCCCACAATTCAATCTTCACATTGTGTGAATCAGCAATCTGCAAAACTTTTAAAAAAAAGCCACCAACAAATAAAAGCACATCAACAACAAATTATCAAATTATCTTAACAAAATAACACCCCCGTGTGCTCCCACCTGAAGTGTTGACAATGACGAGGCCACTTCCAGGGAAGAAGCTGCCAGGTCGGATGTTTTGATAGCATGGCCAGAGCTCATCGGCCTCAGTCTCCCAGGGGATGCTCAGGTTCAGCCAGCTTCCCCCCCGTACACAGCCATCCATCTGCGGCTCAAACTGCAGCCAAAATGGCAACAATGCATTTAATTTAACACGTGCGGAGTAACGTGCTGGTTGGCTAAGACTCAAGGTTCGTTGGCGCTAGAGACATTGGTAGAGGACCAGATGCCAGATGTCCTCCATTCATGTTCTTTGTTCACAACAAGGGGGCTTAGTTTATAGTGTACCTGGACCAACATCCTCTCCTTGGGTATCAGGATCCCGCCAAGCGCCAGTCTGAGGTCCCCTGAGATGACCTCCTCTATGTTATCAGACTGCAGACCAGCTACCAGCCCCATGGCGCCATCCACCTCCAGGATCACAAAATGCCCTTGGTTGCTCACCTCCAGCTTGGAGGTAGAGACACTAAAGTGAGACGCACCATTCTCCTCATCACGAGGCTCACCAGCAACATTACAGGACTCACCGTGTGCCATCGCCCATCGTTGAGCTTAGGGCCCCCCGCCACATTGACAAGGACCCCGCTGCGGCTTATTTGCATGACAGGGACACCATCTTTGAGGGACAAAATGAACCAGTCCCTGCCACTTTTGGTGTCCCCGTAGAAGATGGTTCCTTCTGGGTCATACGTCCTGAGCTGAAAGGATGACTTAATGCTGCACAAATGGATGATCAAATCAGAGAGACACTAAATGTCAGTGATGTCCCACCGTGCACTCCTCTCATACTCTCTTATCTTGGTGAGGTTGACAACGATGTGCATCAGCGGCCTCCACGCGTTTCTGTGCTGGCCCAGGTAAACAGTGGCGTCCCCTGAGACTTGATTCTGAACCCCACAGGTGACATTACAGTGATATAAAAACCATAACTGCCAGGAACACTCCAACTTGAGAGAACATTATAAAAATAAATATATATTGAACATACCTTCCACTGTCCATTCCCCTGCCCATGGGCTCCCCACACAATCACCGTGACACTCAATGTGAGCAGCAGCAGTCCACCTGCCATCATCCCCCCCGTAGTGTACGGTCTTCTCAGGCCTCAAGCTCCTCAGTAGACTCCTAAGTAGGAAATCCGTAAAGGTTCTGCAGGAGTGTGTATTCCTGGACTGTGCGCTGGTCCAGAGGGCAAACATGCCAGGGGGCAGTGCATGGTATTAGATGTGGGCGGGTAAACAAATGACAGTGGATCGCAGGACAACACACAGTTCATCGTGCAAAGGGCAAAAAAGGAGACAAACCTGTGATAGACTATTACAGTCATTATCCTGACATCCCTTATGCATTAAATTGATTAAGCCTAACGTGTTTTCACAGGCATGATAAAACACAAAAACAGCATGTGTGTGTTGTGGTGGGGGGTAGGGTTTGTGGGTGTTGTAGAGCAAAGGGGTAGCTTGAGATGACTAGTGAATGTTTCATTCCTTGGAAACTTTCATGAATTCACACACAATATACGTTATTATTTACAATAAATGGCAATATTGCAAATGCAACGCCTCTTCTATGCTGCACACTTCCAGAATCAATTAGAGACAAAATCCACTTCACCTGTTCCAATACAATGAGAACTATTAATATTTTATCAGAAAAATGTGACTGTCATTGTCATTGGGTCATCAGGTTAATACTTTATTTTGTTTGATTGCAGCAAAGAGACAGAAACAGGGAGAGAATTGGAAAAGGAGACTACAGACTTTGGGAGAGCTGAGGCAACGAGCCTTTGTATCAAATCTAAAGACAAAGTCCTCAGGCAACATAAAAACATCTTTTTTTGAAAAATAACACGAAGATATTTTGTGGGCTCTCTATGGCACAGTATTTTCCTAGACATGATACACAATACCAAAACAGTTTAGCCACACCCCTACATCTATGAACAGCTTCATAGCGAACAAAGCCATAAGATAACCATCATTTACAAATCTAATTTTTTATGCCGTGACAAGGCACCTTGACAGCTGAAATCTGGCAGATCCACATCTTAATAGTAACTTTAGATAAGGATTTAAATATCAAAGCAGAGGCACATTCATTAAAACTAAAATTTACAGTAGACAGATTGTATTCCAGTCCAGTCAAATGGCATGCTTTTGGTCTGTATGACAACCGTGATGGTCCAGAAACACATGTACAGTATATGTCCATCTACAGGAATGGACTGAAATATTGTGTTGGAGACTGCAAGGCCTTTAATTTGTTTCTAAATCTTTAGACACAACTTAAAAAAACGTAAGAACAGATGGCCCATTTTGTGACAGCCGGGGGACATGATACTTTTGGTTTTGTCACTCGCTTCATCGCTCACCCCATCCTCCCAAAAAGACACGCAAACACTAGTAACCGCACCCAGGGGGAACGCTGGGTCACGCTGCGTTATTGCACCCCCGCTTGGAACCAAAAAGTGTCTTGATACCATTTGAAAGTGACTGTGGGCCAACAGTGGCAATCTAAACAGTTATGGAAGACTGAAACGGAACAGAAAGGAAAAGCTGTGCGCATGGTGCCAGATTTGCTTGAGCATACAAACGATTAGGAAGCAAGTGACGCTCATGCTTTTGCGGCTACAGAACCCAAGTTTACTGACATGTTGCTAGGACTACTGGATATATGCATACCAGACGTTATACTGTTCTGTAGTAGGTTATTGGAGTGAAACAAACAAAAAAAATAACTGAAACCAAGTCTAGCATTAATGCAGCTGTACTTCATTAACCGCGTGACTAAAATTTACATTCATATTTTTAGGTTCAGGCCCCCTTGAAGCCGCCTCCACAACAATGTGGTTGAACATACAAGAGATAACACGTAACATAGCAACATGGCCCCCAGGGGGCACCCGGGGGTGCCCGGCCGCCACTTTGGCTGCTCATTGTCAACTCAGAAATCTTTTCTGCCCGTTTGCTTCCTTTTCTTTATCCAGAAATAACTCAATACCCTGAATCCATTTGATTTTTTACATTTCAATTCCTTCCTTGCTGTCACTTTCCTCACCCTGCATGAGAAATTGGAGCCAATTTCCACTTCCACTCCACAAGAGGGGAAAAAAATGATCCAAGTTAACTCTTTATTTCCTCTCATACGTAAAGGAAATGAGATGAAGGGAAGTGCAAAAGTTAACAGCCGGTAATTCTTTAACCAGTGACCAGCTACATATCCAAAGCAGCTACAAGTGCCCCCTTTAAGTGACCACTACATGTCTACTTGTGCACATAAGGTATAAACTATGATGAATGCTATACAGATCCTACAGTGTTGTCTGGCCACCAAGTGACATGGTGGGCCGAGATATTGAGCTGCTGTTGTTGCATCTAAGCTTCTTATTGACCACATATCCCTTTGTTACTCTACAGGAGCTATTTCGACAAAAGTAGGGAGGCTGTGTAAATCTCACGCAGAATCATTCAAGCCACTCACGCACATATCATATTAGTCAGAGTGCGCACACACATAGACACACACACCCACACACACACATAACTTTCCTGACATATGCAGTACAAGCTTTGTTCTCCGCAGATGTGGTCATGTTTAAATATATAACACGCTTGGAGTTGCTGTGATGAGCGAAGACGCACCCCCCCCCCAAAAAAAAACATTTCTCCTGGATGTGGGTTGATTATACAGAGAAGCTTGTTTTTTTCACCCACAGAAAAACACACCCTGTAAGCAGTTCTTATTCTTATATTTAAGATAATAGAGCAGGTTGGAGAGGATGACTCATCAAGTTCTAGATCTACAACACGTTACGGCAAAACAACAAAGACGGAAGGAGGGAGGGGAGTGATGATACACACTGACCTCCCCTCTAAGGTTTTAGCTCCTTCCCATCCTGTCATATCTACTCTGATTGGATGTCTATCTCTGGTCTCTAACGTGCCCATGCACCCCCTCCTGCTCTTAAACCAAACAGGCCTGTCCAAAATCTTTATGGTGCTGTTACAGTTTGTTGCTGCCGCCGTCTCGCTGCTTTTTGGCGTTGCCAACGCCATAGAGGCTGGGGTTGGCCACCAGCGGGTGAGGTGCGGCGCCCATGTAGGGTCCCGCACCAGCTGCGTAGTTAAAAATTGCCGGGAGGAAGGGCAGGGTTTCTACTTTGTCCACTCCGGGCGCCATCATGTTGAGAGCCACAGGAAGAGCTGTCATGTTATACGGGTAGGCCAAAAGCTGAGACCCGTAGAGCAGCTGATATGGGTCTGGGTAGAACGGGACCTTGGCCAAGTCCGCACCATTCGGCATCATCATCTTTCCTAGAGGGCCAAAGGGAAGAGCTCCAGCAGGGTAGGAGGGCATTAGCAGATTGTCTTCCTGCTTCTTGGCCAACTGATAGCTGTCTGGCACAATGAGAGGCAGAGGATAATCCTGGACAGGGTAGCACACTGGTGGAGGATCAACCTGCTGGGCATTTCTGGAAGTGTCCTGGCGCTCGACCTCAGGTGGTTTCTGTGCCCGAGGAAGGAGGAGGGCATGTGCAGAAGGACGGTCCCCGACACTGGCAGCTCCGATGGGCAGCGTTAGCCGTTCCAGTCCTTGTGAAGTCAACTGCTGGCTGGCTAGAGCTGAAAGTCCAGTAGCTGTTGCAGACTTTGGAGTGAGTCTGTGTGACAGGTGTCCATTTGTAGTGGTCAGAGATGGGATGTGTTGGGGTGACGGCACAGGACTCAAGGGTTCCTCTTTGGGGACTAACAGCGTTGTTTGGTCCTCGGAGGTCTGTGCAAGGCTATTCATGTGGTGGGCCCTCTCAATGTATTTGTCCCGCCCTCTTTCTCTCTGTTTCTCTAGCTCCCTTTTTCGTTCTCGCTGCCTCTCTAGCTCCTTCTCTCGAGCAAGTATTGAGGACATAGTGAGGTCTTGTGCTTCATTGGGAGATGGACTGCGGGAAGGGGACTGCACTCTGAGATCTTGGACCAGGGGAGGTTCCTTGTAATCAGCATGCACAAAAACAGCACCCCCAGTTTGTCTTTCTCTGTCCATAATGACCCCATCCCGTTTGACATATCCACCCTCAGAGCTGTTCACGGTTGTCATGGAAACAGAGGGAGCAGCAGTGGTTATCTGTGATGTCATCGGCACGTGAGCGGAGGTGGTGGTGGGCATCATAGTGTGAGCAGGGATCGCTGTTCTGTCTAGATTCTTTTTGCTGGGGGTACGATAGTCCAAACATTCGGGCCTGTTCATGACCAGCACACTCTGCAGGGTAGGGGGCGTAGCCGTGGTGGGCTGGCTTTTAGTGAGTGCCAAGTTCACTGTGCTCTCTGATGGGGGGGGTGCAATCTTTGGACTGGGCATTCGCTCAGATTCTGTTGATGTGAGCTGGGCCAGTGCAGGCTTGTCACCAGATTCTGCTGGTTGATGTTGGGGCATTGGTTCACTGTGATGGTTGGCATGCTTCAGTGATTCTGAAGAGTCGCCGATGTTGGGGAGGTCTGCTGTAGAATAGCTGATAACTGAGACCACTTGGCCTTTTTCACAGACTGGATTGCTGCTCACAGTCGTTCTTTTGAGTTCTGAGACATCATCTTCTTTTTCCCTCTCTGGTGAACTGCTCAACTCATGGCGGCGAAGATGACGAACAAGTGCAGAAGACGTCTTGCACACTTTGTGACACTGTGGACAAGTGTGCCGTGACAAGGCCCTCCTGCTCAGGCGAGCTGGACTGGAACTACTTGCACCTAAGATGACTTGGTTTACCTTTTCCTCACAACAATCTGCCACAGGTTTAACCCATTCATGGTGTTCACCCAGCGCCACCTTGTGGAGGGCAGAGGAGAAATCCGGGGGTTTGGGATGTTGGCTTCTCTGGTGGTCTTCCAGCTTGTCTCTAGAGGGGAAAGTGGCTCGGCAGAAGAGGCACACAAACTCCAGAAGGTGACTCAGCTCGTGTTGGTCTCTCTTGCTGGAGCTGGAGAACCAGCAGCCACAGGTAGTGCACTCTGATGCATTCCCATTGGTCCACGGCCGCCTTTTGGCTGCCGTAGGAGTCACCGAGGAAGCGAGAGGAGGCTTTGGGGAGGATAAAGAAGGAGTGGAAAGTTCACAACTGGCCTCCTCCTTCACTTGATCCTGTTTGCTTTCACTCTTTGACGTGTCAACCTCTGGCATCTTTATGCCCTCTTCCTCATCCTGTGACTTCTCTGTCTCTGTACTCCCGTGCCTTTTCAGCCTCTCTGCTCTGCTCTTCAGCCGCAGAGCACGCTTATACTTCAGCTTCCTCTGCCAGGTCTTGAACCTCTGCAAGTGTGCCTGGTTTTTTTTCTTGGGCTTGTAGGAGTAGTAAGGACGCCACAAGTTGTCCTCCGTGTCGTGGTCGCTCTCCTGCTCACGAACTTTTTGCCGAAAGTTGTACTCCCTCACATCCTCCTGGGACTTGACAATATTCTCCATAACCTCCTCCTTGGAATCTCCTCCTGTGTCGTCCTCCTCCACCTGGCTGGCCCTGCGGTAGATGTGGTGTTTGTGATGTGCTGAAGACAGCTCACCTCTCTTGTTTTTTTGGGGGGGGCGGCTTTTGTCTCTCCTAAGGTCTGTCTCTGAAATGCTGCGCTTCACTATGGCCTCCTCGCCAATACGTACAGTGATCTGGCAGAGCGGGCCCGTCTCTCTGATCTGTGACCCCATAGATGGCGAGGGCTGCTTCGAGTTGTCACTCTTGCTGTGGGACTTTCGGGACTTGAAAGATGACTTATCTGTCTCCGCATCCTGTCTGCTTCTTGCTGCATCCGAGCTTTCTCTGGACCTCTTTCTATGACTGTCTGCACTGTCTCGCTGTCTCTTTAATGACTTTGCGGCGCCTTTGTGCTGCAAGGGCGGATTGACGCTGCGTTCCGGTAACTCGTTCTTTTCAGTTCCAGGAGAGACTTGGTTGCTGTGCATGATGACAGAGGATGACACGGTTGTTCCATGAACTATGACAGAGGGTTTGGTGTGGCAA
Organism: Oostethus manadensis; assembly: GCA_024372805.1. Lineage (NCBI taxonomy): Eukaryota > Metazoa > Chordata > Actinopteri > Syngnathiformes > Syngnathidae > Oostethus > Oostethus manadensis. The sequence goes on along the minus strand of QODF01000027.1, from coordinate 1,490,566 downwards.
TATGTGATCACAGAGGGCATACTTCTTGAGTCTGTGTCTCTCACTGCTTTGTGACTTTTGGTTTTGCTGCTACTAGACATTTTGGAGCTGCCCTTAACCTGCTCTAAATCTTGAGCCTCACTGTGGTGTTTTTTAAGCTGGGGTGTGTCTGCTTGGGGGAAGGGTGGCAGTGTGGAAAAATCCTCGTTTTCAACTGCTAGAGAGACAGGGAAGTCATTGGGGAAACCATCTGGGTCAGGCTTGACACTCTGAGAATGGGTCCCACTGATGAAGCTTTGTAGGTCTCCCGGCCCCGCAGCACAGCCTAGGCCGGGCAGGGACAGAGAAGTGGCTTCAGCCGGTGTCATAAGCAGGCTATTATGCAAAGTGTCACTGTAAGTCTTGTACGGCCTCTTCTGTGAGCGCATGGGGAGGAGGCGGTAGAGTTTGAGGGCATTAGCCTTCTGCTTGTATCCACCATTGGCTGTCTTTTCACTGGAAATGAGGCTGGGATTGATGCCATGAATGGTCTTTTGGTGCGTTTTCAGATTGTAGTAGGTGGCGAAAGCATCCCAGCAGAAAATGCACTGGTAGCGCCGCTCTCCCGTGTGCCATACCTCGTGTTTGGTGCGGTATTCGGCTAGAGCGAAGACCTTATCGCAGTAATGGCATGGGTACCTGCGGCGCCACGAGTGCACGTTGGAGTGACGCTTGAGGCTGGACAGCGTCATGTAGGAGCGCTCGCAAACTGAGCAGAAGTAGATGACATTGCCGTCCACCACCTTGACAAAATGGCTTTCATCGGCAGCCAGGAGTTCTGTAGCTGCTGCATCATCACCTTGGATACGGGCCAGAAGACTATGGGCTTTTTTCTCAGGCCTCACCTTACTGGTATCTGTTTCATCTTCTTCCATTCGCACCTCGCCCTCTTCCAATGGCTCCTCCTTTGGCTGCACAGCGACAGACGGGCCCGGTCGAGAGGGCAAGCTTGACACCCTGCAGGAGGCCTCATGGGAATGCAGTCTCTTGCTGTGAATGAAGACCTTGCCGCAGAAACGGCAGCTCAGGGCACGGCTTCCACGATGCAACCGCATGTGGACAGTGAGTGAGGAGGCTGAGCTGAAGAGTCGATGGCACACCCCGCAAATCAGCTCAGGCTTTAGGGTGTCAGTGGGAGAGTAGCAGGATGAGTGGGGGGGTGCAGTGAGACCCTCCGATGAGGGAGGAGTGGGTGGCGGCAGTGGGGGCGGGAGGTGGAATGTGGGCGGGTGTAGACTTGGTCCGTGTGGGCTTCCCAGCTTCCCAGCTGGTCTCCCTGTTATTTTCTCCTTCCTCTCGCCTTCCCCGCCTCCTCGGTGATAGGCTGAGGCGCCCAGACTGAAGAGGATCTGGGCCGTTTGCGAGGGCGAGGCTGTGCCGTTGGCCGTCTTGTGGTGCTCCTCCCATCTGTCTCCGTCATAAGAGCCTGCTGCAGAGGAGCTGCAGGACCCCGGAACTGACTTGTGAAGCGGGGTCTCTGGAGAGAGTTTGGAGCACTTGAGGGGGGGCGGGGATTTTATATCCTTCCTGATAAGCGCATGTACTGTCATGGGAGAAGAAGATGAGGAGGGTGAGGAGGACGGAGAGCTGTCATGCCTTGGGGGCTTAAAAGGTCTGTGCTTTACATCCATGGTGGAGTCCAGTTTCCATAGTGACCCCTCATCTGAGCTCTTTGAGGAAGGCCGCCGTCTGTGTGGGGAAGAGGATGATGAGGCGTTACGACAGCAGCTGGGTGACGTCAGCGAGGCCGGGAGGGGACCAGCACTAAGTGGGAAGCTTAGGGTGATTTTTGCATTTCTAGGTCCGTTGGCCATGTTTTCCACCCTGTCCTCCATCACTGAGTCTCCTCGGCCAACATGCTTTTTCCCCTTCATCGCCAGCCGCTCAGCTTCCCCCTGCTGCTCCTCTTCTTCAGGCCGAGCGTCCGGTTTGGCCTGCTTTGAATCAGAAGAGTGAAGGGGGTCTGCCGTCACGAGAGTCAACGAAGGGGAAGACAAGTTCTGGGTAGCAGCGTCCTTGGCTTGGTAATGTGTGACGGCGCAGAGGGGCGCTAATCCAAGAGCCAGGTGTTGCTCACTCAGACGAGACTGAATAAGGCCCGCGTGGATGGGGTCCCGCACCTTCTCCCCGGACACCATGACCAGCCCCCGAAATCTGAAAGGGAAAAGCATATGCGTCATGTGTATTTAGCTCAAAATAAAGCAAATATACATGACATTTGAACTGCTACCGTAGCAGTGGATCAGGAATAAAAAGTGAGAAGAGAGAGTGAGGTGCGGGGTTAAATTAACACACTACAACTAAGCCTTTAGAAAAGTGTTCCAATATTCCTATATGGATTGAGATGAATTGCTAATAAAATCTCATTCCACTTGTTCGACATTCCTGATAGGGAATTGACGCACGTATTTATGCAGGGAAAAGAATTACATGCAAGTGCACAGCAGACAATTTTTGTTTTGCTGCATCCTAGCAAGCAGAAGCCTTTAGAACCGACGACAAGCTATTTGAATTTTTTCCAATTATTGTCCAGCAGATGTGTTCACGCTTGCCACTTGTCCATGCGTAAGATGACCGAGCCAGCAACATGACAAGCAACATTATGCTATTACTTATTCAAGAGTGGTCAATTAGTGCAGCTCTTCTGATTGGCGAGGAGGGGAAAAAAGAAGACTGCGTAAGAGGATAAATGACGTGAGGAGACAGAAATCCTCAGTCATGCTTTGCTGCCTGCGTTTTTTAAGCGGCGAAGCAGCCAGGAAGGCAGGCCGCTGTAAAATTCCACAGGCAGCACTGAACAGGCAGAAACTAGGTCAGCACTGTTATTGCAGAGGAAAGAGGAAGGAGAGAGAGAGAGAGTGAAAGGGTGATAGAAAAAGGGCGAGAGAAAGAGTGAGACAGCGAGAGGAGGAGGAGGAGGGGGGGGTGGATGTGAAACAGGAACAGTCGACACATTGCACTGTCAGACAGACAGGAGTCCAGCAAACACGCACATCAACATGGAGCTGAGGCACAGAAATACACAAACACTCCACGCACACATGCCCACGGGCTGAACAACAAACGTCAACAAAGTGGACAGCAGGAAGTGACGCACGCTCTTAATTAGCATGACAACGGAGGCCATCCCTAATCGCCATGTTTAGCTGTGACTGACCTGCACAGGCCTCCATTGTGGCGCACATTTGCGAGGCTACAGACCTTCCAGGAAATCCCTCATGGCAATAGCTACAGGTGGGCGGACAAGCTGAGAGATGGCCACTTGTGCTAAAAATGTCACCGTCTCAGCTGATGCCTGCGCCATAGACAGGAAAATGCGTGTTACAAGCGCTCCCCTTTCCCCCCCTCGCTGTTTTTCATCTCCCAGTGACGCACACGAGCACTATGCACAGGCAAAGGCTACGTGACAAGCTGTCTGGCGGCGAGAAGCGGCTTTAAACGCACTTTAAGTTGACGACGTGGTGGGCGGAAACAAGTCCATTAGTTTGGGGAAAAGAAGAAGAGATGCTGTTTTTGTGCATTACTTTGCGTTGACAAATGACTAAGCTGAGTCAAGCAAAAAACAAACAAAAAAACAAGCTAACATTGGCTCAGTAATGACACCTCTATGGATCTTTAGGCATTAGTCAATAAATCAAACAGTCAGGTAGGCCTGGAGCTCTTAATTTGATATAAGACATTGAAAGCTCTTCTGTTCCCAGCACACAAGCAAGGTCCATAAAGGCATGCAGGGATAAATTTGGTGTTAAAGAACACCTTGGGGATGAATTAGAATGGAGATGGCCCTTTGTCAGGTGCAAAATCAATGACCCCTGACTTCATAAAGCCCCAAGGACACACTCCAAAGTCTTCCCAGAAGCTGGGAAAATATTCTCCCATTCCAGTCTGTATCATGGCCACATGTCCCAATACTTTTAATCCACACCAAGGAGGCTGTGGACTGGAAATGACTTTGAACAGTTTCCAGAGCTGTGAACCATTAATGTTTTATGTTTTAACAACACACTACACTAGGGTTGGATATCGGATACCGGTGCCAAATTAGTACTTTTTTAATCGGTGCACAAATACTGTAAGTACTAAAAAAAAGACATACAAATGTTTTTGTCCAAAAACAATGCCTTTTTATTTTTATGTAATTTAGTGACATACAATTTAAAAAGAATGGTAATTTAAACAATTCAGTAACATCAATGAAATGATAGCTAAGTAATACATCTAACAATATGAAATGCAGTCCATAAAGAACTGTCATAATTATCACAGTGAAACCAGCAACAAGACAGAACACGTGAAATGTGCAAAAAAAATCTTTAAGTGCATACTGTTGCTGTGCACTATTCGAGCAGGAGTTCATAATTGATACACAATTGTGGCAAGGTTAGACTATTGTGGCGACTGCTCTCAGAGGGAAGCTTGCCCTAAAATGTCCAAAAAAAGTGGTGAAATATATACTCCTGTGGGAACATTTCATTGACTAAATATGCGCTAAAATACCTTCATCTTCTAGCGCATATTTAGTTTTAGCTGGCATAGGCTCCAGCATACCCACAACCCTAATGAGGATAAGCGGCAGAGAAAATGGATGGATGAATACCTTCATTTTTTGTTCAGAATTAGCTACTTATCACAGGTAACTGACAAGACTTCCTTTTTATTCATACCCGCAGCGCCACGGTGGATGTACAGTCGAACGCTGAGTGTCTACTGACTTTGATGAGGAAGCGCAGTGCAGTGGGTTGTTCCACTGCACAAAACTGCATGAAACTGGACAGTCATTAGATAAATGCTGGGCTCTGTCCTGCCCCTCGGATGCTGAGCGTCTCTGGGGGTCTTTGGCACTGACCCAGACGCTTGGCTTCTGCATGATGATTGAATGATCTGTCTAAGGCAAAATTGCTTTTTGGATTGACAGTGAAATGAACAAATCAGCGATCTTTGAGTATAACCCCCCCCCAATCCATCAATTTTCTACCGCTATCCGAGGTCGGGTCGCAAGGGCAGCAGCCTAAGCAGGGAAGCCCAGCCTTCCCTCTCCCTGGCCACTTCGTCCAGCTCCTCTGGGCGAATCGGGAGACGCACCCAGGTCAGTTGAGAAACATAGTCTCTCCAACGTGTCCTGGGTCTTCCCTGAGGCCTCCCACCAGTCGGATGTGCCCTAAACACCTCCTCAAGGACGCACCCGGGAGGCATTCTTACCAGATGCGCGAGCTACTTCATCTGGCTCCTCTCAATGTGGAGAAGCAGCGGTTCTACTCCGAGTCTCTCCTGGATGACAGTGCTTCTCACGCTATCTCTAAGGGAGAGCCCAGCCACTCTGCAGAGGAAACTCATTTTGGCTGCTTCTACCCACAATCTTGTCCTTTCGGTCACTACCCAAAGCTCATGACCATCGTTCAGGGTAGGAACGTAGATAGACCGGTAATTTAAGAGCTTTGCCTTTCAGCTCAGCCATTATTTTATTCAAAAAATAATGTACAGTTAGAAATCCCCCAGTTTATTTTAGTCAAAGAATAATATACAGTTAGAAATACTCCAGTTTTTTAATGTTTAATGCAAGCGGCGATTTGTCCTACTTTGTTGACGGTCCTTGAACACACCTTCTGACGTTCTCCCATGCACACATAGGCTACTAATACTAAACCATATTTGCTTCCAAATGCATCCAAACACTGATGGTATGTAGGAATAAAAGTTGGATGTGATAACCTTATTGAGTGCTAATGTGCATATTTGTGTGGTGCACCTCTCTGAAAGACTAAGTAGTCCTGCAGGCTTGGACTGGTGGATAGTGGTTCTGTATTCATTTTGCCCTTTTGATTTGATGTTGCTCCCGTCATAGTTTTACGCAATACTTAATAGATAAGATCAATTAGATCGCTATAATGTTAACATTTTTCTCGGTGGCTAGATGGTTCTACTAGCTAGCAGCCATTTTCAATTTAAGGCATGGTCGCCACATTGACAGCCTGTAAATAGCAGCTCGTAACCCACATTTTAGCTCACAAAAGCAAAAATTTGTGGAGAGACGGCTCACATCTAAAACACTCCTTAGTTGGAACACTCGTATGCCAAGGTACCATTGCATTTGACAATAAGAACATTACCTGCACAGCTCCTGTCTCGACGTAATCCGTGAAAGTTCCAATCACAGCGACAGTAGACACAAATAACTTTTGGTCTTGTTGAGAGCCATCTGCCAGGGCTTTGAAGATGCATTTACAAAATCAAAATACCATTTTCACTGTCAATTTCTGGTCCATATTTGTCACTCATCAAAAAAATTGGTACCGTCAAAGGACACTTCCATAAACGGGTCATTAACTTTGGCAGCCCTAATTATTATCATTATTATAATACTGGCTCTCACAGTGTCTGCCAAGAAAAATGCTGGTGGGTCAAGCCCCCACTTAAGGCCAAGGTCTCAGCAGTGCTCAATTCCATCATGATAAACTCACACACCTTTGTCCTCACCGACATACAACACTTCCTCATAATCCACAGGATTATCAACATTACAAAACAAGCAGGTTGCCAGAAGGATAAATTCATTTACAATTCCTGCTAGGATTGTGTGGAATGCATGCACTTAAAGTACTGTAAAATCCTGCAATTTCTTTGCACATTTTCTGTGTTGCTGCTGGTTTTGCTACAATAATTATTATATTATTATATAAATATTATATAATTAGTATATAGTGGAACCTCAACATATGAAATTCGTTCTGGAGGGGCTTTCCAGAATTTTCGTATTACGAGACAAGATTTATCATATTAGTGGCGTAATTCGTTCCAGCACCCTCGAAAACATTTGTATAAAGTGTAAATATTGTACCCACCCAGAAGAAATATGTTCATTAAATAAAACATAATCATTTACATCTGCATGAATGTTGAAAAAAACATTTAAAAAAATAATAAAAGCAATGAAAAAAAAACCTTATGAAAAATGACACTTTACCTTTCGAGTCGAGCGAGGTGAGCTTCATGGCGCAGGAGGAGGCGGCGAGTTTTGACAGATGGCAGAAATCACACATAAGTTTATGTACTGTAACTTAATTTTAATGAATACAGTACATTACATACTACACTTAATACTATGATTTTTTATATTTTAACTTTTAACAATGGACGGCAGCGTTTTGGTACGCTGAGCAAAGGGAGGACGTGATTAGCCATCATTAGGAGGAAGAGGATGATAGGAGATAACCAAAGGGAGGGAATCTTCTTCTTCTTTTGTTTTACGGCAGTTGGCATTCATTACTTTGGAGAATTACTGTCCCAGGGGAGGGCAGCTTGTATGGCGGTGCAGTACAATAAAACTTTTGATTTTTGTATTTTCATTAAATGTGACAGAAATATCTGTGAAACTCAATTCAAATTATGAATTTTTCTTATGATGAGGTTTTCTTAAGTCGAGTTTCCACTGTATTATTATTATTATTATTATTATTATTATTATAAGTATTTAAATGACTATTCTTTTCAACTTGCATGTCACAAAATTCCGTACAAATAAAAAAGGCATTGTTTTTAGAGAAAATACTATGTTTTTTTTGTTTGTTTTTTTTTAAAGTAAGTACTGCGTCGAGCACTGTTTAAGCACCGGTTTAAGCACTGGTATCAGATAATACGTAAGCAATACCCAACCCTACCTGCAAAATATCACATTTAAGCACCTTTTTGAGATGAGGTACAGCCAAACTTTTGCGCGTTTCAGCCTGAGCGTTTAAGCTCTTTGCCTGTGCAGGCCAAAAATGTCACCGTAATGTAAAGCCTAACATCATCATGACAGTTGACTGGGCAGTAACTTCAATTTTCCCTCATTTCAGTGCTGCTAAATCAATAGAAACCTTTAATTTATAGTAACTATCAATTTAACACCAAATTAGGTACTGATACGTATTTAGTTTTTGGATATGGGTTTTTCAGTCTGCCTCACTAAAGACTGCATCTTTTAACACCATTCCCAAATAATTTGTTGAGCGACATGAGGACGTGAGGTCCCATGTGAGCCACAAACATCTTGTGTTATTACAGAAGAAGGCCGGAGATGACGAAGATCTGATCAAGCAGAATAACGACTTAACGATGTTTGGCAGCAATTTGCCATCATTACTTGGTGTACGTATGTGTGTGTGCGTATGTGTAAGGGGTCGAGGGGAGGAATGTGGGGGGACCTCGGTGTTCCAGCTGGCGAGCCAGCGGCGAGGAGCATGTGGTGTGGGGAACGTGTCGGTTGGGCTTTCTTCCCCCGTGAGAGGCGACCAGAGGGGCCCAAATCAGAGCAAGAGCAGGTTGGTGTGTGATGAAGACTGTGTGTGTGTGTTTGTGAGGAGCCATCGTTGCAAGCCCCACCGCTGAACTTTCCACTACCCGCCCATCCCCTCTGGGCCAGGAGAGTGAGGTGGAATCAGCTGGACGCACGCACGCTCACACACTGTTGTATGAAGTTGTTTGTACATGTCACAGCAGTCTGATCGGACAAGACACTCACAAGCAAGAAACACACCAGTCACTTTTTTAGGTCATCTCCCTAAAATAATTTCAGATTCCATCTTAAAGAAAGATCTATGTCAGCAAACAACGTCCTCATAGGAGTTTAGGACTTTTTGGTAATTTGGCAGCACTTCATGCAACTTTTGAATCATTGCTTTGCTTTCCTCGCCATCAAAATCAAGGACACACTATCTGCCACCAAGCTTTTTCTCCAGTATTTAGTCAATTTTAGTACTGAAACAAATGAGCTGTTGAAAATGAAGAGAAACGTCTATAACGGTGTAAACAAAAGCTGACAAGTGGTACTTGGATGCTCAAAGGCAAGTTCCAACAGCTTGACTGTTCAGCCTGTTCCTGCGCGACCAAAACAAAAATGGATGACTTAAAAAGTCCTAACAACGCCTTCCAGCTGACCTATGAACTGTATCCCAGTCACATTGTGGATGATACCTTCCATACATTAAGGGGGAGTTGGCCTGGCATCCATGGAAACCAGGAATGCTGAGACGTTGGCAGCAGATGCTGGGCTGTTTTGGAAGCATCTTAGAGCAGCAACAACAGGCTGGGCGACATCAATATGCCCTCTGCTTCTCCAGCACAACAACAGGCTGCTAAAATGGACGACACACACCCACACACACACACACGCGCGTGCACACACACACGGTGCGGCCCACAATCAAAACAAGCCACAGAAAAACTCCATGCACAGAGGTGTAAAGTAGAGGGCGTCCCGTCACGTTTAACACTCGTCCTGACCTGACACTCCGAAGGACAAATACGCCCGCATGAATCCAAAAGTTTCACCGCCGCCTCCGAGCAAGTCCGGAAAAAAAGAAGTGCGACAGAGGCGAGGATGAGGGCGACGAAGGCCTTGCTGCTGGCTCACGCATGCAGAATAGAGAGCCAGCACACACACACACAAACACACGCGCACACACGCACACACACACACACACACACAATTATGAATCAGCTTCCATAAACATGCGCCACATGAATATACACACACACACACACACACCCACCAGCGCTCACGCCCCGATACAGGCATGGCAAAATCAGCAGCTCCTCTTCACGCACAGAAAGCAGGAAAGGAAAACGAGGAGGGGTTGGGACAAAAGTCAACCTCTCTTCCGCTTATTCTTCCTCTCTGTGTGTCAGGAAGGCGAACATAGAAGAGAACGTACCTCGAAAAACCTCTTGCTGCATCTCTGCTGCGATGTGTTCTCTCCCCCAAGCTCCCTCTCTCCCTCTCTCTCTCTCTCGCTCTCTCTCCCCCCTCGGTCACTGTATGCGTACATCTCTGAGCAAGAGAGAGAAAGAGAGAGAGAGGGGGTGAGAGAGAGCGAGTGCAGGGACAAGCAGCACACATGCACACACACGCACACGCACACACACCGGGCGGCAGTGTGTGAAGACAGAGGGCAGGAGGAATGATTCTCACACTCCAACTTGCCTGCTCTCTCACACCACTCCGGAGTGTTTTTCCAAATTTTCTTTTCCAGCAAGTGAATTCCCCCTATCCCCGTCACTCCCACCCTCTACACACACACGCACAAGCATGTGCGCACACACACACACACACACACGCACACACACGCACACACACACACACTACTTTATACACACAAAGCCCAGTGATAGGGAGAGGGAGGGCGAGCGAGCAAGCGAGCAAGAGGACGCCATTTAAGCAGTTTGTACGAACGCTGCAAGTCCCCAAAATGGCTGAAAACAAACAGGAACCCAGCCAACTCACAAGGTAGGCGGACAGCAAGACAGTGAGAGAGGGCACAGACAGACAGACAGACAGACAGAGGGAAAGGACAAAGTGGTGGCAGGCAAATAGCGGATAAATCAAGTTTCAAAACATGGCGGCGCTCGACAAATGGTCTAGTGTTGGGACACGCCTCTTAATCAGTGAATTAATCAATCAGGCGGTGAGTGGGACACCTTAGTTCAATTTTCAAAGAACCGTATGCGTCTAACTTTGTGGAAAGAGTTAAAGGTCGGCCCCCTTGTCTCAAGGCCCATAAATGCAAGTTTGCCTGAGTTTGGTGTGGAGGAACACCTTTGAGGTGAACTAGACTGCAGGCGGCAGCCCAAGCAGGCCATACGCGTGCACCTCAGTACGGGTTGAGTTGTGGCGTCACTATATTTTAAAGAAATGTCTGAAAGGGTCACTGGGAACAAAGTTTGTTTGGTAACCTCAGAAATGCAACAGTATAAAGTATGAAAAGAGGATGAGCAGTGGAAGAACATTCTTGTTACGCTCTGTTGGTTCTGTTTTGTTTACTTTTCTTTCCGCCTACTTGCCACTCTTTTCATTTTTCTCCTTTTTAGACGACTTAAGAAGCGAGAGGCATTACCTCAGTGGCTGCTGGTCTTCGAAGCAGGGGAAGCTCATTGGGGTCTGACACACATTCTGCTGTCTGCTGGGCTAACTAGGAATCTATTCTGACTGCTGTCACCCTTGGAGTCTGTGTGTTTAGTAATTCATACTTGACCATATTTGTCAATTCTATTTAAAGGGCAAGGTCAGCTTCCCTTGTAATCAATGAGCAACCGCCACACCGAATGATGGGTTCTACAGCTACAGGATGAGGGCGCAGGACCGTACTGTGTTGTCTAAATGGTCCACACAATTTGAACTCATGTGGTCCACATGTGTACCATTAGCCTTTGGGCTAGGTGTGAACAAGCGGTGCCCAAAGTGTGGCCAAGGAGGCCATTTAAAGTTTGATTTTTACTGGCCCTCGGCACATTGTAGAAAGGAAATTGAACCAAAAACCCCCAGCAAAAATGGGGAAAAGGCACAATGTAAAGAGAAAAAGCTGAAAGGGTTGTACAAATACAGTAATTTCCAGTGTATACGTTTTTCTCAAACTTTGAATTCTGCGGCTTATACACCACATATCCCACGATGCTTAGTGCGGTCATGTTCAAATCTCACGACATCTTCTGTACTCCCGTGTTTATACTTTTTCATACCCTGCAGGTATTTTCTGTGTATATTTCACCTTTCCCAGCTCCTCATGGTGCTGTCTCCACCCACTTTGTCTTAGATTTCTAGTCAGCTTGTTCCATTACATTTTTTAATGTTCCTACCTTGCTTTTGACTTCATCACAGTGCTATCTATTTTTTTAATCCCGTTTTGTGCCACGTATTTCTGTTACTATCTACTCTACATATTTATCTACATTTTTGGTTGTCCTTTTGCCAGCCTAATTTATTATTAAGGACAGGTGGGCGGCTTGTCAGACTCACTCTGCATCGTGAGATACAAGTTTATAATGAAACGTAACAGTTCTGGTGCTACTTGCTACTGTGTTTTGGACACCCCCCCGCCCCCGTGCCCTGCCTCGTATCCACCAACTGAACCCTGACGCCAGCCGCCTGCCCTTTCCATCTTGCTCTCTTTCATCACTCTCTCTCTCTCCCTCACCCTCATTGTACGTTACCACACTGGTCGCCATGGGAACCGCTCCAGGATTGGGTGTTGTTCGTGTGACCTCTCTGGCGGCTCTCGGGAGTTGGAGGACAAACTTTTCCCCCCCATCCTCCTCCCCCCAACCCCCATCCCACACTCGCGCCGTCATTCCAGCACGTTTTCAAGTGACAAAGAATTACATCTAGGTGAAAAGGCTAGGCAAAAGAGGGCAAGACATTTTTTAAAAGTCTGCTTGTTGGCGAATACAATAGTATGTGTGTATGTGCGGGTGTGTGTGTGTGTGTCTCGCCACCAGCTCTACATTGACAGGCACTGCCGTTGTCCAGCCGTCCCTATTCATGGCTCTCTGGTCTAACAAGATCATGGCTTTTCACACTGTGCTACCAAGCGAGACACACGTCTGAACGGCCAAACGCAGGAAGCCATCTTTGTCTTGGGAAATATGCAGCATGTCAATATTTAACTATTGTACCGTAAACAGAAACTTTGCAGGGTATTAATACGGAAACTGGCTAACTATATCATGTATGGACAGAAATGTTGTGATAACAGCTAAATAAAAAATTGTAGGCACTTGGAGACTTGTATAGGCATATTTGGGTATTTCTTATCAAAATACTTGCATTTTTTTCTCTCCGAAAATAGCCTCTTTTTACATAGAAAATCCAGATATTTCACCTTATGTTTGTAATCATTTATAAATAATAATAACACATAGGAGGAACAGCATAATAATATAGCATACAGTACATTTTTGTAAGAAGTGCTCAAAAAGTGCTACCAGCTGGTGGCAATATAATAGCAGATATCTGTACAAAGATAAAGAGTAGAAACTCAAGGTACGAAATGAATTTGTTCCGTAGGGCCTTTCATGTCTTGGATAAGCTTTACCATATAAATGGCATAATTTGTTCCAGCCCCCTCGAAAACAGTATAAATATTGTATCCACCCACAAAAAATATGTTCTCTAATGACAACATCATCATTAACATGTGCATGAATGTTAAAAAATGAGAAAATAATGAAAGCAATGAAAACTAATGATAAATGTTAATAAATAATAATGACATTTTATCTTTTGGGCCGAGCAAGGTGAGCTTGATGGCGGAGGAGGAGGAGGGAACAGAGTTTTGACAGATGGCAGAAATGATACGTAAATTTACATACTGTAACTTCATTTAAATGAATGCAATACATTACATACTAAACTTAACACTATGATTTTTTTATATTTTAATTTTAATTTTTAACAATGTACGGGAGCTTTTTGGTAAAGAAGAGGATGATGGGAGATAACCGAGATAACCAATGGGAAGGCAGCGCCTTCGACTGCTCCAAAATGACTGCTCCAAAGCACACAAAATGTCGTAAGATGAGAACACAACCACAAATTTGCTGTATCACCATATAAGCCGCAGGGTTCAAAGCATGAAAAAAGGTAGAAGTTTATACACCGAAAATTACGGTACTTCTAAAAATGAAGACTATGCCAATGTGTCTGTCTATTAAATGGCTCTTTGAAAGGAAGAGCTCATCCAGATCCAGCGCTCTTCCTGCCTGTAATGTGTACCGTGCGGGTACGCCTCTGTGCCATACCAAAAAATCTGATTTTGAATACATGGACCCCTGATGTAAATTATATTAAAGTTGGTGTTTTAACAACTCAGACAATGCCAGAAAAAGGATTCGGTGGTGAAAAAGAGAGAACTTGGGATCTATAATGCGAGAGGTGAATTATGGCCTCTCTCTAAACAAGGGGTGACCTGATCTTTTCTATATGAAAAAACAAAGGGATATCGGGCCATTTTTTCCATTAGGTGTAGGTCAAGATATGGAAAACTGTACAAATAAAACAGCCTACATCTTTGCGTTATAGCTAACAAAGAAAACTAGTATCGGTGCCATACCTCAAATCTTTCTTGTAACATTTTATTTTTGTTTCAGTGTGGTCCTAAACTTCCATTGTAATGTTCTGATGTTGGTCATCTTTATATTTTTTATTTTTAGATTTTATAATCTTTTAAATTTTGTATTTTGCATGGTCACATTTTGATAATGTTTCACATGAGCGCTGATAAATAGATTTGAGCATCACTTTTTTTGTCACTCACCATGGCTACGGTTTAAATCTCCATATTATTTTGTAACCAAATTGAAGGGGAAAGTTTAACAATGATGATTAAAGCAGTATCTGAAATCGAAAAATAAAGTACAACCAGTGTCCGGTGGGCGGACTCGTCCGCACACAGTGATAGGTTTTCCCCACTGCATTGTGCGGGGATTGGAATACCAATATCAATGGAATCTTCAAGATTAAACGCTCGTAATGCACCAAATAATCATCAAGCTTACCTTTTTTGTTCATTTCATGCACACAGAGCAATGGACATCATCGTGTGCTGTCCCCGTTCTGCTTTTTGCGCCTTCTCCTCGTGAGGCGTTCAGGCTCACGCGTAATTGAGAGTGTTAGGCACTGATTGGTAGTGGTTGTTTTTAATTTTTATTCCCATACCCCCTATTACAATTGGCGTACTTCTGGGGGTACGCGATATATAAAAAGTGGCATATTTACAATCACATGAGGTCATGTACAACAACAAGGGCATCCTGGAGGGCAAAGCCCCTTCCCCCACCATGGCCAGCATACAGAGAGGTCGTAAATCAAGGCCGAAGAGATAACATAAAAATAGCACAGTGTAAACACATCTGGCTCAATTTTAGCACTTCAACGGCATTGGCTACCACTAACGGGTGTTCCTAATATTTTGTACCTTGCATTTCAATTAACTAATATGCTTTCTTTAAAGCCTTTTAGCTTTATTCATGAGCTTTCATCTCTAGCCGAGTACAGCGTGTTTGTATTTGTCTAGCATTGTGCTTATAAATTCGTGTGATTCTTGACTGTCGTCACGCTGACTGACTAAATGTACTTTGTGATTCCCGCCAGTAAAAACAACTGAGTGTGTTTTCCGGTAACTTTCCCTCTGATGAAGGCGTCATCGTGCCTCTTATCAGTCTCGCCAGACTTTTAGCTACTTTTAACAAAAACAGCAATTATAATTGATGAGCCTGTTTTTTCTCTCCCTGAATAGACTGCATTGATGAAAATCTGTCAGACTTTACCTCCAAAGTACACTGGAGGGTCAGTACACATTCTCGCTGAACTCAAGAGGAAGGATGACTAAACAGCTCTGCAGCTGACTTGGACACACATCAAAGTGGGAAGTCCAGAAACTTTGGAAGGCCTCAAATGTCAGTGGTTTCTTAAAGAGGAAGCGGAGGCTTTACAAGGACGAGGCAGCCGTGTGCGTGTGTTGCTTTGCGGCCCGTGCCACAAAAATGCGAGCATGTGGAGGTCGACTGCAACCACACAGTTTGCAGCGTTGACAGACGCTTGCAAACACGCAGAAAGACGCACATCTTTTAATGGGAAAAAGAGTTGAAGCGCGGTCTCTGCAAAAGCTCGTGTCCAGTTTCGGACAGAGTTTAAGTGCTAGGCACAATCCACTGCAAAAGTGGTTGCAGGAATGTGTCAATGCAAAAGCAAGCTAGGAGCCAAGAGAAGAGCTTGTATTCGACCATGCATGTGATATTTCTTCTGCATGCGATCCATTGCTTTCAGGACATGGTGCACGATGGAAGACACACACTGACCCACCAAAGTCATGGTCACTTCTTGCATATGACCTGTTCTCCTACTCTGGTTATTGGTAGGTGTAATGGAAATTGCATGGTTATAACTTAACATTATTCAGGTAAATTGATGATAAACTTAATCCATTCCATTCATTCCATTTCCTCCGCTTATCCAGGTCCGGGTCGCGGGGCAGCAGTTTTAGTAGGGAAGTCGACTTCCCGGTCCCCGGCGACCTCTTCCAGCTCCACCGGGAGGACACCAAGGCGTTCCCAGGCCAGCTGTGAGACATAGTCCCTCCAGCGTGTCCTAAGTCTTCTCCCTTCTCCCGACTGGGCATGCCCAAAACACATCACCAGGGAGGCATCCGGACTAGATGCCCGAGCCACCTCAACTGGCTCCTCTTGATGTGAAGGAGCAGCGGCTCTACTCTGAGCTCCTTCCGGATGGCCGAGCTCCTCACCCTATCTCTTAGGGTGAGTCCAGCCACCCTACGAAGGAAACTCATTTCCGTCGCTTGTATCCTCGATCTCATTCTTTCGGTCATGACCCATAACTCATGACCATAGGTGAGGGTAAGAACGTAGATCGATCGGTAAACAGAGAGCTTTGCCTTCCGGCTCAGCTCTCTCTTCACCACGACGGTTCGGTACAGTGACCGCATTACTGCAGATGCTGCACCGATCCGTCTGTCAATCTCACGCTCCAACCTTCCCTCACTCGTGAACAAGAACCCGAGATACTTGAACTCCTCCACCTGAGGCAAGACCTCACTCCCAACCCGGAGGGTACAGTCCACCCGTTTCTGACTGAGAACCAAGGCCTCGGATTTGGAAGTGCTGAGTTTTATCCCAGAAGCTTTACACTCAGCTGCAAACCGCTCCAGTAAACGCTGAAGGTCACAGCCTGTTGAGGCCATAAGGACCAAATCGTCTGCAAATAGCAGAGACGAGATCCTAAGGTCACCAAGCTGGACTCCCTCAACACCTTGACTTGACCGCTAGATAAAATTAATCTTAGATCATAATTGGGTCTTTTATTGATTGATGGTTTAATCCTGGATATTTATCAGTGCTCATGTGAAACATGTGACCATGCAAAACACAAAATTTTGACCCGGAAATACTATAAAACTAATTAAGTTCAATATTTCAAGTTAATTGAGATAAACAGATTAATGTTTTTAAGTGTGCAGGAGTAGGGGGTACATGGCTTCAGATCAAATGTCTTCAGAGGTATGCAACTGTAAAAAGTTAGGGAACCACTGAAGTACAGGAACTTTGGAACATTAGAAAGCCGATAATCCAGTTACCTTTTGCGGCACTGTCATAATTAGCGTGTGAAGCGCCTTGAAGTAATAATTATGGAAATAATAATGAAAAAATGATGGGGACAAATCACTCCACATGAATAAAATGGTATTATATACTGTATATAAAAATCATATGCTATCCAAAGCTTCACGATTGTTATCACTGTTGATTACCGTTAGTGTTGACTTTTACCAGTGAGACCAAGGTTTTCTTTCACACTATTTTTCATGAACTTTCCACTTCTCACCATGCCATTGTGGCTACATAGCGGAATGAGAGGGACTACCAAACAAACAGCAACAACATAATCTCTGACTCATTTGAAGCAAGGAATCCATGCAAGCAAGACAAAGTCAAAATTCGAATTTGTATGTCATAATTCATAATACTGGACAATTAAAAATATTTTTTAATTACTGTCCAGTGGAGAAGTGTTGATCCAAATGTTGTCGATTGACACTGTTAGCAATGTGGAAATGTTTTTTTAACCAAAAAGATTTCAGATTCACCTCACAAGGCCAGCTGGCCCATAGTTACGTCATGTTATTAGATCAATGTTGATTCTGAACTGCTCCAGATGTAGTGTTTGTGGGTAGGTTTTCAGTCACAATTCTGTAATGCCATGCATTGTTATATTGCGTTTTTGTGATGTTTTTTGTAATTGTGACATGGTAGGGATGGTATTTCGAGGTGGATCGGTTCCCCTTGCCGAGTACCTCGGTTTGCTCGCTGGAAGCAGGAAGAGGTGAGATATTTTACTTACTTAGCCGACATTAATACATTCCAATGTTGGTGCCCTCCGGGGAGTTGGGAGGAACCTGCTGCATACTGCACACAGTCCCTTAAGGTTTGCTCTCACAGTATTGCATATAAAAAGGCAGGTTTAATAAATGGACCCCAAAGTATACTATAATGCAACTACTATAATTTCCTTTCTATGGGTTACTTTAAAAAATTGGCTTCTGTTCAATATTATACAATCACACAAGACTCAGCAGTCAGTCCGATTTTTCAAAAGAAATGTAAATGGCCCCTGCCGCCAGTACCTGGATGTTGCACTCAACACGCTGCGGTAATGGTGCAACAATACAGGTAACTGACAATACATGGGCCATACATCAGTCACAACTTTGTGAACCTTAGGAAAGACTATTTCTATATATTGAAAGTGCTACTTTTTTGCTAGTGCTTTTATTTTGGCCACCTTCAATGTTGGTTAAAAATGCTAATTCTCACCTTTTATTCAGACGTCACTCGAGGAGACATCATGCCGCATGCTGCAGCTGGGCCGGGCGGACCTGCACAGACAACACCGACAGACTCTCATTAGACTTTTTTTAACGAGGGCGCTTCGCAGCCAACGCGGGCCGCTAATAAACCTCAGGTGGGGTGTCAAATGACAAAGGCAGGAACACGCTAAGCATGTTTGTGTGACCACATCAGTCTGCATTAAAGCACACTTCTCAAAGCATTGCCAAAGGAGACTGGGAAGGATAGGTGGAAAAAAAGTTGGGGGGGTGACTGATAGAGTGGAGGAGTAACAGGGGACGGACGGCTGCTTTTTCCACTGCCTAAATCAAATTAATTAGCTCCTTCATCTCCAGGCAGCTACTCAGGCATGCTGCGCTGGCAGCAAGAGAGAGTAAGGGTTGGAGGGGGGGGTTTCGCAAGGAGATAGGACATGGTGGTGGTTTTAGGAAGGGTGGGCTAGCATACGATGTATGTGCACCATTCTGTGGGGGTAAGAGGGGGCCAGGACAGGCCGCAAAGAGGAGGGGCATATAATTCTCTGATAAGCATGCAGCTTGTTTTGCGGGGGGAGGAAGCGGTTGCATGTTGACTGAGGTTGCACGCTGCCCGACGCCACTTCCTGTTTCTAGACAGCCTGCACTTTGAGACACACACGCAAGCAGACGCCTCCTTCGATGCCTCCGGGACTCCACTGGGGACGCTTTGCAACAAGAAAAGATAACGTCCTCACGTTAGAAGTTGGACACATTCAAACAACAAATCAAACAAAAAGCAGTCATAAATGGTAAAGGGAAAAACAAAAAAGGGGCGTAGGGCAGATGGTCAGAGGCGATGGCTTAATACCGCAGAGCACAATAGAAGCCACGAATAAGTGAGAGAGGAGCTGGCAATGGAGCCTCAAACCAGCACGGAAAATAAGAGAACGTGAGCATGGACAAATGTGGGGAAGGTTTGATGCTACCAGTAATGTATCTTTAAAAAGGTGGACTATTTTATTCTACTTTTTTCCTACAAATTGATTCAAATTTAAATTTGATTTTAATCTGATAAACAGGCTAAACAAAGTATGTACTCCTCTGTGGAATGATAATAAATTCATGGTGGTAGACAACCACACTGAATTCAAGCTTGACAGCCACTAAACCCATCCTATGCATGCTAAGAAGTTATGTAACACCCTGTATGTCAGTTATGTATTATAGTTGACATATTAGCTGTGTTATTAACATTAAATAGCTGGGGGCCAAAAAAGGACCTTGCACCTCCAAATGAGGCCACCCAGAAAGAAAAGATATGTGGAAGGTGTGAAGCAGCATGTCAGCGATAAAAAAAGAAACACAAACAGACAAAATATGAAGTCGCTTGGCTGACATCACTTAAAAACAAACACATGTAGAACAGCGCGTTTCTCTCTGCATGACAGCAACAGGCACCGTGTTCCTGTGTTTAGAGAGAAAATGCCTCCAATGAGTTTATTAATTCATAAAACACATCCTGGACACACGGCTGGACAGGTACTGGACCCCAGATGCAAAAGAAGGAGACAAGTGAGCACGTAAGAAATGTTTTAATAAAGTCTTTAGAGGCATAACAAACTAAGGGCGATGGTGCATAGAAAAAAGAAAAAAAATGGCACCATGGACAATAGACACAACCAGTGCGAAGGGGTAGACAAGCTGGAGAGCAGGGAGCACCAGGTGTACCTTTTGGGAGACACTGGAGCAAACTTTGTCCTCAAAAGAAGAACATTTGTTAAGGCAAATGGGAGGTCAGTCACAACAGCAAAAAGTCCAAAAAAACCCTAAAACCTGACCAGTCCATTCGTGTGTGAAGCAAGCAAAGAATAATCCAACGTCTCCCAGGTGCAGTCCATCTGCTTAAGAGTGGTAGGAGCTCATCAAGTGCAGGTGAAACTAGTAGTCCTGCCTCCAGCTGGAAAGAGGATTTCAGCAAAAAAAGAACATGCCCAGCAGATTGCAGGAGAGAACAGAGGACAAAAACAGGAGGATGCTAATGTGGAACACGACATCCTGATGTATAACCTGAGGGAAAACACAAGCAAAGCACTCACAATGTCTGCATCAGAATGAAGGTTAACAGCCATTGCAACTGTGTTTTCACTTTTGCTCATTTATTCTCCCATTAGGCAAGTGGTTCTCAGTTATTTTATGTCACGCCCACCTAGGGGCCAGAAAAGTTGTCGCCCCGCCCCCCATTTGAAATACTATTGGCAACTGATAATATATATTTATATACAGTGGCAAGTATTTGGCAGTCAGGAGATCGGCGGTTCAAATCTGTTTGGACATCTCTTTGTGGAGGTTGCAATAACTACAAAACTACTAGTACGTAAACAATATGAGATTTTTGGGACTGATGGCGATACCGCTTTAAAGGGCTGCAAAAAATCCTTTATATCGACCGATAGATCAAATAAGAGCATTGACATACACAGGATATATAATGTACAAGAACATAAATTCACCCAAAACAGGTTTTTGCACAAAGAAGCAGAGAACCACTAAACAAAAATAAGGAAGTTTAATTAGTAACACTGTCATTTGTGATTTACAGGTGCTGCACAATAAATTAGAATATCATGAAAAAGTTGCTGCATTTCAGTAATTCTATTCAAATTGTGAAACCTATGTATATTATATAGATGCATTGCACACAGACTGAGGTATTGCAAGTGCATTTTTAAATTTCGATAATAAATGACAGCTAATGAAAACCCCACATTCGTTATCTCAGAAAATGAGCTTGTAAAAGATTCAATATCACCTAGTGTCCCATTCTAATCAGCTAATTCACTCACAACACTTGCAAAGGCCATTAAACGGTCTCTCAGTCTAGTCCTGTAGGCTACAAAATCATGGGGAAGACTGCTGACTTGACAACCCAAAAGACAATCTTTGACACCTTGCACAAGGGGGCACAAGAAGACACAAAATTCATTGCAAAAGAAGCTGACTCATCGGAGCTCTGTGTCAAAGCATAATAAAAGAAAGTTGCAGGGAAGGAAAAAGAAGTGGTTAAAAAACGTGTACAAGCAATAGGAATAACTGCACCTCGGGGAGGATTGTGAAACAAAACCCATTCAAAAATGTGGGGGAAATTCACAGAGTGGACTGCAGCTGGAGTCAGTGCTTCAAGAGCCAGCACGCACAGACGTATACAAGAACATGGGTTTCAGCTGTCGTATTCCTTGGGTCAAGTTACTCTTGCGTCACTCAGCATCAGAACTGTCTCAGCTGGGTTAAGGAGAGAAAAGCAATTTTTTCATTTCCTTTGGAAATCAAGGTCCCAGAGTCTGGAGGAAGAGAGGAGAGGCACAGAACCCATGTTGCTTGAGGTCCAGTGTAAAGTTTCCACAGTCAATGATGGTTTGGGGTGCCATGTCATCTGTTGGTGTTGGTCCACTGTGGACACGACACTTGCACAATGTGCCAATACTACCAGTACCTGGTTTAAGGAACACAGTATTCCTGTCCTTAATTGGCCAGAAAATTTGCTGGCCCTCAACCCCACAGTAAACCGTATTGCTGCAGTAATTCAGGCAAAAGGAACCCAGACCAAGCATTGCGTGCTGTGCATGTTCATACTTTTCAGTTTGAAAAGTATAACATATATTATAAAGTATATATCGTTATATATGTAATATATAATAATATATATTTATAATTTTCACCTTTTGATTGAAATTACTGAAATAAATGAATTTGTTGGGCATATTCTAATTTATTGAGCAGCACCTGGACTTTTAGGTGTTTCCACAAATGTGTAGTGTTCTTTGGTTTGCTGGTGCTCTCGCTAACTTGCACACTGCACATGCTGCATCTAACATAACGCGTGTTGAGTCTTTTGCGAAGAGGCTCCACACCTTACTCTTCCCCTCTACCTGTGTAATGAAAACATATACATTTAGTCCATTTTGCTCATTAGCATAGAATTTAGTTGACCATTTTAAAATAAAAACCTGTGGCAACATTGGGCTGAATGTGATAATACATAGGCTAATGTAAGGTGCTTTTCAAGTAATGTCTTTTCAATGTTTTTCCTTTAACAAAAGGCTATTCACAAAAACATCAAAAGTAAAACAAATTGACTACAAACAAAATAAGAAATAATCAAAAAATGCATTATGTTACTAGACCTAATACAAGGAAGTAATCTACATTTTATGTAACAATGTAGCTGTTTGAAAAAAATGCAATATATATTACTTGGAACATGTTCCAAATGATTTTAATGCAGACATGAACTTGTGAATGTATGAGCTTCCCACATGGAAGGAATCTCCGCGCAGCAAAAAAAACCAGTTAATATATTGATTACATATTCACCAATATCGATTAATTGGTGATACATCAAAATCAGTCAGGCTCTAAAAAGTACACTTTACTCACTATCTGTACTACAAAAAATGTCAGGTAGGATTAACCATAATGCTGGTTAGCAAGAACACACAAACTCCTTGTTCGTTTAAAATATTGAAATTAACACTTGTACATTTCCAGTCCACCAAAACTTTGCACAAACCAATGATAGGCTACCCAATAACATACAATTGTTCTCAACAAGACAGGAACAAGAGAACCTAAAGGAAAAACTAGATGTAATGCATTTGTTTGCACACACAACTTTAAAAACATTAACTATATCTGCATGAACAAAACAAATTATGGAACTGACTGAGTAAAGAACTCAAACAATGTACTAATATGAGTCAGTTTCAGAAACAGAACAAGCATACGGTGCTAACGATATACCAAAAAAATAATTACTGCAGTACAGTGCCAGATATTTTTTTAAACGTTATCAGTGGACAGTTTTGGACCTATGCAAGTTGATATACATCCGATTTGTATTCAAGAAATGACTGTGTTGTAATTATTTTAACCTGATTTAAATAAACCACTTGAATTGCATGTTCTCCCAGTTTGTGTACGTTTTCGGTAAAAATATCTGTGTTAGGCTAATTGGAGACTCTACATTGTCCATTAATGTGAATGTGAGTGTTAACGGTTGTTTGTCTATATGTGCCGTGCAATTAGTTGGTGACTGGTCCAAAGTCCACCAACGTCTTAAACGAATGGAGTCCATATCGAAGCTGCTGACAGAATTGGCTAACAGGCTGGATGGGACTAGTCACCCTGGCAGAAGGACCCGCCCACAGAAAAGACTGTAGGCGGGTCCTTGCATTGACATTTCTTTTTCCAGTTGGCATCAGGCAGCCGGTAAATTCAAAGAGGAAAAGCAGACAGAAAAGAAAAAATAAAGAGAAAAATCAACTATAAAATGGACAAAACAGACAGAATGGAAAAAGCAAAGAGAATAGTATTACAATATGACTCCATTTGTATATTTTTGTATTATTTAGTCTCTATATTTCCACGTGTATTTCCTTTTTATTTTGGCACCCCTGGGAGTACATAAAATACTGTCTTAAACACAGATGTCAATTACAAAGGGGTTATTCTGCACTATCAAAAAAACAAAAAGCGAAGATAATCTAGAGCGTATTAAGACGCAAACCTAATCGTCATCGCAACGTCAGGTCTGAGGTGACGCATTTACACCACACGTAAAAACGCTGGGCCTGACGTAATCCCGGTAGCAATAAACGCGCAGTGACATTTAAGCCACAGATATTTTTTTCAAATGCAAAAAAAACACTCACCGTGGCCGAAAAGACAGGTCCGTGGCTCCAGACGTGAGAAATAAAAACACACAACGCTGTATACGACGCCGCACGCTGCCAAAATGTCCTTTACGCACGGTGACGCGCACACACACCCGCAAAACTGCACATGTCGTTGTGTACCAAGCCCACGCAAACATGGCGTACTTTTTACTCTCTGGTTTGGGCAGACATGCACTTGCTCATTTACCCCAGCAGAGGGCGTCAGTATGGGATAGGGATAGGGCGTGTTCGCCTTTAAACGTAAGCGTGTTGCGCAAGCCCTGCCTTTGCTGTAAGTTCTCAACTGAGGCACATGAGGGCGCCACTTGTCCACGAAAAACTCCTTTGTATGCTCGCTGTACTTAAATCAATGTTACCTCACTAATTCTAAGTTTATCCTGCTTTAAGGATACCGTAAATATGCTTAGTGTCCTCTGCTGCAGCAATGAAGCACAACATAATTCATAAAGCCACTTTCTATTTTCTACAATACTGATGCTCTTTGCTGATCTCTTACACTTGCTGTTCAGAAAACTGAAAGGGGACCAGTTAAGATATTGTTCACATTTTAATTTGTTAAGCATGCTAAAACCAATCAAATGCAGGCCAAGATATGTTTAGGCTTGGCATATTAAAGGTAACACTAACCTATTAAATCAGGGTTGTCCAAAGCGTGCTCCGGGGGCTATTTGGAGCCCACAACTTGCTTTTTATTGGCCTACGGCATATAGTGAAGCCTACTCACCAAAAATGGGAAAACTAGAGCAAAAAGGCAAAATTTAAAAATAAGATGCTGCAAGCATTGATATTAACTAATAATAAAACAAAATTGTCTTTATGTATATATTTATAAATCTATATTAGACTTTGTACAAGATAAAAAAAACAGAATACACAAAAATATATCATTTGGGTTTCACTATGTGGCCCGCAGTACAAAAAGTCTTGACACGCCTGTATTAAATCATTTAAAAGAAAAACCATTGTGATATCTGTGACATCTATACAAGTCTATAAATATCATTTCAGTAACTAAATAACCTTTTTGAGAACTTTTACCATACTTTTACCAAACTTGTGAGCAGGTGTATCCTGGCAAAAATTGTTTATCCTGAAAATTACCAAGACATACACTGTACGATGCACGCAGTCATTTCTGTGGGGATTTGGGTCATTTCCCATCTTTGTTTTTTGGTTCAACTGTCTTTTAATTAAGTAGAAATGCAATGAACTATTGTACCATTATTATAGTGGAATTACATAGCTTTAACAGTGTTGTGTAACCTTAATCTTGCTTCAACTAGCTTTTCCTCCATGTGACAAAATAATACATCATTACATAAAGGATAGGACCTATGTCACACGAATAGAATTACATGCAGCAACCAAACGACTTTTCTCTTTGTCTTTGACACAACGGCAGCAGTAGAATATAATGATGTTGACAGGATTTTTCTTGGGTACAATGATCATACGTGTAGGGAGCAGTTTAACATCAGGAGCATGTTTACATGCGGCCGTATACTGGTACATGGTCTATCTTGACACAACAAATATAAATAACTAGAGCTGCCAAGCAAAATGCCTTCTGTCTTTGATAACAGCAAGAAATTTGGACTCTTCCATTCTTTTCCCAGGGTGAGAGTTGCATGCTGTTGCATGTTGTGTGCTGCCAGTGTCCAGCTTCAAAACAGTGTTTCCAACTTGCCGTTTTTTTCGCTAGATCTGGCAACATTCCTACTCCCCTTGACGACATATTTTCTCAAAAGCGAATAGCTTTTGAGAAATTTTACTACTTTTCGTGGTGTTGTTGAGTTTTCAGGTATTGTGAAAGCACATATTGTTCTGCATTTTGTATTTTCACTGAGCAGCAGCGGGTGCTGTTGACAGGTCCGCCCTGTCCAAAGGCAGTCACAAGCCGGCAGTGTACAGTTTCCATGGCACACAGAGTATGATGTGCAGCACTACCCATTGAAAGTGCAAATTAAACACCCATGTGCCAGCCGCAATGCCATAGGGGTGGAGCTCGTCCTTTTTCTAAAACGCAATGTAAAAAAAACATTCCTAAGATTTAAGATTTAAAATACTAATGGTTCTTAATCATCAGTAAGCCTGGAAAAAACAGGAGAATGTGTTTATATTTTATTGTTAGTCAATTGTACACTTTATTTGTAAAATGAAGGCTGAGCTAAAATATTACTTATTTTATTTAGATTTGTTTTTAATTATGACTAATTTAAAATGAACAAACCAATAATCAAGTTTATTTGTAGTTCTAAATTTAAGTGTTTTAAGTGTTTTTGCTAATTGTTTTGTCTTTCCTTTTACAAGAGCATATGCAAATGCTATGCAAATTAGAAAATTGCATCATCTAATGACTTCTAAGACATCCAATAGCTACTCTTCTTACTGAAAAGTTGGCAACAGTGCTACAACGACGTGTGACCTAGCCATTAAAACATTCACAACCTTCTTTGACCCGTCAATCTTCTGGTAATACTGGCAAATTCAAAGTTCTGACGATAAGAAAGCTTAACCATCAACACGTAAACCTCTGATGAAGATCAAATCTGGAGAAACGTGGCTGCATAAAACATTAATACACATAAATACATATTCACGTCTCCAAGTCTAGTCTAAAAGACCGTCGTTTTAAAACACATAATACTAGTCAGTTACATGGCAAGTTTGATTTTGTCTCGTCACCGCCAATGGACAAAACAACCCATCTCAAACCGTGGTATACGGCCAGATTATCCATGCAAAAAACTTTGACATAAGGTGACAACACAGTCAGCATACAAAACAAAGTTAAAATGAAAGTGGCAACAGTTGACACCAAGTGTTGACATATATATAAATGTGTAAAAATCTATTTTACTGCAGAAATATGACAAACATGAAGATTTCAATAAAAACATGAGCAGGAATATAAAATAAACATTTTCCTTTTTTTATTTTTTACTTTTTTTCCTTACAATGTAACCAACACTTATAATATTTGCTTATATTATGTGTATAATTGGAAGTATTTACACAGTGCAACGTTTCTATCACCATTGGCATTGTTGATACATTTGATTAACCAATGCCTAAATCAGCCACCTCCAAACGGCAGACCTGGATCTGGATCCGGACACTAGACCTGACCAACTGCAGCAACCTCGTACCTACCCTGTGATATGACTCAAAGGCTATGTTCACACTGCAGGTCAATTCTGATTTCTTTGCTCGTATGCGACCTGTATCAGATTATTTCATGTCAGTGTGAACAGCACAATTCCGATTTTTTTAAATGCGACTCAGGTCTCATTCGTATGTTGATATAAATCGGATATGTATGCAATGCGACTGCACTGTGACACTCATCTGGCATATATCCGACATATAGGTCACGTGTGAAAGCTGTGTTTTGCCGAGACTTAAAAGGCAGACAGTCATGGAAAGACGTCGTTTTGTAGTTTATCGTGCAAGACTTGAATAAATGTACTCACCCATGTAGGCAAAAGTTCTTCTCATCCGATAAAATTGCTGAGAAAAATTACTGAGAGCTGCCGAAGCATCAACGTCTCGCCACTTCACCCACACGCACCTTGGAACAGACATGACAACAAGTAGTCTACAACCTTGCATACCAACGTCCTTGCCATCTTTCTTCTTAATCTTCCACACGGAATTATTTGGTCAAGAAAATATAGACTCCTGTTGCACAAAATCCTTGAAATTGCCGCAAACGGGTTAAGGAGCGCATGCTAGTAATGAGCGGATCGATACTGAAATGTCAATATCCCTGATACCAGCACTTCATCCGCTAAAGTCGAATCCCAATACCTCAATATACTTTAGGGTTTCATATAAATCAATAAATGACTATGATGTCTTGTATTATTTATGCTATGATTTGAAAAACTGTACGCTATGTTGTAAAATTTACCAAAAACATTTGGTGAATTTGCACATAGTATTGAATTAGTATCGTGAATACCAGCCTGAATTTTGTCCAGTATCGAATCAGAAATTAAATCAATGGTATCGCACATCACCGGATTGCTCACCTTGGCAGTCTTTACTTCTGTAAACACACGGAAACGCGAGCGATGTTGCGCTTCTGCGCTTGCACGTCACTTTCCAGGCGCGTTGCGTTCACATTACAAGTCGCATTTGTTTGGTAATGTGAACAACCCAATTAAAAAATCGGATTTTAAGCAAAAAATCAGAATCGGGAATTCTACCTTGCTGTGTGAACGTAACCCGAATGAGCAAATAAAATGGATTTGTAGACACTCCCAAGAGGCGACAAAAAACGAATTTTTAAATTTGTTAGAAAAGTCAATAGCTCTGGGAAATCTGCCACCGAAAAGTATTATTTGTTCCTTCATGTTTACCTGCTAGCACGTACTGATTAGCATCCTGTCCACTCATTGGTCAACCAATGAAACTCCGCTGATTGGCAGTTATGACAAGTTGAATATTTTTTAAAGTTGAACGAGGAAAGGCGAGACTTGTGATAATCGCCCTGTCATGCAGGTTACATTGAAAATGTATGGACTTTAGGCAACATCGCTTCCCGTGTGCGGTGTCCATTACTTGCCCAGCAAATGAGAACCATGGCTTGCTCAAAAGTAATAAAGGTGGGTAGGTGGGTAGGTGGGTGGATGGATAGATGGATGGATGGATGGATGGATGGATGGATGGATGGATGGATGGATAGATGGATAGATAGATAGAGTAGATTTAGTCATCTCCAAGAGAAATTCATGTTTCCAGCAGCTCTTCAAAAATGTCATAATAAACTTAAACACTTAATCACAACATAAAACAACCAAGACAAGGCAGGAGAGATTAAAAAAATCAGAACTTAGAATAAGAATAATTCAACTTTAAATATGAAGTGCAACAAAACATAATCAGGTAAAAAAGTCCAGTCCTATGTGTTTTTATCGCTCCCCCTCTGTTGTGTTGAAAAGCCGCATGGCGTGGGGGACGAATCAGCTTCTAAGTCTTTCAGAGGAGCAGGACAGTGATAGTAATCTTCCACTGATGACTGAAAACAAAGATTTAAAAGTGAATGGAATCCTCCAATGTATGTTAATTCTTCCAGAATCCAGTGCCAAAGCGACATGTCTCATATGCTCTGACCCTGTATCGCTGGTCAAAAGTGCAGACAAAAGATAAAAACCACTCCTGGGGAAGTATCCACCCTAGTCACTCCTGGAGGACCACTTTATTTTTATTTACCAACAACACTAAAAGTCAGATAAGGAAAAAATAATCAAACTGAAAGGCTGCAAAGCAAATACTTACATAGTGACATAGCAGATGTTTTTAACATTGGTCTTTGATAATAGACAAGTGAGTGGAGGGTTATTATCTGGACATACAGATCTCAACCAACTGACAGACAGACAGACTAATACGGGTTGTGTCTAGTTTAAGTGTGTGCAGCCCACAAGGCCTGGAGCCTACCGTTGGACGAAGGACAGACGTTCGAAGGCTCCTCGTCAAACCGCGAACCAGCCTTGTGACTTCAGATCCTCTAACCTTCCTCGCACTTCCTGGTCGTGTCACGTGTTCTCATGTTTACCGTGACGTCATGATGGAGCGACATCCATCTGCCATCCGTAGCAAATAGAGAGCGTCAACATAAATAAATTGAAGGAAAACGAACAAAACGGGACATTATAGAAGCAAATGTATTAGTTTTTTTAAACGTAGGGTCTCCGTCGGCAGATTTTTCTCCAGCTCAGAGATTTTAAACAATAAAAATAATATTATTATTATCCAAATCTGAGGCCTTGGTTCTCAGTCGGAAACTGGTGGACTGTACCCTCCGGGTTGGGAGTGAGGTCTTGCCTCAGGTGGAGGAGTTCAAGTATCTCGGGTTCTTGTTCACGAGTGAGGGAAGGTTGGAGCGTGAGATCGACAGACGGATCGGTGCAGCATCTGCAGTAATGCGGTCGCTGTACCGGACCGTCGTGGTGAAGAGAGAGCTGAGCCGGAAGGCAAAGCTCTCTGTTTACCGATCGATCTACGTTCCCACCCTCACCTATGGTCATGAGTTATGGGTCATGACCGAAAGAACGAGATCGCGGATACAAGCGGCGGAAATGAGTTTCCTTCGTAGGGTGGCTGGACTCACCCTAAGAGATAGGGTGAGGAGCTCTGCCATCCGGGAGGAGCTCAGAGTAGAGCCGCTGCTCCTTCACATCGAGAGGAGCAGGTGAGGTGGCTCGGGCATCTAGTCCGGATGCCTCCCAGGGGCCTCCCTGGTGAGGTGTTTCGGGCATGCCCAGTCGGGAGAAGGCCCCGGGGAAGACCTAGGACGCTGGAGGGACTATGTCTCACAGCTGGCCTGGGAACGCCTTGGTGTCCTCCCGATGGAGCTGGAAGAGGTCGCTGGGGACCGGGAAGTCTGGACTTCCCTACTGAAGCTGCTGCCCCCGCGACCCGGATAAGCGGAGGAAAATGGATGGATGGATGGAATATTAATATCAAGTTTATTTATCTATTACTTTTTGGCTATTTTTTGTACAACACTCTTCTGCAACAACATTATTTTTGAAAAGTGTTTATTTATAAATATGAGTATTCACGGATAATTTGAATAGATAGATTATAGTAGATACATGTGTTATAATATATGCATTATCACATATGATCATATACACTACATATTACTTAATGTCATTAATGTAACATCCGGCACAGTATCAAGCTGAAGGGCAGGTGAAATAATGATGAGGTGCAGTAAACCAAAGAAGGAGAAGGTTTGGAGGCCATCAGTGATGTTCCCTGTATCTGGCAGACTTGGAGCTCCAACCTCATCATCATTATCTTTAATAGTTTAAAGCTATCCTATCCACAAAGTGTATATTGTGTGGGACTCCCACACAATATACACTTTCCACTGTCCTGTTTATTTACAACAACCAGTGCTATAAATCTACAACATATTTATGACACATTCTGTTTTGGGGGGATGTTTTGGGCCATCTGTTAGAGCAATTATTGGCTGAGGAGTGTGCCAAGTACATGTTTACAATGAAATGTTTCTGGATTCTGCTCACCATCATGACGGCCAAACCCGTGCAGGGCATGCTACAGAAGTGGATGCCGAGATGGCAGTCCTCTTTAAGTCTAGTGCCCTTGATTTCAACTAAGGATTCTAAGGGAATGTAGTATGTATGCTATGAAGCAGAAAGTCTTCTATGATGGTGAGCAAGACAGGTGGGCGGGGTTCGGCGCACAAAAGTGTACAATGTATTCACTGGCTGAGTGGAAAAAAAAAAAGTCGCCACCAAAAAAAAGGTAATACATTTCATTGGACGGCCTTTAGCTTTGATTACAGCACACATTCGCTGTGGCTTCTGCAATGTGACAAGATTTTTTTCCATCCAGTGTTGCATTCATTTTTCACCAAGATCTTGCATTGATGATGGTAGAGTCTGACCGCTGTCCAAAGCCTTCTCCAGCACATCCCAAAGATTCTCAATGAGGTTAAGGTCTGGACTCCATGTGTGAAAATTATGTCTCATGCTCCCTGAACCACTCTTTTGAGCCCGATGAATCCTGGCATTGTCATCTTGGAATATGCCCGTGCCATCAGTGAGGAAAAAATCCATTGATGGAATAACCTGGTCGTTCAGTATCTTCAGGTAGTCAGCTGACCTCATTCTTTGACCACATCGTGTTGCTGCACCTAGACCTGACCAACTGCAGCAACCTCGTACCAATTTGTTTAGTTAACCCAGGTGGCGCCTTTTTTTTTTAGAGTGCATGTGTATTTGAGATAATCTGTATGTATACCTAAAAATGTGTAAAAATCCAAGAGCGCCCCCAAGTTACACACTTGCGTCCTTCATATTGAGTTCAAACTAATAATATAACTGTGTTATAAATTAATTTCACTTTTAGGATTAGGGAAGCAAAACGCAAAGATAATATAGTACGGATAAACATGCAAACGTCTGTAAAGTTGCACATCTCTGTTTAGCTCTTTAATAACGGTACCTGATGTAATTGTTACCTAGTGACACCAATCACAAGAGCGTCTACAAGCACAGAGACGTTGAAACCAGGTATTTTTGGAAAGATCGGTGGTTCCGGACGTGACGATTAATCAAAGACACTGCACGCTGCAATGACGACAGTGATGGCGTATTTCACACTCATGACACTTGCTCCTTTTCTCCAGCAGATGACGCCAGCTTAGCGTCTTGATCCGCCCATTTCCGCCTTCCAAAGTAAGAGTGTTGCGCAAGACGTCCCGTTGCTGCTTTCCTCATCTGAGCCAAAAGGGGGAGCCACTTGCCCAACAATGAGTCCTTTGTATCGGCGCTGTACTTATGTCAATGTTACACTTCAAATTTTAGGCTCAACTTGAGTTTTAAGGATACCGCCGATGTTTACTCAGCACCCTCTGCTGCAGCAAAGCAGCACAACATAACACAGAAACCCAAACATTTGTACATGGAACATACACGTTCTAATTCCTGCAGCAGGGCTGTCCAAACGTTTCCCACTCATTTCCACAAAATTAGAAGGACTGCTGAGATATTCTTCACATTTCCATTCATTACGCATGCTAAAACCAATGCAATGAAAGATAAGCTTGGGATCGGCTTACTTAGAGTAATATCTAATGTTATGGAATCAATCTAAAGAAAACCCATCTGTGTGGTATCGCAGTCCTATTTACAAATAGCATTCCCATAACTTCATCGCCTTTTTGAGGTGTCACCGAGGACACTTACCATACTTGTGAGCATGTGAGTCATGGCAAAACGTATTCACATTCCACATGACCACCATCCAACACCCTAAACAGTAGTATAAGATGGTTAAGGTCAGCCATCTCCATTGTTCTTTGTTTTCTGTGCCATGTTCTAATGCGGCCTGGGTTCCCTTCTGTCTGTAAAATGTTGGGACGAACAGCATAGAAAAAAATGATCAAATGTAAAATATGTTACAGATCAATAATACGCAAGTCGTGGGCGCTGAAGGGTCCCCCGGTCTTTGACACCCCTGCTCTCACTAGAACACACACATGCAGCACCCTTAGTTCACGTGTATTTTATTTAAGTAGAAATCCAGTTTACATTGTTACAGTGGAATTACGTGGCTTCAACGCCGTTATGCAACCTTAATGTTAAGTGGTGTAAGCCTACCGTGTGCCTCCGCTTGCCTTTCCTCCTTGTCTTGCTAAAACGTCCTCACATGGGAAGTACAACCTGAGCAATATGATACAAACACGACCAACAAACGACTTTTCTCTTTGCCATTTATGTACCTACCGCACTGCCATAATACTGTTGGCAGTAATTCTCCTTAGCTAGTGTACAGTGATCGCGACTGCAATCATCTGTTATAGGAGCATGTTTACGTCAACTGGCAAATGTGCAGTAACAATAGTAAGCTAGCAAAATGGCGTCCGTCTGCGACAATGACAACAAATTTGCACTCTTCAACTAACCGGCCGAGCGCATTACTACCACCACGACTTCGACGTTCAATAAACAATTCCATGCAGTTAGGTTTACGCGTGAAGTGCACAGCCTTCAGCCAAGGGTATTCCCAGCGTTATTCCAGGCTCCATTTTCCTTGTTAAGAAACAAGAGGCGCACCAGCTAACGCCGCCATGTTGCACGCTGACGGCGTCCAGCTAAGCAACGACGCTAGCTATCGGTACAAGTATTGTCAACTAGCGATTAAATATTTTGTTAACTTCCTGATGAGTCCATATTCTAAGAAACGGCAAATATTATATGAATCGAGCCGATGGATCTTTAGTACACCTCTTAAGTTGTTACACGACAGAAAGCTAATCGTAGCTCTGATTAAAAGAAAGGCTCAATTATCAACGTGAACACATCTGATGAAAACCATACAAAGAGAATCGTGTTCGAATAAAAACCCTAATGGACGTGAAAGCGATTAGTCAACAATTATGAATGCATATACGTCGTCTGTGTAGCAAACCTAACTTGGGAGCTAAAATAAGAGACGGGTTAAAAGAGCAACATTTTAACACAGGTAATAATCCATTTCACAGCGTGACTCAATCTTGGCTCGTCACAGTCGAGACAACATTTTCAAACCCCGGCCTGCGACCATGTTATTCATCTCAAAGTGCAGCTTTAACATACAATAAACTCATTTACGATCGACTTACTATGTACCAAATACAATATTTACACACACACATACCGGGGGTCCGAACGAACAAAGCGGCAATACATGATACCAATAGAAAGGCTTTCCCGGATTTTCCTACTCGGCGTGGCCCGGCTACTCAATGCCGCCTCGGGCTTTAATTACGCAAGTCCGAGGTTTTCCACCAGGTCCCCAAAACACAGAGGAGTTGTCGATCGAAATCCGAATCTCTACGTTGATGAAAATGAGCATAACAAACAATCCACTGGACGGAGATCTGAGGTTAAAAAATAAAACCGTTTGGACAATAAGTTCGTGTTTAATCACACTGGTAAGCAGGCCTCAACCCTGATCCTCTTTTCTTAGAGCCCAGGCTCACCCAGAGCGAGACGAACTCGAGAGTTTTTTTCATTTCTGCTCTGGCAGAGAAATTCACATCGGCTATTGTCGGTAAACATCGGAAAAGGGGTGGTGTTTGTCAAAATTGTTATAGTTAGGGCGGTATCTTGACCGTCATTGGTCAGCTATGCAGTTCTACTGAATATTAATGATAAAACACACCAATTGGGAAAGATTGGTTTAACATTTCTTCATTAAGATTCAACGCCACATGAACGACAGCTTAGTCAGTTGTCATTTGACCAATAGGAAGGATTTTTGATTATAAAAAAACACCCACCATCATTTTTGATTTGCTGGAAAAAGAAACACTGTTTTTCATTGGCTTACGTAAAACCAAATTATTTATTCACAAGGAAGAGCAATTCGACCAATGAGCGTGATACTAAAGCCAGTCATGTTCCGCCTACCAACAACGTAACAAAGATGTGGATCCTGCCTTCTTGACTAGGCGACCCCGTAGCAGTCGCCCAGTATATATAAGAGCGCGTTGGGCTCGTCACAGCTCAGAAGCGCTGAGAGCGTTCAACGTAGTAAATCGGAAAAGGGGAAGCGATTGTTACTCGTCTATTCACCAGGATCAAAACAAGTCTAATTTGGTCTTAAAGGCGACTGACAACCGAGGTCCCTCGGATCCCGCCATTGGGGACCTGCTCGGGACCGTGGTGAATACTTACAGGCTGTTCCTGCTTACAAAGCGACGTGCCGAGGAAGGACGCGTCTTTTGAATAGACAGGATGCACGGGCCGCCCTCCGGCGACAGCGCATGCTCCTTGCGCACGATCAGGAGAGTTCAGTTCGGCATCATCAGCCCCGATGAACTTGTAGGTCTTCTGTTGGGGAAAAGGGAATTTAATTTATACATATACAAACCATACACACATTCACGTTTTAACGATGGATGTTTGTAGTTTGGCGTCGTGGCAAAGACATATCTGTTTACAATGAAACATGCTAGCTGTTAGCCTAACGTAGCTCGCTGCTCCGGCTTGAGGGGCTTGAGCTAACGTGTTCGAGGAAGTTTGCAAACTTTGAGCACACCGCTTTGAGTAAAATAAGTCATGTTTTGAATTGATTTTGAACACAGAAGTGGTCACATCGACAATGAACAAAGTGGTTTTAGAAACAGCTTTATGTTGACAGCTCTTTTGGCTCTAACACAAGTCACACTGTATCGATGGGCATGCCTCCCATTAATAATAAATAAAAGTACTTTTGAAAACTCAATGTATTTTTTTCTTGCCCTCAACGTGAATAGTTGAACGAATTACAATAAACAAACCTACCCAATTTGGGCATAACCTGAATAAGTAGGGGCGGGTGCTTGATGTTTTTTAATCAACATGCAAGCTTGCATAGCGAGAGATGAATTGAATTAATTTATAATGATATGTCGTGACACGATGAATACGTTCTCTGCTTTAGAAACGAATGTCAGTCACGGAAGGTGGAATCAAATATCCGGAAACCACAGAAGGTGGTCGTCCTAAACTTGGTGGCCTTATGGACCCGAGACAAGGTGTTATAGAACGAAGTGGGAGATGTCAGACATGTGCAGGTATGATACTGTAACAATGTATTTGCTGTGTCTATTGGTTGCTGTCTGACACTAATCTTTTTCAGGCAACATGACTGAGTGCCCAGGACACTTTGGGCACATCGAACTGGCAAAGCCAGTTTTCCACGTCGGTTTCATTTCCAAAATAATGAAGGTTCTGCGCTGTGTGTGCTTCTTTTGTTCCAAGCTACTAGTAGATTCGGTAAGTGCACATTGAATTTTAGCGTGTGTGAATCTTTTGTCAGTAATAAATGTATTCCTGTCTGTAGAACAACCCAAAGATCAAAGACATCCTTGGCAAATCTAAA
This sequence comes from Oostethus manadensis, assembly GCA_024372805.1. NCBI lineage: Eukaryota > Metazoa > Chordata > Actinopteri > Syngnathiformes > Syngnathidae > Oostethus > Oostethus manadensis. The sequence continues at coordinate 1,454,295 of QODF01000027.1, read as the reverse complement.
GGTCAACCCAGAAAGCGCTTAACACACGTGTATGAGTTGTGCAAAGGTAAAAATATCTGTGAAGGAGGAGAGGAGATGGACAACAAGTTTGGGATGGAGCAGCAGGAGACTGAGGAAGACATCACAAAGGAGAAGGTATTTTGTTGGAAATATTGAACAGTTAAGCTAACAAGAAGTGATTGCTTGTTTACTGTGGTTAATTGGCTCTAAACCTGACCATAAGTGAGTTTCCACGTGGTAGGATTCCTTCTTAATAAAATAAATATTTTTGGAGTCAGAGCATAGCAAACCTCTTTACAAATTTCTAAATATGCCGTTTTAACATAATTAAAGTCTTCTGGACATTAAATAAAGTAACACCTCTATAGTCACCTATACACTTGTATTACCCACTATACTAGACATAGTAACTGAAAACACGTCATTTAAGACATAAAGTAAACTTGTGCTTGTGTATGTTGCAATAAATGTGGTCCGGTCGTGTGTACAGGAAGTTATGTCAGGGGTTCATGGTTGAGTTTTAGATGGACTATGGCTGGATTATTATTAGCAGTATCCCGTGTTTTGGTTATTATGATTGTTATTATTGTCCCTGTGGTGAAGTAATTCTAACTTGCAATGAAAGCACGTTTTTATACTTTCAATTGTTTGATTTGTCTTTCTGTCTGGTGATTTCTGCAGGGCCACGGAGGTTGTGGGCGCTACCAGCCACGTATCAGACGCTCTGGCTTAGAGCTCTATGCAGAGTGGAAGCACGTCAATGAAGATTCTCAGGAGAAGAAAATCCTTCTGAGTCCTGAGCGCGTACATGAGATTTTCAAACGCATCTCTGATGAGGAAGACATCATCTTGGGAATGGATCCCAAATTTGCACGACCGGAATGGATGATCGTCACTGTGCTTCCCGTGCCTCCGCTGGCCGTCAGGCCCGCTGTAGTCATGCAGGGCTCTGCTCGCAACCAGGTAAGGGTGCTGAAGCTGAAAGAAGATTCCAAAATACACAGAAAGGAGTTCTATCTACTAGATGCTAATTTTGGCCTTAATAGGATGACCTGACCCACAAGCTTGCTGACATTGTTAAAATCAACAACCAACTAAGGAGAAACGAGCAAAGTGGCGCAGCAGCTCACGTCATTGCTGAAGATGTCAAGTTGCTGCAGTTCCACGTGGCCACCATGGTGGACAATGAACTGCCAGGCTTGCCAAGGGTATGTGTGGACATTGTTTAGTCAACCATTCATTGACTGGATGATTGCTGTTTTCCTATTTGTGTTTTTCATCTTAGGCGACGCAAAAGTCTGGTCGCCCTCTCAAATCAATTAAACAGCGTCTAAAGGGGAAGGAAGGCAGAGTCCGTGGTAACCTGATGGGTAAGCGTGTTGACTTCTCAGCAAGAACTGTCATCACACCGGACCCAAATCTCCAAATTGACCAAGTGGGCGTCCCGCGATCCATCGCCGCCAATATGACCTTCCCTGAAATTGTCACGCCCTTTAACATTGACAGGTATGAGAAAGAATCCACCCACTGAACACAGCAGTTCCAAAATGTCCCTTTTGCCGATTTTAAGATTGCAAGAGCTGGTACGACGAGGCAACAGCCAGTATCCCGGGGCCAAATACATCATCCGTGACAATGGAGACCGAATTGACCTGCGATTTCACCCCCAACCAAGTGACCTTCATTTGCAGATTGGCTATAAGGTGCCATTGAAATAGTCCTAGGATTATAGCTATTGCATTACAAATATTGTGACTAATAGTGAGTGTCGTCCCCTCATAGGTGGAAAGACACATGTGTGATGGAGACACCGTTATCTTTAATAGACAGCCCACTCTACATAAAATGTCCATGATGGGGCACAGGGTTCGAATTCTGCCATGGTCCACATTTAGACTCAACCTCAGGTATCAAGGACATTCGCTCATCGTGTTTAGTTTGGAGGCGCACTAAACAACCAATTGTTTCCCCCCCAGTGTCACTACCCCCTACAACGCTGACTTTGATGGGGACGAGATGAACCTCCACCTGCCGCAGTCCCTCGAGACAAGGGCAGAGATTCAAGAGCTGGCCATGGTGCCGCGCATGATTGTCACGCCCCAGTCCAACAGGCCCGTCATGGGAATTGTGCAGGACACTCTCACAGCCGTACGCAAATTCACCAAGAGAGACGTCTTTTTGGAGAGGGTGAGGCATTTGTCGACACCAGCAAAAACTCTTTTTTTGGATTATAAAGTTTTCAAATAAGTCACACTCTTCCTTACCTCAGGGTGATGTCATGAACCTCCTCATGTTCCTCTCCACCTGGGATGGAAAGATGCCCCAACCAGCCATCTTCAAGCCCCGCCCACTGTGGACTGGGAAACAGATCTTCAGCCTGATTATTCCCGGACATATCAATGTCATCCGCACGCACAGCACACACCCTGATGATGAGGACAGTGGTCCTTACAAACACATCTCACCTGGAGACACTAAGGTATCACAGTCAGAGCAACAAAATAACTGGTTGAAAGTTAAGTGGCCTTACATTTGAACATTTGCCGTTTAGGTTATAGTGGAAAACGGTGAGTTGATTATGGGGATCCTGTGTAAGAAGTCTCTGGGAACATCAGCTGGCTCTCTTGTCCATATTTGCTACTTGGAGATGGGGCATGACATCACTAGACTCTTCTACTCTAACATTCAAACAGTGGTCAACAACTGGCTGCTCATCGAAGGCAAGGCTGAAAACTGACTATTATTGGAACGACCAGTGGATGGCTGTTTAAAATTATAAATGTTTTTTTCAGGTCATTCCATCGGTATTGGTGACTCCATTGCTGATGCCAAGACTTACCTTGACATCCAGAATACAATCAAGAAAGCCAAACAGGATGTGATAGAGGTCTGACACATTAAACAGTATTTACATCCTCAAACTGAATGTTTAACTCTTAACTTGCAACACTTCCACCAGGTTATCGAGAAGGCCCACAACAACGAGCTAGAGCCGACCCCCGGCAACACATTGAGGCAGACCTTTGAGAACCAGGTGAATCGTATCCTCAATGATGCTCGTGACAAAACCGGCTCCTCTGCTCAGAAATCTCTGTCAGAGTACAACAACTTCAAGTCCATGGTGGTGGCCGGATCTAAGGGCTCAAAGATTAACATCTCACAGGTAGATCCCCGGTCTTGAGAGGCAAACATTTTAAACCCTGTCCCGAAAACCGAGTGTGACCTTCTTTGGTAGGTTATTGCTGTGGTGGGACAGCAAAACGTAGAGGGTAAACGAATCCCCTTTGGCTTCAAACACCGCACGCTACCTCACTTCATTAAGGATGATTACGGCCCAGAGAGCAGAGGCTTTGTGGAGAACTCCTACTTGGCTGGCCTGACTCCAACAGAGTTCTTCTTCCATGCCATGGGAGGCAGAGAGGGTCTTATCGACACAGCTGTCAAGACTGCTGAGACGGGTATGCAAAGTTTAAATAAAGAACTAATGTAAACTCAGGCTCCACAAACTCAAACAGGAGAACATCTTTCACAGGTTATATCCAGCGGCGTTTGATCAAGTCCATGGAGTCTGTGATGGTCAAGTATGATGGCACAGTGCGCAATTCTATTAACCAAGTGGTGCAGCTGCGTTACGGCGAGGATGGGCTGGCGGGGGAGAATGTGGAGTTCCAAAATATGGCAACGCTCAAACCATCAAACAAAGCTTTTGAAAAAAAGTCTGATATCAACATTTCATATACACACAAGTTTAAGAAACAGACAATTAAATGCTGTCTGATCTGCATAGGTTCAAGTTTGATTGCACTAATGAGCGAGCGCTGAGGCGAACGCTTCAGGAAGATGTGGTGAAAGACGTGATGACCAACGCCCTCGTGCAGGGAACACTGGAGAGAGAGTTTGAGAAGATGAAGGAGGACAGGGAGAGCCTCCGAACCATTTTCCCTACTGGTGACAGTAAGGTCTGTGTGTCTTTTCACCCCAAGAGCGTCTTTGGCTGCCCTCTTCTCTGATTCTCATGCAACACTACTCCTCCCCTGCAGGTGGTGCTGCCGTGTAACTTGGCAAGAATGATCTGGAATGCTCAGAAGATCTTCCGTATCAACACGCGCACCCCGACTGACCTCAATCCAGTTCGAGTTGTTGAGGGTTAGTTTAGTTAACGCATTGGTTAATAAGGACTGTGACAATACACAAGCAAACAGCTGAACTTTTGATGATGTCTGTCTCAGGTGTTCGTGAGCTGAGTAGGAAGCTGGTGATTGTGAACGGTGATGACCCACTAAGCAGACAGGCCCAGGAGAATGCCACACTGCTCTTCAACATCCACCTGCGCTCCACACTCTGCTCCAAGCGTATGACAGAAGAGTTCCGTCTTACCACCGAGGCTTTTGACTGGCTGCTGGGAGAGATTGAGACCAAGTTCAACCAGTCTATTGTAAGTTCAATTTGACAGGGCTCCTGGCATGGTCGGGTTACTGGTTTCAATATATACCACTAGTGTTTGAATTTGAATGATTTAGGTTCCAATTTAGATTTCTTGTTTCAATTCCGGCTCTTAACGATTATGATGCTTTTAAGGTAGGGTCATAAAAGCTTTCCTGGTTTAAATGAAAGTGGTAACTTTCTTTATTTTGGATGAAATGTCTGAACTTCTCCAAAAAAATTTTTTTTAATGACATTAACTTTTTTAAAATAAACTTTACTATGAATTTCTCACAGGGCGATTTGCATCAATGTATATTTTGTAAGTAGTAGACTTTTTTGCTGTCTCAATGTTGGAGGAAATGCTATAAGCTCTTTTTTGACACCTTTTATTTTGTTTCCATAAGTAAACGGGATGTAGCCCACAGCACTCTTATTTTGAAGGCAGAAAATGTGTCTTGTGGGCTTAGAAGAGATGTCTAGACTGTTAATATAGACTGACTGCACATGACTAAAGTTGCTTAACCATAGCTTCTGTCCTTTATTTACACCAAGCTTCCACAACATCAGTAGGCATCTTGAAACCCAAATACTCTGTTCTTTGTCCATTTTTAGTGAATTGTTCTTGCTTGTTTTGCCACCGTCACCACTGTTAAGTGGTAACAGGACAGGAGCTGAGTGGTGTAAACGTTTTACTCGCCACTAAAAAAACAAGCAACAAGCACTTATGAACCAATATATAATACTATATATACTTAAAGTATTTATGTTGTGACCTGTGACTTAAAAATATTTTTGATGTTGATTAGCCACAGTAAAGTGCATTATCTGCATTTAATATTCTTAGAAAGAATTTTGCTCTTATTTGAAATACATATGTTCCACTTCCATCTTGTTCTATATATATTGTTTGAAATTAGTTAAACAGAAAAGTATTTTTTCCAATAGAGATGTCTAAGTAACACATTTTAGAGCTCTACCAAATTATGATATTTTTGCCTAATGTAATAATACACTCAATCTCATACCAACACATGCCAATGTGACTTTATGCTACACTTTGATGTGTCTGAGGAATTATGTGTGCTCTTGTTTCCACCAGGCACACCCAGGAGAAATGGTTGGTGCTTTGGCTGCTCAGTCTCTTGGAGAACCAGCCACACAGATGACCTTAAACACCTTCCACTACGCCGGTGTGTCGGCGAAGAACGTGACACTTGGTGTGCCACGTCTGAAGGAGTTGATCAACATTTCCAAGAAGCCCAAAACACCCTCGCTGACTGTGTTCCTGCTGGGCCAGGCCGCCCGGGACGCAGAAAGAGCCAAAGACATCCTGTGTCGACTGGAGCACACCACACTAAGAAAGGTGACAGAATCGCTTTCATTGTTTCATCACTCCCAGGTGTGTGTTCTCTGAATCAACAAATAAATCCTGTTTTTCAGGTGACTGCCAACACTGCCATCTACTATGATCCCAACCCCCAAAACACTGTGGTGGCCGAGGACCAGGAGTGGGTGAATGTCTACTATGAGATGCCAGACTTTGACGTGACTCGCATTTCCCCGTGGCTGCTGCGCATTGAGCTTGACCGCAAGCACATGACTGATCGCAAGTTGACCATGGAGCAGATTGCAGAAAAGATAAATGCAGGTGTGTGTGTGCATCCATTCAGTCATGAAGTGCTTTAGCGACACTTTCCTCATCCATGTTACTGTCCATTGTGCAAACTGTCAAAGGTTTTGGAGATGACCTCAACTGTATCTTCAATGATGACAACGCTGAAAAGCTTGTTTTGCGAATCCGAATCATGAACAGCGATGAGAACAAGTTCCAAGATGTGAGCAATCGTCTCAACAGTAATGTCACACAAACAAGTGAAGCCACAATAACTGAATAACTTTGTTGGTTAGGACGAGGAAGTGGTGGACGAAATGGATGATGACGTTTTTCTGAGGTGTATTGAGTCCAACATGCTGACTGACATGACACTTCAAGGCATCGAACAGATCAGCAAGGTAATGACTGATCCGGCATGTTACTTCAAATTTGCATGCAAGCATGAGTTTATCTGAGGTCAAACTTGGCTTGTCCAGGTATACATGCACTTGCCCCAAACGGACAATAAAAAGAAGATCATCATCACTGAGGATGGTGAGTTCAAGGCCCTGCAGGAATGGATTCTTGAGACGGACGGTGTGAGCCTCATGAGGGTCCTCAGTGAGAAGGACGTCGATCCCGTCAGGACCACCTCTAACGACATTGTGGAGATCTTCACGGTAAGACAATAACTACAGCAGCGTCAGTGGATGTGTTTTTTTAGCAAAAAATCCTGAATGTGTCCTTTTGTACTGCAGGTGCTGGGCATTGAAGCAGTGCGAAAGGCTCTGGAGAGGGAATTGTATCACGTCATCTCATTCGACGGCTCCTATGTCAACTACCGTCATTTGGCACTTCTTTGTGACACCATGACGTGCCGTGGTCACCTTATGGCTATCACGCGTCACGGCATCAACCGTCAAGATACGGGCCCACTCATGAAGTGTTCCTTTGAGGAGACGGTGAGAGTGTTGCTTCTTTGCTGACATTCTTTAAAGATCCCTGAACTATGGCACCTTCACATTTGTCTTTCCGTCTTCAGGTGGATGTGTTGATGGAGGCTTCATCTCATGGAGAAAGTGATCCAATGAAGGGCGTGTCTGAGAACATTATGCTCGGCCAGCTTGCTCCTGCTGGAACGGGCTGCTTTGATCTTCTGTTGGATGCTGAGAAATGCAAATATGGCATGGAGATCCCCACAAACATTCCTGGAATCAGTGTGGCAGGACGTAAGTGGGAATATTACACCCCAGTTGTAGCTTTTTGGGTCCTTCCCAGACGGGAACGGTTGTGAGATGTTTTTTGCAAAAAATGTGCATCCACACTATATGGGATTAGTAAAAGTTCCAGGTGGGAACAAATCACTGAGTTAAAACGATGTAATAAACAAGACACACCTCCGTGTGGCACTGTCAACAGACATGCAGACAGAACTACATGACACCAAACCACATAAAGATCGCATCCGCTATTCAAGGCTCATCTAACTTTAAGAGAAGTTGAATTGCTTCTGTGAGCCAGTATAAAAGAACATATCAGGGGAATGTCGACTGGGGTGAATCATGTCAGTCGAATTATTCAGGTATTATGTTGGCTTGTCGTCAAAGCTTACTTCTGGTCATGTGACAGCGACGGGGTGGTGTTTTGGTCAGTGACGACAAGCTGTCATTTTGAGATGTTATCGTTCTGGAAGCTGTTTTTTGAAAAAAAATAAAAATAAAAAAAGCAGGGCACCCAGAACACCATTTTTGTGTGGATGAGAAGCTGAAACGATGAAATATATTTTGACCTGAGAACGTTTCTGTTTTCTGTGTGGTTATCCCTTTTAGTTTTTACATGAAGTGATATTCTAATTCTGTTCTGTTCCTAGCCACCGGAATGTTCTTCGGCACGGCACCAAGTCCCTTGAGTGGAAGATCTCCCGCCATGACCCCATGGAACACTGGAGCGACGCCGGCCCACGGCGCCTGGTCTCCTAGTGTTGGTGAGTCATGGTTGTCATAAATGTATTGACCTTTATTTGCTGACTTCAGACCTCTGTTTCCCTCCTTCAGGAAGTGGTATGACCCCTGGGGCAGCAGGCTTCTCACCAAGTGCAGCCTCGGATGCAAGTGGCTTCTCTCCTGGTTATTCCCCTGCTTGGTCTCCCACTCCTGGCTCCCCCGGATCTCCTGGCCCTGCCAGTCCCTACATCCCATCTCCAGGTCAGTGGCACTTTTTAAGAACATAAATTAGGTGATGTCATGTCATCAAATATTTGTTTCCTCTTCAGGTGGTGCCATGTCACCCAACTACTCGCCAACTTCCCCCGCCTACGAGCCTCGCTCCCCAGGTGGATACACCCCTCAGAGCCCTGGCTACTCCCCAACATCGCCTTCCTACTCACCAACTTCTCCATCTTACTCCCCCACAAGTCCCAACTACAGTCCAACATCTCCTTCCTACTCTCCCACCTCTCCCAGTTATTCTCCAACATCTCCGTCTTACTCTCCAACATCTCCGTCATACTCTCCAACCTCCCCCTCATACTCTCCCACCTCCCCCTCATACTCTCCCACCTCCCCCTCATACTCTCCCACCTCCCCCTCATACTCCCCAACCTCACCCTCATACTCCCCAACCTCACCCTCATACTCCCCGACATCTCCAAGCTACAGTCCCACATCGCCGAGCTACAGTCCCACTTCGCCGAGCTACAGTCCCACGTCGCCGAGCTACAGTCCAACCTCTCCCTCCTACTCTCCAACGAGCCCCAGCTATAGCCCCACATCACCAAACTATACGCCTACCTCACCCAGCTATTCCCCCACATCGCCCTCCTACTCTCCCACATCACCCTCCTATTCCCCAACCTCCCCCAACTACACACCGACCAGCCCCAACTACTCTCCCACCTCGCCTTCGTACTCACCGACCTCTCCGTCTTACTCTCCCTCCAGTCCACGTTACACCCCTCAGTCGCCCACCTACACACCCAGCTCACCGTCATACAGCCCCAGCTCCCCCTCCTATTCACCCACTTCACCCAAATACACCCCAACCTCACCCTCATACAGCCCCAGCTCGCCAGAATACACTCCCACCTCACCCAAGTACTCCCCGACGTCGCCAAAGTACTCCCCGACGTCACCAAAGTACTCCCCGACGTCGCCAAAGTACTCCCCTACATCACCCACTTACTCCCCGACTACACCCAAATACAGCCCCACCTCACCCACCTACTCCCCCACCTCTCCCACGTACACGCCGACCAGCCCCAAATACTCTCCCACTTCCCCTACATATTCCTCGACTTCACCCAAGTACTCGCCCACATCACCTACCTACTCGCCAACTAGCCCGAAAGGCTCCACTTACAGCCCCACCTCGCCTGGATACAGCCCCACGTCGCCCACCTACAGCCCCGCTATCAGCCCCGACGACAGCGACGAGGAGAATAACTGAGAGGCTTCAGAGGAGGAGCAGAGGCAGCTAATGGCGGACCATGCCTCTGCCCCTCTATATTTTGGCCATTAGTCCTTCACTTTTTGCTCTGTCTCCCAAAACTTGCCCTGTACAGCGTACAAGGCAGAAAGTTCGGCTTCCTCGCGTCTGGTTAGTAGAGGCTTACAGAGGACATTCAAAGATAGTCTGTTTAATTTAAATTGCTCCTTTTTATATTTACCACTATTTTCCATTGACTCCTTCCTTATCCTTCTTCATCCACACTTGACGCCTTTCCCCTTCTTCTTGGGAAATCTTTGGGGATTTTCCTTTTTCTGCCTTGGAGTCTAAAAAAAAAAAAGGAATTATAAGTAAGCAGTGTACATCGTTGCCCCCCACCCCCAAAAAATTGTGCTGAAGCAGGGGGTTGTGCCTGGTAAGCTGTTGTGGTGATTTGATTTACATGGCATCCTGGTGTGCTGCCTGGTTCATCCAAAACATCAGGACTTGTTTGAATGAGTGTGTTGGCAAGACATGGTTCCAAGGTGAAGAGACTGATTTGAGCAAACTTACAGTGGGCGATGTAAAGAAATAATTTCACAATCTTCTGTGTATATTTTTGTTTTTGATTTGCTGGGGAGGAGGGGGATTTCACAACAAGTCTGCTCTTTTTGACTCTGACTTTGATGTGTTATTGCTACATCCAATGCACCTATTAATATCACCATCATGTCACAATCAAACAATACAAACAATATACAAAAACAATAATAATGCGTGACATCACAGAATTACTAAAGCAGCAACCCAGTTAAACTTTTTATTTTGCACTACATCTTTTCTAAGCACAAACTTCAAAACTAAAGCAGGTCAGAACTAGTACTTAACACGTCAACTAAACTGACTTGCATGTAATATAGTTACAATTGTGAATGATGAGCAACTTTTTTTCATGTCAGAACATGATCAATGAAGTTCTACCGTGTTCCTGTGATGATGCATTTAATCGCACGGATAACTTCAGTGTTCCAACACATAAACCAGAGAATGCGAAACACTGTCACTGGGTAGTTAGGTGAATCAGAAATGCCATTAAACAAATAACAGCCTTATTGCTAATACTGCATATGTTACATGGGCTGCTACTGAATCTGAAGGCCCTGGGCAAATTTAACACTGACATGGCAACACATGCTGAAATCTGATTAAACAAAAATGGAACGTCCTAAGTAGTGCTGCTAAAAGCCATGCTACAAAATTCAGATAATGGACTGCAGGGAGTAAAATATTCCAACAAATACTAGAATTTCAGTTGTAAATGTAGAATAGTGTTTAGGCTTGCAGGGAAGGCCTTGCTCACCCTGACTGCACGCCACTAAATCAGTACACTCATTACTCTATGCCACATTGTTGCTTCTCAATATCTCGTTACAGAATGACACTCATTCTTGGAATTTATGAAGATGTTTGCATCACAGGCAAACAAAACCCCAGTGTTCCTCTCAACAGAGGTCATTTAATTTTTTGTCTTATATCTTTACTTTTGGAAGAAATGGTGGTTTTTTGATTTTCATTTCCAAATATTAGTACCCTTTCTGTTCAATTCATTGGAGTATTAATTTAACAAAGAACTACTGGTCTTTGTGAATATGAATAAAAGACAATTGCAAGTTACATACTGTACAGTATTTGTACTAGCATTGGCTTGAAAAGACACAAGGGGGCGCTGCTGCGAAATCAGACAGGTGTTCCCACTGGAAGCCTGAACGGTTCATGTTGTAGTGCGGCCATAACATCAACTGTCTAGGTTCCCAGAGTGGGGAACAACAATTATAAGTTACTATACCAAGCAGAACAGATACAGCACACGGTGTTGGTTGCTTTGCGTGCGTCATAGTAAGTCTGGTGACTATTTGGTCCATTAGGAGTGTTTTAGCTTTCATGGAGATTCCATCTATACTTTGCTATGCGAGTGAAGTTCCCGCAAAAATGAGGGCTTTGTCGTTGGTTGTATGCTTTTTGTACTGCCGATGCTGCTTCATTGGGATTGTTATACTTTCCTCTTACATTTGGTAAGAAATTAATACAAACCGTAGCCATCGTGAGTGGACAAGTGGCGAGACGCCGTGCTTAAATTGTGGCCAGTGGTTAACCACGGCATTGGCCACCACCAGGGGGCGCTTCACCCCTGGCCAACCTTTTAAATGGTGTTGGTATTTACGTTGTCTGACTTTACTTACGCACAAATTATGCTTTGATTTTCCATCCTCGCAATATTTTATGCTTGCCAATATTTTGACTTTATACTTAAAATTACAGCAATTGTTTCAATAATTTTTTAACTCCTCTCGTAATTATGACTTTATTCCTGTAATATTTTGACTTTATTCTCAACATTATAACCTTTTCCACAACCAAATTTTCCAAAAATGGTTAGATTACAACTTTTTTTCGCCTAATATTTACTTAATTTTTTAGTAAAAATTACTGCTCATTTTTAAATGTCTGCTGTTACCTTGTAAAGTGTATTTTTAGATCGTCCTGCGGCCCAATAAATCACTCGGACCGCACTTTGAACACCCCTGTTGTAAAGCAAGTTGTGTAACATTTATTTGAAGAGAAAACTAAATTAAAATAAATAAATGTTATGGTATTTAGAAAAATCAGAGAGCCATATGTGTTCATCAAAATCCACATCTGGCTCCCAAGCCATAGGTTTCCTACCCCTGTGTTAATCGACATGAACAGTTATGCAACCTCATACACCTGACCTGACACTCACCTCTGACCTATGTCTAGGGCGAAACTTGATTTGTAAAAAAAATACTGAAAATTGAATAGGTGGGAAGTATAATCACTGCAGGTTATTCATTTTATGATGTATTCAAACAAACATGTCATAATTATTTACTACTATTTCAAAAGAACAGTAGAACAGCTCCCACAGATTGATAAGCAGTTCGCCCACTCACATAGTGTTTTTTATACATAGAAGTGCAAAATTGGCTGCAAAACCCAGGGTGAGGTGGGCTGCTGTCCATGGCCACCATTCCACCCCTCTTTCCTCCACCAGTGCAACCTTGGAAAAACACAAATGAGCACTTTTTAATACGGCAATGAAATACTGTATACGGTTTAATTTCACAAAAACACAATCATTTGAATCATCATACCTTCTGGAGAAGACTTGTACTGTTGTCCACAGGCTCCGCACGTACTGATTGAGAGAGAACATTTTTTTAAACGTTTTTTTTGTTATTCTTTGCTAAATCTTGTTAAATCTATCACCGCTTTAAATGAAGAAAGTGGTTAAATGAGTTTTATTTTCAGTATGTATACATTTGATTACTTACTGTCCAGCCATTTGTAGTGTGCCTCTTTGAGAAACTCTTCTTTTGATACAATTGTTTGAAACCTTTTACATGGTACTGCAATGTTTGTATTGGCTATGTCTCCTTCCATGAGTATCACCACTGGGAATTTCTTTTTCAGGAGATCATTTGAAAGCTGCAGAAAACTATACAATTGCTTAAGACATCATTTGTAGTCGTACCCATAATTGTTATAAGATTAGTTCAGTTGATCAGACGGCTTCCTGCAGGTGCATTTCAAAAGGTCACTTGACTTTTAGACCAGTCCTTTATTGCCTCTGTCAACATTATTTTTTTGTATTCACTAACATTCAGTTCCAGGCGGTAACAAAATGTGACCATGCAAAGTAAGAAAGTGCTATAAAATGAATTAACCAATTTTTTATGTTCAACATTTTAAGTTTATTAATATACAAATGTTTGTTTTCAAGTGTGCAGAAGTAGGGGGTACATGGCTTCATGTCAAATGTCTGAAACGGTGCACACGCAACCACACGTTTGGCAACCAATGCAACTACAGTATGTATGTATGCATGCGAAAGTTAAAACTACAGTACTATTTAGAAAAATGACACACATTTCCTGGAAGACAACATCATTATTGTCGAACGTTTCAATTTGTTCGGAAGAGAGAAAAAGACAAAAAGAGCTACAGCTTCTCAAAAGAAGGGGGTTCCTTGAGTGGGGAAGCTTACTATTCAAAGCAGGCATACGATGGCTATAATGCCTGCAGGACATTTTAATATCGGCGCCTTCTAGCCAGCTGGAGAAATACAACATCAGTCCCTTAAGGAATAATAACGCTATAAATATACTGAATAGCAGTGTCAACAAAATGAATTATAATCACACAATGATTAGGAATAGCTATGTATTGTAACTATTACCTAGAGGGCTATAAAGATAAATTAGAAATATAAATCCCAGGCTCATTTGCATTACATAAGAATAATCTAGCTGTCTGGACATGTGCAAACTATGACTCACTGTGTGTGTGCAATTTTTAATGAGCTCAAGCTCACCTCAACTTGGATGGGCGGATTCAAATATCGACAGTATCAGCACAATGGTAGTATCAGTATGGGGTGGATACCACAGTAGTATGATATGATCCATATTTTTTGTAACCAACAAACTAAAGGAAAAATCATTCAATGATCTTGAAAAATGTATTTACTTATTGACATCCACCCCTACTGTTGAGGGCTGAAACCCATTCTCAGGAGTTTGTCTGCTGCTGTAATATCATTTTGATAGTTTAAAAAATATAATAATGAGAAAAATGATTAGGTTAGTATACTCTCAACCACTGTGTCAAATAGCAGACGATTTAATCAGACGTCTGTCTGTATTTGCATTGAATGTTTGAGACAGGGGGCTGGGCTGACATAGGCAGGAAATGTGTGATGACTGTGTGTGTGTGTGTGTGTTTGTCAGAAAGAAAGAATTTGTGTGTTTAGGGCGTGCTTCTTCTTGCATGACCACTTTTCGCTCCATTCTTTGCCAGTTTGGTCCTGCACCACCCTCATTTTCCAAGGTAAGCCTCAACCTAAAAGCTTTTTATACGCTACACATTATCGCTCTTATTGCATATTTTTGCATATCCTTTACCTAAATCCGTTTTTTTTTTTTCACATTACAAGTCAGCTGAGAAGTGACACAGCAGGACTGTGACTATCTAGTCTGATTTTTTGCTGCAATGCTGTCGCCACTTGTGAAATGTTTTCCTCTTCTTAATGCTCACATCAGGCAGCACTTCACCACTTCCCTGAAAGTAAGGGTGGGGGGTTTTGTGGTAAAAATCACCTAAATAGTGAGGGTCTCATATGCATTATGCACAGAAGAAACAGACATAAGGTTGTAGCCAGGCCTGAGGAACCCGACTCTACATCAGCTCCTCCCCCCCTTGCACCGTCGTCGCAGGTAGCTAGCCTTTCATCACAGCGGCTTCAGTTACAGTACCCCCCACATAAAAGGCATTCAGGCCGGGTGAGCACAAACTTCTCCAGGACCTCTCGACCAGATGCCTCAGAGGATGGAGCAAAAGTCAGACAGCGTCGTCCAGTTGAGTTGGCTCTTTCCTCTTGCTTGGAGTGGCCTTTTTCTTCCACTCTATTTCAGGCACTCAAATACTGAAATCAAGGATCAGGACACTTTGGTCACTGCAGTGGCATTAGCAATGCTAAATATCACTTTCAAGTTCTTGTCTATCTCTTGTGGCCGCAGCCTGAAGTCTCTATCGTGAACGTTTGACTTATATGTGCATTAGCGCTCCCCTGCTCCACCCTTGTTATGTTCATAATTACTCAACCCCACCACAGCAACGTGATAAGGTATCACCCAGCAAGAGCGTCTCATAACCACATAAGCAGTCTTTATGATGCACAGATTCCGAGGGCATTGAGGGAAACCAGCCTTCCTCCTGTGTCATACAGCAGCCATCGTTTGCACATGAGCATACAGTATGGCGACACTTTGCTGTGTGCAGTTACAATTTTGGTATACCAAGGAAATACTGTGTCAGTATTACTAATACCCGTACTGATACCAATACTGTTCATGTGAAATATTCAAGATTGATTCATGATTTTGTATTTAAATTGTAGATCGTGATTATCATCAGAATAAGACACAGGTCTAAGATTTTAAGCAAACAAAAACAAATACTGCAATATAAGAGATTGTAACAATGTCCACAAAATTCATACATTCATTTTCTGTACCGCTTATCCTCATTAGGGTCACGGGGATGCTGGAGCCTATCCCAGCAGACTTTGGGCGAGAGGCGGGGTACACCCTGGACTGGTCGCCAGTCAATCGCAGGGCACATATAGACAAACAACCAGTCACACTCACATTCATACCGATGGACAATTTAGAGTCACCAATTAACCTAACATGCATGTTTTTGGAATGTGGGAGACAACCGGAGTACCCGGAGAAAACCCACACACGCACAGGGAGAACATGCAAACTCCACACAGAGATGCCCAACGGAGATTTGAACCCAGGTCTTCCAGATCTCCTGACTGTGTGGCCAATGTGCTAACCACTCAGCCACCGTGCGGCCAAAAAATAATAAATCCACATGTCCACAAAATGTCCACAAAATAATAAATTAATTTCCTTACCCCACAGGTGTCAAACTCAAAACCCACATGGTTTTGTGTGGCCCGTGACACCCTGGAAATAATGCCGGTCAAAAAATTGTTTTGACCAAAAATTTGTACTGCATGCAGTTTAGAGCTGTCCTATCTGGTCTTTCAGCATGAACTGATGAAGCCTACTATGCATTTTTTTTAACCAATCCCGTTTTATTTTTAAAAAATAATTTTGAATATGATTTTTTAAATCTACATCTATCCATCCATTTTCTATACCGCTTATCCTCATTAGGGCCGCAGGTATGCTGGAGCCTATCCCATCTTACTTTACATATATTGTTTTTTTTTTTACCAGCATAGTGTGTGTGATTTTTGGTTTAGTGAAGAAAAAGTCTGTTAATTAAGTGCAAAAAAAACAGATTCACAATGCACCAATAGACAATTTTACCCAGCAATGGAGAAACGGATGTAGCTTGACCAACTTTTCTCATAGGACGTCAGCCTCTGCACACACTGCTACAAAATCTAAAACAAACTGTTAAGTTCTTGCTTGTGATTATCATGCAATTCCAGCGGGATATGTAAGATATTTTTTATGACACGCTTATTTGGTTTACTGTTAGACACGTATCAAACGGCGCACTTATTTTGAAGGCCGGAAGGATGTTCTGTGTGTGAGGACGTCTCTTTACGGCTGACGATCTATGTGCAAAAATAAACGCGTTTCTTATCTTTTTTCACTCAGAACCTTCACGTCGTCATCAAGCTTTGTAAAACACTCTTTACATTAGAGCGGTTAAACACAACACGTTGAAAATATACTCATCCAACCCGAGTCACACACACAACCGCACTAGCCTGCTAGCTTCCATTCGGGGAACGTGAACGGAAGCGGAGCTAAGAGGAGGTTCCGCCAACTTTCGCCGGTGTTTCTCGTCATTTCAACATTGGGGGGCGTGTCTTAGTGTGTGCACCAATTGCTAAGTTTCCGCCACAATTTAGCCGTCCGGCGGGTTTATCATTCCACACACGAACGTTCCCCCTCCTCGTAATGACAGCATTTCATTGAACGTTGCCAACTTCTGCTTTGAACAGTAAATTCCGTTGTTACTGGACAATTCCGCGATTCCGTAAACGCGGAAATCGTATGGGGCCTAGCGTAACGGTGAGAGGCGAAACGTCTTCGGTCTACTTTCCCACATTTCAGCCAAAGCTGCGGCCCTCTGGTGGCAACCATAACTGATGTGGTCCCTCGCGAAAAGGGTTCCCTTTTATTACATTCAACTGTTTGAGTAAATATCACCCATGCTGTAGTGACAAATGAAAAACCCAGAGTTGGCTCTCATTTAAATCCTTTGGATGTTTTTCTCCCCAAGGGCCGCTGTTTTTCTATAGTCAGTTATTTAAGCACAAAGAGTTATCTATAAAATTGGTCTTATCCCGCTTTGACATTGACACCTCGCGTGGTATCGATACCATCCGTATGTGGATCAAACCACGCACACCTAGCGTGTAGGTGTGACTTGCTTGAGGGCCCACTCGGTGTTGTGTTGCACAAAGGCCATGTTGCGTCAAGCCTTTTAGCAGCAACACAATCCCCCTCGGCCGAGTCTTAGGTAATGCCTGTCATCAGTCTTCCTGTTCACTTACTGAGAAGTCACCATCTGGTTGTGATCATTTGGGAATGTTGTAAAGATAGTTTGCTTTCACTTCTCCTTTTTGCAGGTTCAGGAAGCATCACGGATGTATGCACATATCCTCCTCAATCTTGTTCTTGTTGAAAATGTTGAAATGACACTGATGGTTTCTCCCCATGCAGCATGCTTCCCTTCCAGGCCGCGGCGGGTCAGTTCGGTCCAGAGGTCCGTGAGCCGGGTCTGCGCGCGTGGAGGGTGGAGAAGATGAAGGCGGTGCCTTTGCTTTCTTCAGAAGTGGGAGCTTTTTATAACGGTGACTCCTACCTGGTGCTGGAGAACCGTGGTGAGCTGGGAGCCGACCTCCACATGTGGATAGGTGAGATGAGACATTTCTTTGAGAAATGCACGAGGACAGTCACAAGTGGCTGTTGTTTCCAGCATGTGTCCAACCTACTTTGTTGCTCTTGCAGGTGAGAAGTCATCCCGGGACGAGCAGGTGGCATGTGCCATGCTGGCCACCCAGCTGGACAACTTCCTGGGTGGAGATCCCATCCAGCACAGGCATGTCCAAGGCTATGAGTCCCCTGAGTTCATGGCGCTCTTCCCCAGAGGGGTCAGCTACAAGGTCTGACCTATAGCACCAATTGCACCAATTGACCTGAGCTACTGAGATAGTCTTGTTAAAGGGGAGCCTCTCGTCACAGGATGGAGGAGTGGAATCGGGCTTCAGGAAGTCTCAGGACTCCGGGACGGTGCGGCGCTTGTACCAAATTAAAGGGAAACGCAACATCCGTGCCAAGGAGGTGGATCTGTCCTGGAAGAGCTTCAACAAAGGAGACTGCTTCATCCTGGACCTTGGAGAGGTGATGACGTACTCCAAAAAACAGCATGTGACCCCAAATGTGTCTAAGACAGGGGTGGGAAAACTTTTTGACTCGCGGGCCATATTGGCTTAAAACAATTTGGCAGAGGGGTTGTCTATATATACAGCAGATGGACTCAACGGTGCAATGCAATAACACAACACATCGACAGCAAGTTAATGTATCACATAAATCAACTACTGCTACTATGTGGGTAATAAACAACAACAACAACAACAAAGTAATAAACATAACACACAACTTCAACTGTTAGTTACAAGTGGTCGCAGGGCATGCTGGGTAGTGCTTGTTTAATTCCTTGATGACCTCCTGAACATCTTTTGCAAAATTTGTAAAAATGCGACAAACATGGCCCGTTTAATAGATTCTTGCATTTTTCCCACGCCCAGGTGATTGTGTCCTGGACTGGATCTCAGGCCAATGTCTTTGAAAAGCAGAAAGTGCGGGAGATCGCCTCGCTGATTCGTGACACGGACAGACATGGCAAAGCTCGCATTGTGGACACATGCGAAGGGGAGGAGCCTGAGGAAATGCTGAAGGTACACAGCACTGTCTGATGTGTGCGGCCAGTGTACTTTCTCACTCTTATTTAAAGCTTGAATGCTGTTTGGTTTGTGGAGCAGGTCCTGGGACAGAAGCCTGAGTTGGCTGAAAGTTCACCGGAGGAGGACAGCAAAGCGGATGCATCCAATGCGGCCTCCCTCTACAAGGTTTTGAAAAACAATCTCTCTTTGAAGTATAAATCAAGGGTAAACCCTTCTTCCACGCAGGTGTCCGATGCGACCGGCTCCATGTCGTTGACCAAAGTTGAGGGTAAGAGCCCGTTTGCCAAAGAGCTGCTGCTTTGCGACGACTGCTTCATTCTGGACAACGGCGCCAATGGAAAGATCTTTGTGTGGAAAGGTGATCACTTGGCCTTGAATGTGTCATTTTTTGTAACGGTTCTTTTCATTGGTCCTAATTGCTGTAATGCTGATGTTGAGGTTCGGGGGCCAACGCTCAGGAGAAAAAAGTGGCTCTGCAGATGGCGGACAACTTCATTGAGAAGATGAACTATCCCAGGATGAAAACACAGGTGCAACAACACACTCCCATTCTGTTGGGTTCACACTTGTCATTTTTGGTCCTGTTAAAATGGATTAGAGTCCAAATGGTCAAATGGACCAACAGGAACGGACCTAACAGGCAGCACTGAGATCGCCTGAGAGAATGGTCTCGGCCAGCCAGCCAGCACTCTCTACAGTGGTCTTGAGTGAGGCAACACACCGGATATGATGTCGCCAAATGTGAGCTTAGGAACACCCAACAGAAAGATGTCTAAAAAGCCTCACGAAAGTAGCTAAATGTAAGCTGAGAAGCGTAAATACACTACTGAAAACATACCTGGCATTTTTCAACAAAGCGCTCGTGTTGATCAGTACAGTTCGATGATGTCGTCATAAGCGTTGTCTCCTTGCAGGAACTTGTTATGTCTCAGCTGGTAGAAAATCCACAATAGAAGACAAAGTCCTGTAAGTGTACGTGACCCGGACGATGTTGCTTTGAGTGCACAAGGTCATCAAACAATGTACACGTCACATATGTTGTCCGTATATGCATATGCCTAAATGAAAACAGAATTTGGTCTGCTGACAAAAATACAAGCGTGAACGCAAACCAAACTACACGCGTGACCACAAAGAATCTTTATTTGGTCCCCCTTAGCAAAAATATGTTTATTCAAGACTTCTAGGAGTATACTTATTTCATACTAAAACGGAGGAAATATACTTGAAGAGTACTTTTTATAAACTACATTTTACATACAGTATTTAAGAATAGCACAGTGAAGTGCACTTGTCTTATAATTAAATGTATAATCTAAGACTAAGAATGTAAACACTAAGACGTACACCTATATGTTTTTGGAATGTTAGAAAATATATCTAACTTGTTTCCCACATTCTGTCTTGTGATTTTATAAATGCATCCCACTCATGTGTACAAACAGTATGAGTAAACTTTTAGGAGTATATTTCACGTAAGCTACAAGTAATATGCCAAGCAAACTTAAAGTATAATAACAAGTAAACTGGTAAAATAACCAACAATTTAAAGGTATCAAATATACTATAAAACCTACAAAGAGTGACTTGAAGTAAATACCTAGTACAATGGCAGTTTATAGATAACTGTACCTATGACATACTTCAAGTACTGTATACATGAGGGCTATACATAACAAATGCCAGCCAGTGCGGCCGTGCAAGCACACATCAGAAAACCTGCCTAGCCCCAATGATTAACGCTCTTTTCTCGCATTTCAAAGGATGTGTGCTCACACCCTGGCGCATGTGGAATCACAGGCGTGTCAAATTTAAAAGGAAATACAGTACATGTGGAAATATAAAGAGAATCAATATCTTCAATATCCTTCTGCCAGGGTGACTAGTCCCATCCAGACTGTTACTGCTTCTGTCAGCAGCTGCGACATGGGCTCCATCATGTAAGATATGTGTCAAACTCGTGCCAAGGAGGGCCGAGACACTGCAGGTTTTCTGCCCAACCAGTTTCTCCAGCAGGTGTTGAAGAATGAGCTCCTTCCCTCAAATTGAAAGAGGTGTTGATCATTAAAATCACCGGCTTTAATGACATTAGTTTAGTGAGCGCTACAATTAAACATAGCTACTACATAGTCACTGCAAGCAGGAATCATGTGATCAGGTATTGACTAGCCATACCTTCAGTGAACTGACATTGCTTTTCCCAGTTAGCGTCTGGCATCCGGTAAATGCAAAGAGGAAAAGCAAATGGAAAAGACAAAATGGAATTACAATATGACTACATTTGTATATTTTGTATTATTGATTCTATAACCACATGTATTTCCTTTTCATTTTGGCATTCCAGTGATTCCTTAGGCAGATAATGTAAAAAAGATTATTTAAAATATGTATGTATGTATATGTATGCATATATATGTGTGTGTGTGTGTGTATATATTATATATATATATTATATATATATGTGTGTGTGTGTAAATATATATATATATATATATATATATATATATAATTATTATTATAATATAATCTTTTTGCTACACTGGATGACTTTTGCTACAGTATTTTGATTGATATGTAAAGCTTTGCTGACCTACCAGTAGCCCTCACCTTTTTTGTGTAAAGAAATGATTTCCTTCTTAGATTTTGTGACATTTCTCTTCCATGGGGAGCCATTGCTGACGGCATGAAATGGGAAGGACTTTTCTTTAAGTAATGCCCTTTTATAGTCACCTTGTCTGCTGGACAAATGAATCATTTGACTCACCTCCGGTTGAATGCCAGTAAATTACAATTTTAAGTGTGGCTTTTCTCTATAATTGGGGTGTACTCATTTTTGCAACATGGGCTTGAATGAATTTGTTAGGAAAATGACTTTTTTGTGTGTCCAAATTAACAAATCTTGTTTGCAATCTATGGCCCACATTTGTGGGAGTATTTTGTAGTATAGTATCCCATAGAGGTAGCATGTTGGCCTCACAGTCAGGAGGTTCTGGGTTTGAATCTCCGTTGGCCATCTCTGTGTGCACTTTGCATGTTCTCCCCGTGCATGCGTGGGTTTTCCCCGGGTACTCCGGTTTCCTCCCACATTCCAAAAGCATGCATGTTAGGCTAATTGGCGACTCTAAATTGTCCATAGGTATGAATGTGAGAGTGACTGGTTGTTTGTCTTTGTTTGTCTATATGTGCCCTGCGATTGACTGGAGACCAGTCCAGGGTGTACCCCGCCTCCCGCCCAAAGTCAGCTGGGATAGGGTCCAGCATACCCATGACCCTAATGAGGATAAGCTGTATAGAAAATGAATAAATATCTCATAGAAAATGTTTTCTTACACTGTATATGGTATACACTGTATGTACCAAATACATTGATAGTATCTAGATTAGTGTGCATGTTGTACACTTTAAAGTTTACTTTTACAAGCTTAAAACTTTAAAAGTATACTTAAAATATACTTTTATAATCATAAAATGTTCCACTTTAGGCCAAAAAAGTATTGGTACTTTCTAGTGCACTAAAGGTACATGGTCTGTAGTATACTTATACTGAAGTATACTTCATAAAATGAACTCTTAAGTATACTCCTTTTTGCTAAGGGCTAGACCAGATAGTCATCGTCTAAAAGTGTGAACACACCCGTTGTTGCCTCCTTCAGGCTCCTGCTGAGTAAATGCTGTCTAGTCTGTGGCAGCGTTACCACCCGATCCTGCATGTTTTTTTTATGATCACTTGCACACTTGAGCTAGAGAGATGTGGCTGCTAGTTTTCTTTGTTGCTCTTGTGCTTCAGGTGGAGATCTTGCCTCAGGAGAAGGAGACCGTCATGTTCAAACAATTTTTCAAATGTTGGAACTAACACAAAATAAAATCTTACATTCTCATTTTTGTACTCACATTGACAAATCTGTATGTAAAGGTACTGTATGCAAAGTACTGATGCTCTGTGTTGGCGTGTGATACCACTTTCATAAATGAATACAAACATGTGAAACTGAAGTAAGTTTTTGGCTTAATTTTTTGTTTTGGTTTCTTGTCAGGGTCATGCATTTATTGTTACCACGGCAGCATCAATACAAGCAACACAAACGAATGTGATACGATGATTCATGGACATGATGAAGGAATTTGACCTTTGAACCAGGGCAATTGCGTGGCAAAATAGCATCAGGTTTAAGCTTTGTGGACATTATATCACACTTACTCACAGTATAAGTCAAAAGTTTAGACACACTGCCATGCTATTAAATGGCGGCACACTGAGAGCGTAGTGGAGCTCTTTGCATCCATGAATTACAAGGTGGCAAGGTTTAGCTACTAACATTGGCTATCATTGAATGTGTATTCAGTCATAACCACACAATGACTCCAAATTGCTGGTATTGCCCCCCCCCCCCAAAAAAAAAGAGCAATATTACTAACTTTCTAAGCCAAGTAGAGCCATTGTAAACACACAGTGTGCGTCACAGTCAGGTATAGGCCGAGATGTATTGTCACTGCTGTAAAATTGAGGGTCGCGCAGTGTGTGAACGTGCCAGCAGAATAAAGGCAGCCTGGCTGGCTGCTATCATGTCCCATAAAAAGAAAGTCCAAAGGTCAGGCCAATGCAGAGAGAATCAAAAAGGTTGGACAGGAGGAGGAGGTTTACCAGTCTTTTTTCCGCTTGCAGAGCTTCACCTCTACTCCCTCCGACTTCAGGTAATCATCATTGTTATCATTGTACATGACTGTGTTTCTGATGGGATTACATTTGTCTTGACTTCATTTTCGGCATTATTATTTTTATTTTATGGTGGTGTTTTGTAAAGAATATAAGTTACTTATAATACTTACACTTTACAGACTGATTACAGGTTAATACTAAGTACTCTATACTAATGCTGCACAGAGCAATGATTCTCAAACCTTATACCTTAATGTACCACTTAAAAAAATATTTTCAAGGAACCACCACTTGCCATCACGACTTAGTTTTTAGTAAATGGACTTTTGGCGTTATCATTGGTTATGGTTTATTTGTTTTAAACATGCTGAATAAGTTTCATTGAGACGCATCACATTTACAATTGCAGCGCTCAGCATGTTTGAAAAGGAGCAGGAAGAAGCAGAACTTATTTAATTCTAGTCATAATACTGTAAATGCAATTAGTTACGTAATACAAAAATATTTACGTACATATAATAAAGTACAAATAACTATATTAAGATAAAAAAAGACATGGTAGATAGTATAATATACTGTATAAATCACACAAAGTTGAAAAAAATATCACAACAGAAACATTAAAATGTTTTTGTCTGTAAAATGAAAAGTAATTGAGAACATAGACTAAACAATCATGTATTACATATGTATAGATGTTAACAGAAATTTATTTTTAAGATACTGACTAGTTGGGGCTCTTGTACCGCCGGTGGTTCTTATGCCACAGTTTGATCATTTATGGCACAGGTTATGTGTCAAAACATTCATCAACGAGGGCCGCATACTGAAAAATCAAAGGATATCATTCATTCATTTTCTATACCGCTTATCCTCATTAGGGTTGCGGAGATGCTGGAACCTATCCCAGCAGACTTTGGGCGAGAGGCAGGGTACACCCTGGACTGGTCACCAGTCAATCGCAGGGCACATGTAGACAAACAACACTCACATTCGCACTCTAACGGACAATTTAGAGTCACCAATTAACCTAACATGCATGTTTTTGGAATGTGGGAGGAAACCGGAGTACCCGGAGAAAACCCACACACGCACGGGGAGAACATGCAACCTCCACACAGAGATGCCCAATGGAGATTTGAACCCAGGTCTTCCAGATCTCCTGACTGTGTGACCAATGTGCTAACCACTCAGCCACCGTGCGGCCCAATCAAAGGATATAATATACATATACATTTTAAAGTTATAATATATAGTATATTTTAAAAAGGCTAAAAAGACTGGTTTATATATTGTGTGTGTGAGTGTATTGAATCCATCTTTTTGCTTTTTGGCCTTGGCCCACAATTTCAACATCCCTGGCATGGATGCTTTGGTGGCATTTCTTTACAATTTGGGGCTACTTGGACCAGTATAAGTATTCTTCATAATGTATGTTCAAATATATTGAATATAACAACAATGTGGCTTCCATACTTGTGTTTTAACTCTCCTTACATTGATTAATATGATTTGTAAAGTTTTTTTTAATTAAATATTATTTTACCAGGATTAAATCTTAAATCAGAATGAATACTATGTTGTTGGATGCAGGAGTGTGGAGACTTGAATGGAGATGAAGAGCATTCTGAAATCAGAAAGAAGTAAGTTTCCATTCAGTCATTGTTGGATAACTCACAACCTTTGACCTCAGTGTGGCGCAGATGAAATGGCACTTGTAGTGTTGACATTGTATTGTAAAGTAAATAAATGATGTGACTGGGCACCTGCAGAGATGAGCTTGCTGCTGAAGGTGGAGGATTACAACACCAAGCAGAGCAGCTCAATTGGGGCCCTGCGTTGGAACCTCCCTGAGGAGAGCATCCAGGTCCACAGCTCGGCCCCCAGCGGACCTTTCAACAGCTCTAACCTCACCGGACAGTCACAAGTGAGTCGCTCAACTAGACTGCAAGCCAATGTCCACACTAACAAAGTACTTATTGTATGGATATGTCTTTGATAGCACCAGCAACACTCTCGCCAGAGCAGCCTGAAGGATCTGCGCAGCCTGCAGGAATGTGTGCAGTTCATCCAATACTGGAAGGAGCAAGTGGAGCAGGTTTGCAAGGTAGAACCCAACACACTTTTATGAAAGGTTAACACATCTGTTAGCGCTGTTATGGGAAACAGGCCTTTCCAGATGGTAAAGGCCTGCATGTGCTGTTCCAGCACGGTGGTGGCAATGAAGATGAGGGAAGCAGCAAACGGCAAGCCCAGAGGTCAGACTCACGCGCCGAGCGCAGTCTGGAGGAGAGCAGAAAGCTCATCTTGGAGTGGGCCAATGAGCTCCGTCATGTGGACAAGGTCAGTTGGCGAAATCAATGACGGGCAGCATCTTTAAATACAAAGGGTCTCACATGCCAAATGCACGTCTTCAGTTCCTGAAGGAGAAACCCTGTACTACTGAGAGCAAAGAGCATGAGAAAGACTTGAATGTTAATGAGCAAGCACAGCTAAGGATGATGGAGTGGGCCAAGGAGCTGCAGAAGGTCTCAGAGGTGAGGAGAAACCTGCACTTTGCTCTTAGGAAGCACTTCACCGACGCACTTTGGTGAGTCACGGTTTTCACTTGCAGAGCTGCGGCGTACCAAGTGACGAGCTGGGCAAAGTGCTGCGCCTGCTGGGCCTGAAAAAGAAACGTCTCGTCAGCCTGCTGCCTCTCCTGGAGTTCATCACATGGTCGCTCCTAAAGGAAGACAGCGTGGTGAGTGGCTGCACGTGGCAAGAAAACCCCGCAGTTGTAATATGGGAAACTAAGGAAGGAGGTCAGCTAATTACAAGCGATAAAATCATAAAGCAATAAAAGCAATATTTGGTTTATAGTCAAGATGAGGCAAAGTCAAGCTGATACGTGACGTGGTATGGGAGCTTTATGAAAGCACTTTATGTAACATCTACCTGCTTGTGCGTGTAAGAGTGCCATAAATCAGATGGGTCACTGTTTATATAACCATCTCTTCCTTATAACTTGTCATTAGAAGTGACTTGAAATGCTCATAATCTCTATAAAGAAAGGTCAATACCATGTATTTATTTTCCTTAACTTTATTTGATTTTTGGCAAATATTTGAATGGTGCATTATTGCTCTCGTAAAGACGGTTTCTGTGCTGCCTGGCCGTCTTTTACAATTTTGTGTCCTACATAAGGAAACAGGACAATAACGGCTGTTTTTATTTTTTTATTCCCAGGGGATGATCCCACAGTTATGGTTAATGGTAAAGCAGCGCACGTGGAAAGCAGGAACTTCAAGATACATCCCCAACTCAGGTAGTAATGGTGGGCAATGACATACATTTGAATCTGATACCAAGTAAATGTGGCTGCAGTATCACTAATATTGATACATTTTACTGACATTTCCCAATGATTTGGTGATTTTTGCCTTTGATTTGTTGATGATGATTATAATCAAAATAGGCAAAATTATCCATTCATTTTCTATGGCGCTTATCCTCATTAGGGTATGCTGGAGCCTATCCCAGCAGACTTTGGGCGAGAGGCGGGGTACACCCT
This sequence comes from Oostethus manadensis, assembly GCA_024372805.1. Classification (NCBI taxonomy): domain Eukaryota; kingdom Metazoa; phylum Chordata; class Actinopteri; order Syngnathiformes; family Syngnathidae; genus Oostethus; species Oostethus manadensis. The sequence continues at coordinate 1,427,102 of QODF01000027.1, read as the reverse complement.
GGACTGGTTGCCAGTCAATCACAGGGCACATATCGACAAACAACCATCCACACTCACATTCATACCTATGGACAATTTGGGGACCCCAGTTAACCTAACATGCATGTTTTTGAAACGTGGGAGGAAACCGGAGTACCCGGAGAAAACCCACACACGCAAGGGGAGCGCATGCAAACTCCACACAGTCTGTAAGACATGCTAACTACTCGATGTAATGTAACTACATCGACAAAATAGTTATTAGTTAAATACAAAATAGTTAAATACAGTTATTCCCTTTTATTACATTTGAGCAAAATGAACTCAAAAGGCCTATAACAAAAATAACTAAACAAAAACTACTACCTGATTGCATGTAAATCCTTTGTTTTTTGCCCTCAAAGCTCTCCTGTGTTCATTGACTTATTCACACACACATATACAGTAAAATAAATAAACATAAAACAGAACTGAACGCTGGTATCGGTATCACATGGGTACTAGTTTACTACGTCCTTGGACACGGGGAACCTGGGGGCAAAAAGTAATTAATTAAAAAAGAATTTGAATGAAAGCCAGTAGTAGTTTTTTCTTTAGTTTACTTATTTTGCACCACTGACTTTATTTCTTTCTTAAACAATTGTAAGTAATGAGATGGAATAGTTGCATTATTTTGTTTATATTTTTACATGGTCGTGTATAGTCATATTAAATACCGTAAATTGTACACAAATAACTGTGTTTATTATTTTGTTTGCGTATCGATCTGATACCAATACTAGCCTGGTATAGATAATATCGCTATTAGGATCAATCCGCACACCTCTTTGATTGGACCTCTGCCTCAACACCACCACCTAATCTGGCATCCTGATTTGGTTTATGATATGGCAATTTGGTCTCATGTGTCAATACCTGATGTTTGTGTCTGCTTTCAGTTTGGAATTGGATCCGCAGTGCGGCAGGTGAGGTCAACACAAATACAAAAGAATGTGTGTGTGAAATGTGAGACAACTAACAGACTTCACTTTAACAGCTGATGTGATTCTGGACCCCATGACCAACCACCCATGGCTGACCCTGTCCGAGGACCAGCGTAAAGTCCAGGAGGGTCTGTCGGAAGCCAACCTGCCGTACAGCTTGCAGCGCTTCGACAGCTGGGCCTGCGTGCTGGCCTGGGAGGGCTACGGCCGAGGGCGCCACTACTGGGAGGTAGATATCGCCAACAACGGCTATTGGCGACTCGGACTGACCACGGTCAACTCCAAGCGCCACGGCCGCTTCCCCATGACCCCAAAGACGGGCTACTGGTGCCTCTGGCGCAGCACCCACCAGTTCTACGCCTGCACCAAGCCTGAGACGCCACTGCCCGTTGGCCTGGTGCCGCGGCGGATGGGGGTCTACCTCGATTACGAAGAAGGACAGATCTCCTTTTACAACGCCGAAACAAAGTCCCACATCTACACCTTCACAGAGAACTTCAAGGAGAAGGTGTACCCGCTCTTTGCGCCTCTAGATGGCCGTACTCTCATGACCATCATCCCGCCGCACAACATCTAAACAACTCCTGGACCTTCTAATTCGTACGAGATTAAAACAACACAAAAAGTCTCTGTCTGGCTGTAAAACAAAGCGTTTGACAGATCATGCTCACAATGAGTCATCAAGGAGATCTTAAAGCACCTGATATTGCCAATAACTGTCTGAACTCTGCACGTTGCACTATATACACATGCACATACAGTACAGTAGTTTTCCTTTTTATCACCAATCTTTCTTCCTTCCTCCCAGAATGTCTATATTATTTGTATTTAAAGATCACATTTACAGTATACGATTAACAACATTTGCATGTACTTTACAGTGAACTTGCATAAAATAGCCAAATATATAACGGTTTTATGTCAATGTCTCTTTTTTCCAACTTTTGAAAGAAAATAAGCGAATTGGCGTTGCCCTACAGGAAAGTGCAATATTTTGTTTAAAGTTTAAATGTGTGTACATGTATATATATGTACTGTGTACTGTGCTTTAATACCAATGGGTTTGTCTTTGAATAGAATGAAGTGTACAATTCAAATATAATAAAGCTTATTTGAACAATGCTGTGTGACAAATGCTTTGTATGATCCTTAGTCACAAAACCATTGTGACATTTCAAGCTCATTCAGGGCATGCCAGTAATTCCACACACTAGCTACAGATATACATTTAACATTCTATTGCATATTATCTCCATGTTCCGAATGTGGCCCACCCGCAAAGAAATGGGTGGGCTGATCGACCTAAATATATTAATGGTAGCATCAGTATCAGATCAATACTAGCAGGATGTTATCACTATTTGTCAGTTCTCTTCTATTTATTTTGCCACAAACATCAGTGTATTTTCTTGTATTGTTCATATTGCTACATTGTTGACATTTTCATATCCATATACTGTATTGTAATATTGTTTACAACGTAAGTTAAGTAAGTCTTTGGAGACAGGAGGTCTTGGGTGGCAAAAAAAACAAAAACGGCAAAGGATTTGAATTACAGCCAAAAGCAGTTATTGACTTTATTCTTGCTCGATTGTATGTAATCAACTGCAAAAATATTTATTCCATTATTTTGTTCTTGATACATTGTCTTACCATGTTGTATTCATGCGGTGTATTGTTAAATTGTTACCACAAAAATAAAAATAGAAAAGAATGCCTTTTATTGTAAGTTTAAACAAATACAAGGATATTTTAAGCAAATCCTTCCATATGATTAAATAATAGTTTAGGAAAGATTTATCACACTAATGACGTGATTTGTTTTTGAGTATGAGTAGCCATATGATATTGCACTGTATTTTCAGTCAAATTTTATACAGCATTTTCACATTTTATGGAACAAAAATGAACAAATAAAAGTTATTTGTTTTGCTCAAAATATTCGTCCTGTGTTTTACTCTGATTATAATCACGATCAACAAATTAATGGTATTGTTATTGGCAAACGACACAATCATTAGTGAGCCTGAAAAAAAAATCAAGTCAAATGTACCTGCAATTCTGGCTTTGGCCTGTAGAGGTCAGTGCAGGTTGAAGAAAGCTCAAGGCCTGCAGAACAAGTCTTAACACCCTAAACAAATGTAAACCACGACTATTAGGGTTTGTGTTTACTAATATGAAGTGGAATACACCCCATAATTTGTATATTATGAGCACGTTTGTCATGGTCGGAGTTCACATTGAAAGTAAAGCACCAACCGCCAGAATGGGGAAGCACAGCAGTGGCAAATGTTGCAGCTTTTTCCTGCTTCCGGTTCGGCGGTAGACTAAAAGAGAGCGAGAGAGAGCAGAATGTTACATCTTCACAATTTTCAGTCGCAAAAAGTAGCGTTTCTTCTTAGCAACAAGAGGAATAACACTCTGTCAGGAGAGAACATGTAAGTTCGGTGGCGCGTGAAGGGCTCTTTATTGATCGTTTGAGTTATTGACGCTGTCGGCTCACGTGATTCTATTGTTACGGTTGCCTGCAGGCTCAGCTTCAGGCTTGCCTACACCTTCTCCTACAACCTGCTGCAGTTCTGTGGACACACGTGGATACTGACTAACAGCATCATCAGGTTTTTCACATTTGGCCAAGGTCCGCTCCAAAGAATCAGATCAGGGGCGTTCCAAGTGGGGTTTCTTGCCACTTTCGCGCATCCCGTCATGATGAACATGTACCTCTAGACTTGGCTGCCAAAATAGTGAAGGGTAACAATTGTTCCCTTTGTCGTTGATGCTAGAAAGCTGAGATGTCTCTTCAACGTAGCAGATCCTCCCCGCGCTGTGTTTTAATGAGTGTGTTTATTGAAGAACGCACGTGGCGAGACTAAGCAGCATTTTGATATTGGTCATGTTTGCCAGCACAGATGCCGTGGCAGACACTTTTTACGCCGTTGGGCTTGTCATGAGCCTCTGCCAGCTGCTCTCCATCTTGGAGCTTTTCCACATTGCAGATGGGATCGAGGAGGCCCAACTACTCCCACGCCTCGTCCAAGTGGGCACACGTTCTTCCGCTAAATCGCTCACACTGGCTGCAGTGATGTTCTTTCACGATGGCGTTGACGCTTTGTGCAGGTTTTGGAAAAGAACCTCCTGCTCATCATGCTCATCCTGTTGGAGGAGTTTCGGAGCAAACCAGTCGTGTGTGTGCAGCTCTTTTTATGGAACATTCTGGACCTGCTCAGGTGCGCTGGGTTAATTCTGTCCATGAAAAGTAGGTCGATATTAGCTGTCAAAACTGCTGTTTGAAATCAGGTACCCTCATGAAGTGCTATGTGCGATGGACACCCCCTCCACTGCCATGCTGTGGGCCCGGTACACTCTGTGGATCCCTGTGTACGTCCTGTCAGTCATTACTGAAGGTGACACGTGTTTTTGTTGATTTTCATTCTTTGAGGCAATTGTGTCACGTAAGGAGTGAAGGCAGTGTGTGTGTGTGTGTGTGTGTGTGTGTGTGTGTGTGTGTGTCAAGAGTGTAAGAAAGGCTCAATCAAAACAAGAACGTGTAGTAATTTAAACAAAAATGAATGTTCATTCCTTTTACACCTTTGCTGACGTAGTCCTCTCGTCTTCCTCCAGGGGTCACTATATACCACGCAATGCTCGACATGGAGCATCAAGCCTCCCCCACGCAGAATTCCACGGATTCTTCACCTAGCCAACATCCGTTTGTCCTCAAAACTTCCCTGCCTCTTCTTGCTGTTGGTAGGATAACCCTGGACTCAACATAAAATGGGGCTGGGGGGACGTAATGGTGCATCTTTGAACCCGTCAGTTATTATAATTTGCTGTTGTTAGGAGCGTCTTTCACAGTCTGGCAGTCGCTGAAGGAAAGACAATATCAGCTGGAGAGGTGGACCAAGAAAACAAAAAGGAAGTGAAGAACTAAGGATACAACACAGATGCAAGTGTTGTTTTATTTAGACATCGCTGTGCTTGTTTCTGTTGTGGACTACCAGCCATATGCCCTGGTCCACACTGACTTCTTCTTGAACTCAGGAGAACACCTCAGGGCCAAGAGAGCAGCTGAAAAGAAGGTGGACAACTTTAACAAGCTTATCACAAAGTGTTTGTATTTTTGCACTATAATTAACATTTGTCTGAAAAACATTTAGTGGTTTTATTTTCCACAAATAGAATAGTATACACAACAGTGTGATCACCACCTCATTTCTGCAAATATTTCATTGTATCTTTTCATGGGCCAACAGAAAAAAAAACGACACATTAATACAATGTAAAGTAGTCAGTGTACAGCTTGGATGACTGTAAATTAGCTGTCCCCTTAAAATAAGATGTAGCTTTTAACGTCTACGTTGCTGGCAACAAAAATGAGTACACCCCTCATGAATGTCCACATTGTGCCCAAAGTGGGAATATTTAGTGTGGATACCATTGTTTTCCAACAGACTTAATTCTCCTCGGAATGGTGTCCACATGTTGCCTCTGATGTCCTCTTTGGCCTCCATGACATCACAGAACTGTTGGATGTTTAGACACCCTTCACCCCTCCACCTTCCATCTGAGAATGCCCAACACTGAACAACAATTGGGTTTATGTCTGTCACCTTTACCCTCAGCTTCCTTAGCAAAGCAGTGCTCCCCGAAGAGATGTTTGGGGTCTTTATCATGCTGGAATACTGCCCTGATGCCCAGTTTCCAAAGGGTGAGCATCACACTCTGCTACAGTATGTCACAATACATGTTGGTGCTCGCCAGTGCCGGCAGCTCTCATGCAGCCCAGTGTCATCACACACCCACTACCATGCTTGATTGTAGGAAAGACACACATTCTTGACATCTGAACCATTAAGGTTTGTCTGATGTCTTTCTTTGAGCTCATCAGACAACAGGACATGGTTCCACTAATCCATGTCCTTAGCAGGCTTTCTGGTGCATCATCCAAGACCAATTTGATTTAGTGGGCAGCATACGATCTGAGCACTGACCAACTGACCCCTTCGTTCTCTGCAGCAATGATGGCAGCTCTTTTACAAACACAACCTGTGGACAGGACGGCAAGTATGTGCACTCTAATTGGCAGTTTTGACCCTGAGGAGAAAATATGGCTAACTGGGCCCAATTTATACAGTTTAACATACAGGTGTACTCACTTTTGTTGCCAGTGGTTTAGACATTAATGGTTGCGTGTTAAATTATTGAGTGGACAGCAATTGTACACTATTATCCACACTGTACACTGCTTATTTTACATTAAAATTACATTTTAAGGGTTGCCTTAGTGTTCTCTTATGAAAAAATATATGCAGAAATTTGGAATGGTGTACTCCCTTTTGTGACATACTGTTTAAAAAATTGGTTCTTAATGATAGTGAGTAGAAAGCACCGCATATCACCTTTGGCTGTGTTGATGGTTGAGCTTGATAGACTTTGTTCAGGTCCCTCTGTGATGCTGAGAAGCCACTCTATGAACTAACCCACATGGATGCAAAAATATTTTATATCTATATTTATAACTGAGTAGCTTTAACATGGCAACAAGCTAAGGGTGCTGGTGATAATGACCTTGTGCGACTGGCAGCTCCATGGTTCTTTTTTGAGAAGCAGTGGCAGGCTTTGCGACAGTCCCAGCAGGCATTGGGGCAGGGTGTGCTCTGTCAGCGACTCCTCACCATACAGATCGTGCGGGAGGGCAGCGGGCTTGGACACAGGTTGCCAGGGGAACCACTGGGTTCTAATGCCAAGCAGGAGGGGCATGCAGTGATCACCCCAGGAAATGACGGCGGCGACAAACACTTGAAACAGGAAGTCTGTGGCCTGTGGAACATACAATTTGGATAAAATACAGTAAATGGGTGTATTTTCGCACAAACAGACACAGATAGATGTCAAACACACCACTTTGATGTCTGCACACGTGACAGATGTGGAGCCATAGGCAACATTTCGAATGAGTCCCATCAGCTCCAGCAGCCACTCCATTCGTTTGCCTACACCTGGAACGCAGCAAGCCATAGAGAGAAGAAAAACATATTTTGACGCCCTATTGTGGGCAAAGGTTTTACAGCATAACTTTCCTTTCTTGAATGGCTTTAAAAAAAAAAGTGACCTGTGTGAACACTGGCAGCCAGGCGACACTGGTACAAAGTATGCACAAGAATCCAGCCCACTCGGTCACTTGGCCAACCACGAAGCACACTGGTGATGATGTCGTTGAGCCCAAGGAGGGGAATTCTGCCCTGGGATACCAGGTAAGCCAAGACAAAGCAGGTTTTCTCCATCTGAGCCTAAAAAAAAGCCCAACCGTAACATTAAGTTTAGCAAAAAATTAGAACATATTACAAAAAGTTCTCTGTATGACTTTTTAAATGGACTACATCGTACCTCAGTGACACTGGCGATACGGTCAATCTCAGTATCAGACATCTCACGCAAGCATTTGGCGATTCCAACATACAAACCCACTTCACTAGCCTAAAATAAGTGACAAAACGCATGTCCAAACACAGGAATCGCAAATGAGATTCTGTGTCGCCGTACCGTCATTTGGTTTGGCAGGAGGCTGAAGATCTTCTCCGTGGTGGAGCACATCACCGTCCAGCAAATGTTGGGTGGGTTGGGCAGGGCCATGGCTTGCGCAAGGCCCTGAAGCAGGGAGCAACACAGGGAAAGACGCTGGGGTCGGCTGTCATCCTGAAAGGCTTGCAGGCCCAGCGTGGCGACATAGAACTGTAGCTTATCATCAGCAACGTGCTTCATCCACATGGAGAGACTCTCATAGAGGCAGGCCCAGGTCTGGGACTGGATTAGAGTGAGGAACACCTTTTAAGACCTCCCAACCTTGTGGAAATTTTTGACATTTTAGTATTTTCATGAAACGTTGTTTCCACCACTTTATAAAAACTTTGCAAAAAGTTTTTTTTTTTTTTTGAAAAAAAGTTTTGTGTTATTAATATCAACATTTCAGCTTTTTCTTTTTACATTTTGCCTTTATGCTCTTTTTTCCCCCCATTTTTGATGTTCAAAAAAATTTATTTATTGTGCCGCAGGTTAATTAAACTAAGACTATGTTCACACTTCAGCTCAATTCCGATTTCTTTGCTCTTATGCGACCTGTATCTGATTGTGTGAACAGCACAATTCTGATTTTTTCAAATGCACTCAGGTCTCATTCACATGTGGATATAAATCAGATATGTATAAAATGCAAGTGCAGTATGAAAGCTCTGATCGCATCTATATGACTATATACTGTACGTCATCATAAGGCGTGTATTGCTGTGCTTACCGAGACTTCAAAAAGTAGGCAGTCATGGAAAGACGTAGTTTATCGGGCAAGACTTGAATAAATGTACTCACCAATGTAGGCAAAAGCTGTTCTCATCTGAAAATTATTTTCATAAGTTGTAGGTGAAGCAGCTCTTAACAATGTCTCACCACTCCACCCAGAGGTGGCAATAACTTTTATACAAACTTCCATACCAAAAGTCTTGCCATCTTTCTTCTCCATCTTCTACACAAAATCATTTAATTGAAAAAACTGCCACAAATGTGTTGACAGCATACCGGTACTAGTAATGTGCGGATTGGTACTGAAATGTCGACATCTCCGATACCAGCTCTTCATGATCTAAAGTCAAATCATGTAAATCACCGCACTGCCTCGATATACTCAACGGTTTTAAAGAAATCAATAAATGACTATGATGTCTTGTATTTTTTGTGCTATTATTTGAAACACTGTACACTTTGTTTTAAAATATACCAGACATATTAGGTGAATTTGCACATACTTGGTATTGCCGATACCAGCCTGAATTTTAAGCAGCATCATATCAGAAATGAAATCAATGGTATCGAACATCACTGGGGCACTCATCGCAGCAGTTTTACTTCCGTAAACATACGGAAATGCGAGCGATGTCGTGCTTCTGCGCATGCACGTCACTTTCCAGGTGCGTTGCGTTCACATTACAAGCTGCGTTTGTTTGGTAATGTGAACCACCACTTAAAGAAGTCAGATTTTAAACAAAAATTCCGAATTGAGACTCCTCCCCTGTGTGAACGTACCGTAAAACAGGGGGTCGCAAATGATTACTGGCAGCACTACTTCTGCTTTTTTAGCTTGTTTGTCGGCACCGAGTGCGTGGCATGACTTCACTCGAGCAACTACAAACCCCGCCAACGATTTAGTTTGTTAGCTTCCTCCGTTGCGAGCGAACAATAGTAGTTAAAGAAATAAGGGGAATGTTACTGGAGCTGGCACTAATTCATGTAATACATGAGTCACTTTATTAACCAATGTTGTATTCAAAATCGGACGAGAAGACGTTGGCGATGGTAGGCTGTACACTCTCTGATTGGGTCGTACTTACAGGAAATTATGTACTTATAGCCAAACAATCACACTCTTTACAGTCGGCAATGGTGCGGTGCAAAGTTAGACTTTTTCGGAGGTGCACGTCACATTATGCAAGAAGTTTTTTTTTCAAATGCAAGGTTGAAGGAGGTTGAACTCCAAACTGAAGCGGACAAAATAGGTATTTGAAGAGTAGCAAAGCATACAGCGCATTGAAGGGTCAAAATGCATGCACGTTGGCCAGCCGGTGTGCCGCTTAATACCCACCTTTGGTAACGTATGCCTTTGTTAAAACGAACAAAATGTAAACAGGAGACAAAAAGACACTTGGCAAGTGCACCTAATAAAGTGTCGATACTCACACTGATACTGTACACAAGAGGAGGGGACAGCCAGGAGCCGAGAAAGAGCGATGCGTTCTGGGAATATTGAGCTTGAGCTGCAGCCAGCATCACACACTGATGCTGAACCTCCTCTCCTGTCATAGGAGAAAATTCTTGAATATCAACGTGCAATGATTTTGTAATGGACCCAACATCTGTCTGCTGTTACCAAAGGTGAGCCTCATCAGAGGGGACAGGACAGTGCTCCAGTTGATGGGGGGGTACTTGAAGCTGGCTCCAGCAGATGTCAAAGCTGTCAAAGCAGTTTTGACCACACTCGGATGGGCAAACTGTGGACCTGCAACGGACGGCAACAACAACACAGTACTCGCTGTTACAAACTGTTAACGAAATTACGGAAACAAGGTAACGTACTAAGAGCAAACTAACCTTTCTTTCCAGCTTCTATGAGCAAGTCCACAACAGCTTTGATGACACTTTTCTCAGAGAGGTAGCTAAAATCCTGAGGCACTGAATGGATGACGATGACAGCAGATACAGTTGTCTCAGATTTTAATTTGTTATTTTTTATTAACTTGTCTAAAACCTTTGACAAACCAGGACATTTTGTTAAATTGGCTTATCTGACACTGCTGTTGGCTGGTTTTCTAACTGTATCTGTCAGGTAGAACCAAGTGTGTTCACTTTGCTGGTCTGTCTTCCTACCTCCTTTAAAAAAAAATAAAGGAGTACCGAAAGGCTCTATTCTAGGTCAGCTGTTGTTTCAATTTGTGTGAACAATCTTTGTCAAAATGTATCGAGTGTCTTTTTTCATTTATATGCAGATGATTGTCATCTATTGTTCCTCTCCTTCGGTTGACCAAGCATTCAATTTACACTCTTCATTTGATGCTGGTCAGTCACATCTACATCAGCTAAGGCTAGTGTTGGATAAAAAACAGCTGCCCTTTCAGCTCCCTAAAATCAAAACACCCGAAGGGAAAGAAATTTAAATGGTCTCATTATACAAGCGCAACATTATACAAGTACAACATATTGAGCTTCTTGTACAAAAACTGAAGCTAAAACTTGTTTTTTTCTTCGGAAATAAATTTTGCTTCTCAGCATATACATGGAAATGTTTAATGAAATGATCTGCAAAATTATTTAAACTTATCTCAACTTGATTCGTTAGGAGAAATTAAGGCTAAATTAAAAGGATGTGAAATAAATGGGCTAGGCCAATGTACACGTTTCAAATTTGTTGAAACTGTTGACTGAATGGTTGTATGTTGTGGGAATGTCTTGTCTGAAACTATGTGTTATGCTGCCTTCTTGGCCAGGTCACTCTTGTAAAATAGATTTTTAATCTCAATGGGGTTTATCTGCTTAAATAAAGAATGACTGAAAGAAAGTGTGCTACCAACCTGCTGTGTGACTATGACCGGTGAACATGTGCGACAAATGCAAGTGACCTAGTAGGCAGGCACAGTTGGACTGCAAACCAATCGCGCCTGAGAAGGTTACAATCTGCAAGCACAAAAGTGAAACAGCACCATGTGGAGTAGGAGAAAAGAGAAATGTGTGTTTTACCTGTGAGATGGTGCGAATAACCTCATTTAGTCTACTCTGTTGATGAGAGGAAAGCTCCTGTTCACTCTTGAGCTGGAATACAAAAATACACTACTCACAAAAAGTTACGAATACTGTGCTTTTGCACATTACATTCACAGATGAATTCAATTTGACCTTTTGTAAGCTTTTAAGTACACGTGTCCAACTCATTCATTCCTTTTCTATACCGCTCATCCTCATTAGGGTCGCGGGGATGCTGGAGCCTATCCCAGCAGACTGAGCGAGAGGCGGGGTACACCCTGGACTGGTCGCCAGTCAATCGCAGGGCATATATAGACATACAAAGACAAACATCCACACTCACATTCATACCTATGGACAATTTGGAGTCGCCAATTAACCTAATGGCAAAAAGTGTGCCATGAATCAACAAATACATTTTCATTTTGAAAACATCAAAAGTATGGCTTTCTGTATCTTTGTTGCAACCTGCTGATGACACTCTGTGGCACTCTAAGCTCAGTGGCCACTTCTATCCAAAAACATCCGGTCTTGCAGTGTTGAGTAATGCTCGTTAGGTGTGGTTCTTGTATCATGATGACAAAATGTGAACAGCATGATGAAGAGGATGTTTACATACCGAACCTAACTGAACATTTTTTTTTCAATTTTGTCATCCAGTTTCTTGTTAGAGAACAGCAAGTTATGTAAAAGTACTGAAACATTCAATAGTTAAACACAAAAATAGATTTGATGTTTACCTGAATGAGATAACTCTCTGATCCCACTAAGGCCACCAGTCCATTAAGAGCAGCAAGACGCTGCATGGTGGGACATCCCTAAAAACATCAACACATCACTAAATAGTGAACTTGTGATGGTTTTCAATCACTGTGCATGTTAAATTGGATCAAGGTGCATATGCAACACATACAACTGAAGAGGAAGACTTTAAATGATGTACCTCAGCCAATAAAATCTTGACCCAGGCAGCCAGGAGACGAGGTTGGAGGTCCTCAGCTTTGCCATGACCGCACAGGGACAAGCCATGGACCACTAGGCCCAAAGCCATGGAGATGCCTGGAGTCTGATCAGGCATAGAAACAGTACAGTATCTTTGTTATTGTTAGGGCTCCATCACATCTATAGTATTTGACTTTTAGTAGTTGTACATGTATGCTCCTACTGCTAATTTACGTTTACCCTTGTAACGCAAAATGTACACAAAGATCACGTGCTTACCTGCTGGCTTTCCTCCGTTTGGGTGCGCAGAGTGTTCATAACCTCCTCTGCCTTGTTGGCATCAATGATCGTTCCATTGAAGGCTGAGACGCTGACACATGCCACAGAATACGACAAAACCTGCGCAGGACCACTTTTGGTGTTATGTAGTCCAGCAAAAAAGGCTAATTTGTAATACATTGTTGTATTTTTATTGTTGTACCTCCTGCAGCATGCGCCCCTGTTCACTGCTGTCCTGTAAGGCTCTCAGTAGTTTGTCTAGTGTTTGAGTTACATGACTGTGATGGTGCGTCTGTCCACTGTTGCAGAAGGCTGAAAGCACCAGACCCAGACCCAACATGCAGCCGGTACTAAGGGAAAGTAAACAATATGTGAAAAGAGATCATTATTTGTGAGTGAATGGTAGACTGCATGCTTGCTGGTTCACGCACTTGTACTGTACATTGGTGTCAAAAGAACAATCTTCCAGAGCAGAGAGAGTGTCGAGGAGGAGTTGAGCGTCAATTTGATGGGAGACATCACTGGATAGCAAGTGGAAAGCACCGTGTCAGTAATGGCAGTAATGTTAACAAACACAAAAACACCTTCCTGACCTGAGGCGCTGATGGTGCAGGCTGGACAGCACCATACCCAGAGCCAGGCCAGAGTGGAACTGTATGGCCTGAGAGTCGTCTGCAGTGGGTGACCCAGGCAGGCCAGACTGCAGTGTCAACAAGACCTGGTTCAGACCATCTTGGTGCCACAGAACCAGCACTGGGACAAGAAGTGAGAGGGCCAAGCTGGCGCAGGAACGAGCGATGGCGCTTGCTGTGTTGTCACCTGAATAGGAGCGCTGAGGAGAAGGCTAAGAAGCTCAAGTTGGACTATTCATGTTTTTGTTTATGGACGTAGACAAAGATATGTTTAACTTACATGCAGGTACCATGGAAACACCTGACCTTTGGCATTGTAGTTGCTGCTGCTGATGCTGAGCAGGGTGTCGAGCACCATGGCCAACCAACTGCTTGTCGGCACATACTCTGGTCCAGCCTGGTATCATTGACATCACAACATTTTATAAATCATAAAATGTCACGGTTTATTTACATTGGTGGTGTCCAAATTGCTACCTCGGTGCCAATTTTAAAATTTACAAGTAATCCATTATTTTATGAGATATTTGATTAAATACTGTATTACACTAATTTCGTGTTGTCAACTTCCAGCACAAAGTTAAGATGTTCAGATAAGTTCCTCATCAGCCACTGTACACACGTGTTAAAAGGAACATCTTACCCCAAGGCCGGTGTCATTATCAGCAGGAAGGTTGCTCTCATATTTGGTCACAACAGCAGCCAGGGCGCTCAGAGCCAGCACAGAGTTTCCCTGAATAACAGGACTGTCCCTGAATGCCACATTGCACATACAAAAAGACACATCATTTGTAGACATTAAAAGCAGCAATAAGATATTGATCAATTAAAGGGTTTTTGACTCACTTTGTCGCACTTTTAATGACATCTGCTAACTGATCTCTGGCCCTGAGATGAAAATGACAGTAGTGAGAGTCGTAAAAAGTCATTCACACTGTAATTTAAAATTGATTATGCTCATGTTTTATTTTTTTTTATATCATCTGTAAGTGTGTGGGTGTGTGTGCTGCTGACCACAGCCAGGCACAGTGTTGCTTGTACTGAAGGTCTTCCTGGTTCTCTTTGCCTTGTTTACAAAGCATTTCCAACTCGGCATGTCGACCCTGAACACAATTCAAGTACAGTATGTAATGCTGGGTCACCTTAGCAACCACAAAGATGCTACTGTCCTTATTCTTTGATCCTGACCACACACCTCAAGGACTGCATGGAATGTGCGATTCATGAAGCCACGCCATGCCTGAGGCAGGAGCAGTGCACGGTGCCATTCGGACATCTGAATGTTCACCTACAGACAATACAAAGAAATTTCATGTATTCCGGAAGGCAAAAGAGCATAAGAGACTGGAATGGTTATACTTCATGAATAAGAGTGGCGAGTGTCTGCTGATAGCTACGACTACGGTTGAGGAGGAAGCGATGAATGGGTCGGCCTTCGCGGCCAGTCTGCTGGGGAAGCTCATAGCAAAGCAACAGGCCAGCTGCAGTATACAATAACATCAGTGCATTATTGCATGGGAATTTTATATAAGTATGTGAAGGTTGAACTGAACTACCTGCTAGTCCAGATTTGAGCCCAGGCTGCTTGTTCTTCTCATAGTACTTGAGCATGAAAGACGGGATTCCTGCCACAGTTTTACCTAGGTCCGAACGAAGGTTGCCCCCCTTTAGGGCAGAGAAATACACCCCCCTCGGCATCTGGCTCATCTCCTGCTTCACCAGTGATGTTAAGAAGAGTTGGAAATCTGTGGCGGAAAGACATTTTAAAAAGTTCACAGCAGCCTAATACATCACTCATTTAAATTGATGAACAGTGTCATGCGTTTTTTTTAATTAACCCGGTAGAACAGGTGAAGTGATGAGAGCCAGCAGCTTCACATAAGATGAGCCCGGCACAAAGAGGTCCTTCTCCTGTTCATCTCTCTCCTCCTGCTCATCTTCCTCGTGCTCCGTAGCAGGCCTGGCCTATATAATGACCTAAACATTTAGCACACATTCTCTCTGGGCATGCTAAAGCGCAAGATGTAATGTAGATGACCACTTACTGCCTCAGGAAGATGATTTATCGTATGCACCACTTCAGGAAAGTCTGCCAAAGCCTGAAAACCACAGCTGGCCATCTCTGAATCCTGATGAAAATTGTACATAAAGTCATAAAGGCTCATAGGGGGGATTGGCTCTCATTACTTAATGTTATCTATAGACAAACCTCACTCAGGGCATAACTCCAGAGAAAGCTGACCACCTCCTCCATTAGTTTCTATAATATAGAAGAGGAACATTGTTTAAAAATTAATTTTTTTTTATCATTTATAGGACAGTTGCAATTAGTACAGTTTTTTCATGTTATTAATATAATATTGAATATACATTCTATTCAATTTTATTTGCATGGAAATGTTTTTGCATGCAGACACCTCATATTCCACAGACTTGACGGTGAGTAGAGGAACCAGAGCCAGAAGCTGAGCGACAGCCTTGACCATCAGTGGGCGAAAGTCACACCTGAGTTCTGGACCAAGACTTCTCCATGTTGACACCATGTCCACTACCTGCAAATATAATATAAATATAATTGCTAAAGGCCACACGGTGGTTGAGTGGGTAGCACATTGGGCTCACAGTCTTGAGGTTCAGGGTTCAAATCTCCGTTGGGCATCTCTGTGTGGATTTTGCATGTTCTCCCCATGCGTGCGTGGGTTTTCTCCGGGTACTTCGGTTTCCTCCCACATTCCAAAAATATTAGGTTAATTGGCGACTCTAAATTGTACATTAGAGTGCAAATGTGAATGGTTGTATGTCTTTGTTTGTCTATGTATGCCCTGCGATTGACTGGCGACCAGTCCAGGGTGTACCCCGCCTTTCGCCCAAAGTCAGCTGGGATAGGCTCTAGCATACCCGCGACCCTAATGAGGATAAGCGGCATAGAAAATAGATGGATATAATTGCTAAATTGTCAACACTCTCCTGTATGCATAATGTGTGTTATGAAATGAAACAGGTGTTTGAAAGCTGCCGCTTAACCAAACGCAGTGAGCATCAATAGAACCACTCTGCTTGAAGGTGCAGACAAGTCCGAACATCTACGTGGGTTGATCTTTACTCTTTAAGTAAAGTTGATCAAATGTAACAGATGTAGCTTCTGCTTGGACATCAACAAGTAGCAAGCAACAAGCATCTCTGATGTAAAAAAACAGCCACGCTGATGCACATGCTGGGAACATTTCCAATAATGCATCGCACACTGCTATTACCATATTACTGTATTATCATTCATAGTAACAATGCCATAGTTCACAGTTTGATTGTCTAATGGCTGCCCTGGTCTCACAATACAGCTTTTGTCTAAACAAGAAATCTCATCACGATTGAATCTCATTTTCACAAATATCTGTTTTTATTGTTGAGTTATATATTGTATATCTATTATATACTGTAATGAATAAGTTGTATTGTACGCAGTGTACAGTCCTAATTAGCACAGTACATGCTGTGGTTGCGTCCTTTACTTGCTTTTTGTCTTTGCAGCCAGCTAGAGCAAAGCAAAATTTTTATGGATTGATGTACATTGTTGACGTTAACCTGAAGTTAACAGGGGTAAACACTGACCCAGATTCCTCTATACTTACATACTGTTCTCAAATCAATTTAATGATAACAATATTCATAATTGTTTTTGGCTACAATCTATGCCATGTGTTCTTTTGTACTGATTATGATGAAAAGTGAAAAGTATGAGTATCTGCAATACTGGTCCTATATTTAGTATTGTATCCATCCCAACATTTTTAGCACCACCTACCTCTTTCGTACACTATCTACGATCTGGTTACGTCCCTGTTTAATAACCAACCTCTGCACGGCACAACTCCTGAAGTCCTTGCAAAGCGAAAGCTGCAGGGGTCGCCTGGTCAGGTCTGGTGCATTGATTTAGAGTGAAAGCAATAGAGGCCAACATGTCACTTCCATGCTGGTAAGGCCTAGAGTGCGAGCACATACGCGCAAACAAACACACACACACACACACAACAGTAGTTAAAAGTATGAAATTCCCTCAGCTATATTTGTAACAGTGATCAGACCTCTCTCTGCAGATGTCCCGAAGGCAGGCCGCCCTGGCAAGCACCTGCTCCCACTGAGTGTCTCTCCCCGTCACCACCCTATCATTCTGCTCAGCCAGCAAACGCTGCAGCTCAGGGTAAACTCGGTCCTTGTGCAATAAAACAAGCAGGTAAATAAAACTGACTCCGGATGGAACATCATAGTTATTCAGTCACTATTGCCTGAAACCTGTTTCTTCCAAAGGACAGTAATGAGTCGTATGGCCACAGCTTTCAGCTTGGGGTTGCTTGCAAGCATGCGGAGAGTCTGCAGCACCATTGGGATGCATAGCTGCAACAATGAAATCGTATGAATACACTTGAGCGTGCAGTGGCAGGTACCGGTGAGACCATACGTGCACAGTACCTTGTGCGTGCCGAGGTGCGGCAGGCAGTTGAGGACAGCGTGAGCCAGGCCTGGATTCTTTTCTTTTCCCAATTTTAAGAGCAGCACAGGAAGGAGTGACGGGACCTGCAGATGAGCATGTGGAATCAGATGAAAACTAAGACACCTCCTGGGACTGTGCTTCTTTTCTGGTTATAACTGGCCTGTCGGTTTCCTCAACTATTTAACCCATAGTAAGCTGTCATGCCTCTAAACAAACTGGAGACATGAATGAAAGATGGGGCTATTAAAAGATGTCAGGTCTGCACATTGTGCATTGTTACATTGCATGAAACAAACACAATTAACACTGACAACTACAGGACGTAATGTCTGTAGAGGTCATGGGCTTGCCTGACAAAGAAAAAGCCAATAGGTTTCTTCTACTTCAAAAATAATGCCCAGTGAAAGTAGCACTATGGGAACAATTAGAATGGCGGGAGGATACTCTTAATGAGCAGCCTTGACACCACGTGTTATTCCACATCACTGTCTGGAGCTTGTGAGTAGTGTAGCAGCTCCACAGGCTCAGACGGAAGTCTGTCACTCGCAGAAACCAGGCAGGATTAGCTATCACAATTGTTACAATAGCAACAACAACAAAAAAATCACAGAAAATGTAAATTACATAGACAATGCTTTTTTTTTTTTTTTAAAGACAGAGTGCCACTGATTCACATTCATTCAGTGACCCAGGTAACAAAAGTGGTCCTTTAACACTAACCTGACAAGGATCAGCTGCCGCGATGGCCTGAACTGCGTTCAGAGCCAGCTGGCAGACATCCTCCCGGCTGGTGATGACCAGGTGGGTGACGATGAGGGTGAGAGAGCTCGGTAGGCGCTGACTGCTAGACAGAGCTGTGGTGAGCGACACCAGCCAGTCGACAGCTGCTGAAGGAAAGTCTACCACTTGATGCAATATGGACACAGCGACTCTCATCTCACTGAACCACGAACTCAAAAGAAGGGTTTCTGGTAGAATGGACTGACAACAAGGAGGACATATGATTTCTCGCAGTATTACTACCTGCTCTCCGGGAATAGTATTACCTGTTGGACTCTATCAGTCTGCTTGCTGATGCTGCAGAGCACACTGTGAGCCAAGTTCTTGTTGAGGGCGTGCGTGTTGCGCTCTGTAAGCGGCTCTGTGAGCTCTGAACAGGAAAGAAGCTGCAGCACAGGAAGAACCAGGACTGGACTCAACCAGGGGGACAACTCAGTGTGCTCCGGCACTAAAGTCAACACTTTAAAGGTGGAAACAGGCAAAAATACTATATTAGGTTTTAAATAAGATGTATCATACTGACCTGTTTGTTATGAATAATTCAACGTTCATATATTAAGGAGATTTATGCACATGTAATTACATGCTGATGATTTCTTTTAAGTAACTGACAGCAATAACAAGCAATAATGGTCATAGAAAAAAAGGTCTCACCGTTGTCCGCCTAACAATAGGGACATAATTGCACAGTGTGTATCAAGAGCAATTTCATGCAAGTGAATGACAAATGAGGACATGGAACATCAAAATAATACTAATTTGCAAAAAAAAATGGACATAATTTCCTTCCAAATAGTATTACAATGATTGGTAGGTTAAAATCAGAACATGACAAGCAAACAAAATATTTACGTATAGTTACCCAAACTGAGCAAGCAACTCTGCTGCGCTGCTGGGGCCTCACACAGGAGCAAGGCCACGCCCATTAACAGCTCATCCAATGGCCGCTCCTACAAACAACGAGGTAAGCGTTATCATTCAGAATACATGAAAATGCACTTAAAAAGGTGCCGATGCTTTTTGTCAACCAAAAAATATAAAAACACCACTGGCTAGCATATGCTACCAATATTGATTTCAAACAAAAAATTGTACAAAAAATGTCTATATTCTTCACCATTACTAGTTAAACTGAATGGTATTTGTCTTTCGGCCCAAAAAGAGGTGTGGCTTAAATGGCTGTGTCTCATTCACTGCTTGTGCGTAGGTACATGCTTGTTGTGTGCGAGCACCTACACATACACGCAGTCTCAGAGAAGCTCATGTCACTTTACATTCAGTGTGGCTCGCATGCCTCAAATAGGAAGAAGATGAGATATAGTATAATTGAATCTTGGCGTCCCCGCTGCAATACTCAAAATTGACAGACAGTACCTTTAAAGAACTGTCGTATTACAATTAAGATACAAGTCATGCTGGTTGACCTGTTGGCACGATGGGAGGAGCTGCGTCATCAAGCTGACGAGAGGTCGGCAATCTCCGTTTAAGATGAGGCAGCGCTGACAAGCACAGAGCAGTTGGAGCAGGATTTTCACTCTCTCGCTCCTCCAGGGTTTTTCACACTGCTGCAACAGACTGGGAAGCAGAGCACGGATGAATCCATGCAGCTCCAGCACCGCTTCCACAGAATCAACCTGCCAATGCAGATACAAAATGTTTATTTTTTCATTCCCATACAATGAAATAGTCCACTATGATGTTATTATTACTGGCATGCGTGGTACCAGCTGGCAGAGACACAGGAGCAGATTGTCAAACACTGGAGATCGCTTGTCCTGAGGGACAGATGAACCAACTGGATCTGTGGGGAGCAGCACCCTAAGGAGGCCTTGTCGAAGAAGGGTGTGCTCGGGTCGCCTCTGAGGTTGGCAGTAGAGGTAGCACAGGAAGGGGACCAGCATAGTGACGTAGGCAGGTTCATTTCTGCTTAAGTAGATTGAATCAACAAATATTACTACAGCCATGACTACACACAGCAACAGACAATGGTTTCAAGGTGCGTGCCTCTCAACAGCCTGCTGAACCAAGTCATCAATCTCGGAGAGAAGGGCCGGCCAGCAATCCAGCCGGTTCTCCAGGGCTGTTATGTACGGATGGGGACTACTCCTATTGAAGAGAAAAGCCCACATTCACAGGATTTCCCCATATGGAATTTTAATGAGCTGATGTTGATGTGGAGCGTCTGAATTTTTTTTTGCATAAACATGCCCAACTCACACACAGCCTGACATACACAACACACAAAACGGGATATTGGGCTTTCAGGTCAAATTCAAAGATGAATGTAAAATGCACTACAACCTTAGTTGTTAGGCCTGTCGCGATAATCAGTAAATTAACTGCACAAAAAATGAAAATGAACTAAATCACTTTACCAGCCACGATAAATTCACATGCGCATGCCTGTTTGTTGGCGCAAACGAGTGCTGCTGCAAGTGAGCATCGTGAAGAGTAACACGCAAGCAAACCCAAATAGGTAATTTTCCTGAAAGGGCTACCAACAAATGAATGTATTCATGGTAGTACTAGCAACAGTGCAGTGACTTTCAAGGGTTATACAGTGTACTTGAATTATTATGGCATAAAATATCGTTACATTCATGAAGGAGTGGTCTCAAATCAATGTTGACAATGATATTGTTTCTTCTTCTTTTCCTTTCGGCTTATCCCGTTAGGGGTCCACAGCGAATCAATTGCTTCCATCTAACTCTGTCTTCTGTATCCTCTTCTTTTGCGTCAACTACCTTCATGTCCTTTTTCACTACATCCATAAACCTCCTCTTTGGTCTTCCTCTAGGCCTCCTGCCTGGCAATTCAAAACTCAGCATCCTTCTACCAACATATTCACTATCTCTCCTCTGGACATGTCCCAACCATCTCAGTCTGGCCTCTCTGACTTTATCTCCAAAACCTCTAACATGTGCTGTCCCTCTGATGTGCTCATTCCTGATCCTGTCCATCCTGGTCACACCCAAAGAGAACCTCAGCATCTTCATCTCTGCTACCTCCAGCTCTGCCTCCTGTCTTTTCCTCAGCGGCACTGTCTCTAAACCAAACAACATCGCTGGTCTCACCACAGTTTTGTACACCTTTCCTTTCATTTTAGCTGAAACTCTTCTATCACACATCACACCCGACACTTTTCTCCACCCATTCCAGCCTGCCTGCACACGCTTTTTCACCTCTTTTTTACACTCTCAATTCCTCTGGACTGTTGACCCTAAGTACTTAAAATCCTCCACTTTCATTATCTCTTCTCCCTGTAACCTCACTCATCCACTTGGGTCCCTCTTATTTACACACATGTACTCCATCTTGCTGCGGCTGACCTTCATTCCTCTCCTTTCCAGCGCAAAACTCCACCCCTCAAGCTTCTCCTCCACCTGTTCCCTGCTCTCACTACATATCACAATGTCATCTGCAATAGTCCATAGAGATTCCTGTCTAACCTCGTCCGTCAGCCTGTCCATCACCATAACAAATAAGAAGGGGCTCAGAGCTGATCCCTGATGTAGTCCTACCTTCACTCGGAACTCCTCTGTCACATCTACAGCACACCTCACTACTGTCTTACAGTTCTTGTACATGTCCTGCACTGCTCTAACATACTTCTCTGCCACTCCAGACTTCCTCATACAATACCACAGTTCCTCTCTGGGCACCCTCTCATAAGATTTCTCCAGATCTACAAAAACACAATGCAGCTCCCTCTGACCTTCCCTGTACTTCTCAATCAACATCCTCAAAGCAAATACTGCATCTGTTGTACTCTTTTTAGGCATAAAACCGTACTGCTGCTCACAAATGCTCATGTTTGCCCTTAGTCTAGCTTCAACTACTCTTTCGCATAACTTCATTGTATGGCTCATCAGCTTTATTCCTCTGTAGTTGCCACAACTCTGCACATCTCCCTTGTTCTTAAAAATGGGCACCAGCACACGTCTCCTCCATTCCTTAGGCATCTTCTCATTATCTAAGATCTTGTTAAACAACCCGGTCAGGAACTCTATTGCCACCTCTCCTAGACACTTCCATACCTCCACAGGTATATCATCAGGACCGAGTGCCTTTCCATTCTTCATCCTCTTCAATGCCCTCCTCACTTCTTCCTTACTAATCTTTGCTACTTCCTGGTCCACAACAGTCACCTCTTCTACTCTTTGTTCTCTCTCATTTTCCTCATTCATCAACTCTTCAAAGTACTCTTTCCATCTTCCCATGACACTACTGGCACCTGTCAATACCCTTCCATCCCTATCCTTCATCACCCTAACCTGCTGCACGTCCTTCCCATCTCTGTCCCTCTGCCTTGCCAACCTGTATAGATCTTTCTCTCCCTCCTTGCTGTCCAACCTAGCATACAAGTCATCATAAGCCCCTTGTTTGGCCTTTGCCACCTTTACTTTCACCTTACGCTGCATCTCTCTGTACTCCTGTCTACTCTCTTCAGTCCTCTCAGTGTCCCACTTCTTCTTAGCTAACCTCTTACTCTGTATACACTCCTGCACCTCCTCATTCCACCACCAAGTCTCCTTATCTACTTTCCTTCCAGATGACACACCAAGTACTCTCCTACCTGTCTCCCTGATCACAGTAGCTGTAGTTGTCCAGTCATCTGGAAGGACTTCCTGGCCACCCATAGCCTTTTTCAACTCCTTCCTAAATGTCACGCAACACTCCTCCTTTTTCAGCTTCCACCATTTTGTCCTCTGCTCTGCCTTTACCCTCTTCATCCTTCTCACCACTAGAGTCAACCTACACACCACCATCCTATGCTGTCTGGCTACACTCTCACCTACCACTGCTTTGCAGTCACTGACCTCCTTCAGGTTACACCTTCTACACAAGATGTAGTCTACCTGTGTGCTCCTACCTCCACTCTTGTAGGTCACCCTATGTTCCTGTCTCTTCTGGAAGAAAGTATTCACTACAGCCATTTCCATCCTTTTTGCAAAGTCGACCACCATCTGTCCTTCTGCGTTCCTCTCCTGGATACCAAACTTGCCCATCACCTCCTCATCATCTCTGTTTCCTGCACCAACATGCCCATTGAAGTCCGCACCAATGACAACTCTCTCACTTCTAGGGATGTTCTGCATCACTTCATCCAGGTCTGACCAGAATTTATCTTTCTCCTCCATCTTACATCCTACCTGTGGAGCATACCCACTAACCACATTGAACATCACACCTTCGATTTCTAGCTTCAGGCTCATCACTCTATCTGACACTCTTTTTACCTCCAGGACGTTGCTAGCAAACTCCTCCTTCAAAATCACCCCTACTCCATTTCTCTTCCTATCTACACCATGATAGAACAGCTTGAACCCTGCTCCTAAGCTTCTAGCCTTGCTACCGTTCCACCTGGTCTCCTGGACACACAATATGTCTACCTTCCTTCTCTGCATCATGTCAACTAATTCTCTACCTTTTCCTGTCATAGTTCCAACATTCAAAGTCCCAACTCTTAGTTCTAGACTCTTAGCATTCCTCTTCTCTCTCCTCCTACGGACACACCTTCCTCCTCTCCTTCTTCGGCCAACAGTAATCCAGTTTCCACCGGCACCCTGTCGGTGAACAGCACCGGTGGCGGGCGTTGTTAACCCGGGCCACGTCCGATCCGGTATGGAAGTAATTTGTCTGATTCGCATGTTCTGGTTTGACAAAGTTTTACGTCGGATGCCCTTCCTGACACAACCCTCTGTATTTATCCGGGCTTGGGACCGGCACAATAAGACACTGGCTTATGCCCCGTTGCGGCTACCTTGACAATGATATTGTTTATCAGCAATAATTTGTAGGACAATTTAATTGAAGTAAAATGACCATACTTCAAAATCGCTATCAACAGGACAACTAAGAAGATAACACGTGAGTGAAGTATCGTCTTCTTCTTTTCCTTTCGGCTTATCTCTTCAGGGGTCGCCACAGCGAATCAATTGCCTCCATCTAACTCTGTCTTCTGTATCCTCTTCTCTTGCACCAACTACCTTCATGTCCTCTTTCACTACATCCTCGTCTCTGTCCTTCTACAGACACACCTTCCTCCTCTCCTTCTTCGGCCAACAGAAATCCAGTTTCCACCGGCACCCTGTCGGTGAACAGCACCGGTGGCGGGCGTTGTTAACCCGG